>NW_026847882.1:27048549-27433549 GCF_025583915.1 Anolis sagrei ordinatus
GCAGAATCTTGAAAGCCTTGGTTGAGATGCAAATGGGTGAACAGGCTCATTGATAAAACAAGCTCAATACACCTTTAAGTATGGTTGCATGCAAACTCCTGTAATGCTAGCCTTTGCATTCATATCTCATTACACCATTTTCCATCAATAAAATAGTGATACAGGACTAAATTAGAATCATAGAATCATTCAAATCATATCAATCTTATTTTGGGGCTAACTCTGTAATTGGTGCACAGATCTGTTTTAGAGGATTGGAGAAGAAAAGAAGCAATTGAAATCAATGCACAGTGCATCATAAAAATTCAGATTCCACTGCTGCCATTGGTCCATCTAGCTTAGCATCCTGTTCCCATAGTGAAAATGGTCTCAGATAACTATGAGAAGCCTACATTTGGGGGGTGAATATAGCAGCTGGTCTTGAGACTATGACCATTGGTCATTGATACTCACTGTACTCCGACTCAAGAAGCAAGAGAAGGAAATCCAGAATTCCAACATGTATGACGGTTCCGGCCCAGTGTATCTGTCTGAATGGATCTCCCTCTACGTCCCACCCCGGAGCCTAAGATCTTCTGGGGAGGTCCTGCTCTCGACCCCGCCTCTATCACAGGTGAGATTGGCGGGGATGAGGAACAGGGCCTTCTCGGTGGTGGCCCCCCGCCTGTGGAATTCACTCCCTGGGGAAATCAGATCTGCAACTTCGCTCCTTTCTTTCAGGAAAAAACTAAAAACATGGATCTGGGACCAGGCATTTGGACAAGTGGGCAAATAAAGAAAGAACTTCATTGATGGCTAGGAAATGACTAACGGATTGGACATGTGGAACTCTGGAAACGAAACGCTGATTATAAGAATGACTTTTATATGATGTTTTTATATGATGTTTTATATAATGTCTTATGTACCGGTTGTTGATGTTTTAATTGTGATAATTGTTTTAATTACATTTTTGTATATTTGTTCTTTTGTATATGTTTGTATATTGTGTGTAATTTTGTATAGGCATCGAATTCTGCCTTTTTTGTAAGCCGCCCTGAGTCCCCCTCCGGGGATTGAGAAGGGCGGGGTAAAAGTACCAGAAATAAATAAGAAATAAAATAAATAAATGACAATGTTGCTACTCTCCACTGTCCTCTTCAAACAACTTGGTGACTTTTCTCCATTTTGTTGCACTAACATTCACATGTTTCCTTCAACCTCTCCAAACCAATATACCAACTTTTACATGTTACCTAAGTCTTCTCCCATTGTACAGCAGACAATATTCTGTGGTTTCATTGTAAGACATTTGTAGCACCCAAGTACAGTCAAAGAGGTTGTGTAGGATCAGTATATTACTTTTGATTGTTAGATGTTGAAACTCTTGCTTTTGTAGCACAGTTTCCAACCGTTTCTTTTGTCATTCTAGAATATACTGGCTATGACAATTGGCTTCATCAGGTTATATTATGAGAGCGACCGCAGAGATGCTGAAAGCAGGATGATGATGAACATGTCTGCAAAGAACATTCAGAGGCTCAAGTTTTGAATTCCAGTCTGAATTCATAAAAGCTTTATTACATTGGGTTTCCTCCACTCCCCCTTGTCTGAGAGATTCTTCACTTCCCCTCCTGTTGTCGAATGGCTGTTAAACAGCTGCCGCCGTTTCCCATCTTGGGGGAACTAGCTCCTTCGCCCATTATCATTTTGTGTATTACTTTGCGAAGCCTGCAATGCTGTTTTAGGCCCTTCGAGATAAAAATGTGTCCTATAAATGTGAGTTATTATTATTAAAATCCGTGCCAGGTTAATTTGTAAAAATATGTTTGAAAAACAAAAAAGAAAAAAAGACCTTCCTGATAAGCACATGAGCATATTACTGCTTGAAATATGAATGAAGTGGGGAGGAAATCGGTTTTAAACACTTTAGTTGTGGCGCATTTTACTCCGTAGTGTGCTTGCCTTTATAAACCTATTCATTTTGCTATGTACTTGCAAACCCTGTCATCCATTTATTGCACAAATAAAATCTTAAAAGCACAGGATTAGTTGAGTGTGTCCCTGTGGGACTACAATTGGGCTTTAAAGGATCCATCATTGGTGCTAAGCAGATGGAACAGAGATTGTTCCCAGCTCATCCTGCTCCATATCCTAAAATGGAAGGAGTAAATGTTTTCTGTGCTTCCATCAAGCTATATGCACTAGACATTGAAATTTCAAAGGCAGAAGAGGAACGGAATGAGTTGGGAGGGAGAAAAAAAATAACCAGGCAAGTTAAGTTTGGTTTCTTATTAGGACAGAGTAACCAATGGATGTGAGAGCTGGACAATAAGGAAGACTGAGCAAAGGAAGAGAGATGCTTTTGAACTGTGGTGTTGGAGGGAAATTCTGAGAGTGCCTTGGATCAAACCAGTCCATACTCCAGGAAATAATGCCCGGCTGCTATCTGGATATGGCGGCAAAAAAGCCAATGGGATTTTGGCCTGCATCAATAGGAGCATTGTGTCTAGATCTAGGGAAGTCATGCTCCCCATGCTCACACCTGGAATATTGTGTCCAATTCTGGACACCACAATTGAAGAGAGAGAGATATTGAGAAGCTGGAATGTGTCCAGAGGAGGGCAACTAAAATGATCAAGAGTCTGGAGAACAAGCCCTATGAAGAGCAGCTTAAAGAGCTGGGAATGTTTAGCCTGAAGAAGAGAAGGCTTAGAGGAGATACGATAGCCATGTATAAATATGTGAGAGGAAGTCACAGGGAGGAGGGAGGAAGCTTATTTTCTGCTTCCCTGGAGACTAGGACAAGGAACAATGGCTTCAAACTACAAGAAAGGAGATTCCATCTGAACATTAGGAAGAACTTCCTGACTGTGAGAGCCGTTCCGCAGTGGAACTCTCTGCCCCGGAATGTGGTGGAGGCTCCTTCTTTGGAAGCTTTTAAAAAGAGGCTGGATGGCCATCTGTCAGGGGTGCTTTGAATGCAATATTCCTGCTTCTAGGCAGGGGGTTGGATTGGATGGCCCATGAGGTCTCCAACTCTATGATTCTATGAGACTGGATGGCCATCTGTCAGGGATGGCCCATGAGGTCTCCAACTCTATGATTCTATGAGACTGGATGGCCATCTGTCAGGGGTGCTTTGAATGCATTGTTTGGGATTGGCTTATTTTAACTAATTTGGTTAACAACAAGCCACAGTTCTCCAGCTTTGACTGTAACATGGACCTGTGGTTTGCTCTAAATGTGGAAATGCTGATCTTTTCTTTCATGCCCACCCACCTTCAGTGGTCCAGCCAGACAGAGATATTTCAGATAGAGTTCCGTGGATCTGTAGTGCTGTCCTCCCTCAGAGAATTCTTTGAGAACTTCAGGGCTGTTTTCCCTCTGTTTGCTGTGAGGCTGAGAGGCTGTGAGCTCTCAGCCAGAGCCTTGGGACCTTTCCCCTGGAATTTCTGTTTTTGTTTCCCCGGATGTTTTTGAGAAAAGAAGCTTTTCTATGGGACGAGCTGGTCTACATCCTATAGTTTAGCTTCCTTATGAGAGACTGCCCCAAAAATGGCTCCCTGAACAAAAAGCTTAATTATGATGGACAGGAGGCCTGCCCTATGACTGCAAACAGATAAAAGAAAGAAAATAAAGTTGGAGCTCCTGGTACAGCCATACCAGCACAGGCAGGACAGAATTATTACAAGGATGGGCAATGGTCTCATCTTCCACACCTAGCTACATCCCTATCAGAGTTCCTTTCTGTATACCTCTTGTTTCTTAGTGATCTGTTTTGATCTTTTTAACTGACACTCACCACTTAAAGTCATCATAGTCTGAATGAGCCAGGTTGGCAGCCAGGGCACTGAGTGTCAATACATGCGAACCAGGGACTAGTATTCTAATGCTTAACTTACAAGGAGGCTTCTAGTATGTCCTGCTGTTTTCAGAGGAAATATCTGCTGAGCCATCCCTAAGAAAGGAAAGCAGAGAGCATATGTCTGGATAGGAGCAGCCATGGAAACTGTAACAGGTCCCCTCAGTGGATGCTATTTGTCCCAGGTCACTGGGTTTGATTCCTTATCAAAAGACGCCGCTGTCAAGGCAGTCTGTCTCAACAGAAGGAGGTAAGATGACCACAGGCCTCCCTCTGCTTCACCGCAGGAGTGGGTCGCATCTGCCTCATTCACAGTTGAGTGGTGGCATTTCGCCAGCCAATATGGACTGTGTCTACCCTGCAAACCTTTTCAACTCTACCAAGGCAGAAATAATATGGACAGAGCAGCCTCTGCAGACAGGATGCATGCTAGCTTCTTGCTCTGTCCATCTGCTACAATTCTCTCTCCACTACATCCTAACCCCCTGCCAGCTTTATTTTTTGCATGCCCGGCCTCTCCGATGCCTCTGAGCTGTCTGCTTGGCAGCTCAGTCCCAAACTTGAGTTGCACTGGGAGTCGCCTGACAAAGCTTCGAACATCGTGGATATCTCCCTAGCTACTTCCTTCCTGTAGTTCAGCACAAGATCTGGCATGAAAGATTCCACGACTCAGCTAAATAATGTCAGCTGTGGTCCCAAAATGTACCATATCTACTGGGAAAGCATATGTGCCCACACACACATACTCGGTACAACAAAGCAGCTTTTCTAGCACCCCAGGGGTCCCAAACAAGGGGAGGGAACCCAGTTCCTTGCAACCACCCACTATAAATGGGTTGTCATTATCTCTGGAATAAGGGGTGGTGGTTAGTAACTAAGGTTAGGACAGGTAGATTTGCGAAATCTGCTAACATTCAGGTTCTGCTTTTTGCACCTCAGTTCCATGTCAATTTACTGTATATACTCAAGTATAAGCCAACCCAAATATAAGCCGAGGCACCCAATTTTACCACAAAAAGACCCTGATTGACTCGAGTATAAGCCGAGGGTGGGAAATGCAGCAGCTACTGGTAAATTTCAAAATAAAAATAGATATCAATAAAATTACATTAATTGAGGCATCAAGAGGTTAAATGTTTTTGAATATTTACATAAAACTAAAATTTAAGATAAGACTCTCCAACTCCGATTAAACCATTATTCTAACCTTCTTTAATGTAAATGTGCTTAAGCATCCTTCCAATAATAATAAAGAGAAGAAAATCATAAATGTTTTCTACCTGTAGAGAAGCTTCGTTTCTTACGAAGTCCGGGGGAAAACAGTCCCAAAAGCTCTGGCTGGGGAATTTACAGCCTCACAGCTTTAAGAACAGTCTCTAAGAAAGGCTTTTAAGAGAAACAACTTTACAACACAACCCTTGTTGGGGTTGGGGAAACGGACCTACAACTTTCGTGGGAAAAATCTTAAGGACTCCAGCTGGAAATTCTTCAGAGCCTTGGCTGGTAGGTCTACTCAGGTACCCAAGAAGCAATTTGGAGCTGGGAGTAGGACCCACACCAGCAAAGCCTAGAAAAGCCTAAGGAGGGGTCAAAAAGGGTTTTCCTCGTAAAGGAAAGAAATAGTTCTCCAAGCAAGTTGCCTGTCCATTGTAGACAAGTTAAGAAGCATTTGTTTGATTTGTTGAAGATCTAAGATTGTTTGTTGAAGACCTAAGCAATAATAAAGAACTTTGTTAAACTTTTAAGCTTCTAAAGACTTTGTATAGGAAAACCCATAAGGCCTCTCATCCAAGGCACCCCGGCTTCCCGCTGGGCACAAAGAGCACATCCTGTTCAAAAGCAAATTGCTATAGGCCCAGCGCACGACAGCACAGTACTTGCTGTTCACTGGCAGTCTCCCATCCAAATATTAACTAGAGCTGACCCTGCTTAGTTTCCAAGAGCAGTCAGGATATGGTGTCTTTAGGGAAAATGGACTGAATTCCAATTGTAAAATTTGGTGCATTTCCAGGAGGTACAGATTCAGGAAAGGCATTGCCATGAACAAAACAAAGTACATAGTGGAGCATATTCCACAATTACTTGCTATAATCCCAGTTGTCACAATGTAGTCAATGTTCTAGTTTGTTCTCCTCCCTCCCACACACACTTTCTGCCCTATAAATGAAAAGATCTCCTTTATGCTACACAACCTATTTGCACACATTTTGTTGTATAATTCGAAGATGTCGTGGCATTCTGAGAAGGGAAACCCCACAGACCTCCTATTACTCAGAAATCGTGCTCCAGCTTCGCAAAGGCCATTACCACTCGGTATCTTATCATTAAATTGTTTTTGCTGGTTACCTCACAGCATGCCTACATTTTTTACTCATCTAAGGACTTTGTGTGTGTGTTTTTAAAAAACCTGTTTCATTATATTTGGCCTATTATATCTTTTTGCATCTAAAAGCATCTTGGCACTTTCACAAACACTTTGCTTGTCTTCCTTCCTTCCAAATTATTTTGGGGATGGTAGTGGAGTTCAACAAGGTGCCGGCCAAAGGGCAACCTCTTTCTCGGTGCTGCTGGCCATTTGCTTGTCCTCTTTTTGAGTCTCCAGGTCCCTGTACCACTCAAGGGCAAAATACCGAATAAATTGAAGTTCTCACTTTTTCTTATTTTTCTGTTTCCTTTTCCTTTCCATTTTCCATCTCTTTTAGTGTGATAGTCAAATTTGAGAACACAGAAATGCTGGACCACTCGAACAACTACTATGCCAGACCAAACCAGTGGTTCTCAACCTGGGTTCCCCAGATGTTTTTAGCCTTCAACTCCCAGAAATCCTAACAGCTGGTAAACTGGCTGGGATTTCTGGGAGTTGTAGGCCAAAAACATCTGGGGACCCCAGGTTGAGAACCACTGGACTACACAGAGAAGCCATTGAAATCCAAAAGCATGTAGACAATTTCAACAGAAAGGAAGAAACCATGAAAATGAACAAAATCTGGCTATCAGTGTAAAAAAAAAACCCCCTCTAAAATCATTATAGAATCATAGAATCATAGAGTTGGAAGAGAACTCATGAGCCATCCAGACCAACCCCCTGCCAAGAAGCAGGAATATTGCATTCAAAGCACCCCCGACAGATGGCCATCCAGCCTCTGTTTAATAGCTTCCAAAGGAGGAGCCTCCACCACACTCCGGGGCAGAGAGTTCCACTGCTGAACAGCTCTCACAGTCAGGAAGTTCTTCCTAATGTTCAGATGGAATCTCCTTTCTTGTACTTTGAAGCCATTGTTCTGAATCCTAGTCTCCAGGGAAGCAGAAAACAAGCTTGCTCCCTCCTCCCTGTGACTTCCTCTCATATATTTATACATGGCTATCAAATCTCCTCTCAGCCTTCTCTTCTTCAGGCTAAACATGCCCAGCTCCTTAAGCCGCTCCTCATAGGGCTTGTTCTCCAGATCTTTGATCATTTTAGTCGCCCTCCTCTGGACACATTCCAGCTTGTCAACATCTCACTTCAATTGTGGTGCCCAGAATTGGACACAATATTCCAGGTATGGTCTAACCAAGGTGGAATAGAGGGGTAGCATGACTTCCCTGGATCTAGACCAGGGGTCCTCAAACTAAGGCCCGAGGGCCGGATACGGCCCTCCAAGGTAATTTACCCGGCCCTCACTCAGGGTCAACCTAAGTCTGAAATGACTTGAAAGCACACAACAACAAACACAACAAACAGTCTGTTCTCATCAGCCAAAAGCAGGCCACACTTCCCATTGAAATACTAATAGGTTTACATTTGTTAATTGTTCTTCATTTTAATTATTGTATTGTTTTCAAGTGGGTTTTTTTGCACTACAAATAAGATATGTGCAGTGTGCATAGGAATTCATTCAAGTTTTTTTCACATTATAATCCGGCCCTCCAACCGTTTTAGGGACTGTGACCTGGCCCTCTGTTTTAAAAGTTTGAGGACCCCAGATCTAGACACTATGCTATTGATGCAGGCCAAAATCCCACTGGCTTTTTTTTTTTTGCCGCTACATGACATTGTTGGCTTATGTTTAACTTGTTGTCCACAAGGACTCCAAGATCTTTTTCACATGTACTGCTCTCGAGCCAGGCGTCCCCCAACAGTAAATAAAGAACAACACTCAAAAACAGGGGAATTCCAGACAAGAAACAATCAGTGCCAGCTAAACACCTCACCACAAAAGTCTGGCAGTAAGAAGCCAGAGCTTGAAACTGCTAGGCCATTAAATGCTAATCAAGGTGGCCAATTGCTACATTCACACCTACCTCCAACAGACAAGAGTTCTTTCTCCCACCCTGTACATTCCATGGATACATAAACCCCATTTTCCTAGTTTCCAACAGACCTCACAACCTCTGAGGATGCCTGCCATAGATGCAGGCTTATGAAACATGGCCATACAGTCTGGAAAACTCACAAGACTTCTGAAGAAGTGGGTTTATACCCACAAAAGCTCATGGTAAAATAAAAACCACCCAGGCTTAAAGATGGTTCTACATTTCCACCCTGTACTCATTTTTATGCTGCAAGAGACTAACCGGGCTGCATCTTTGAAAACTTGCACTGGTACATGTCACTAAAAGAATTCTGGCCAAGGATTTTCTTTCTTTCTTCTCTTCTAGGAAGAAAGGTGATGTATTCTCTTTCATACAAGGAAGACAGCAAACACAAGCCCATCTTGGCCTGAAAATAGGGGAGGGATGAAAGGTTCATGAAGGAAGGAATTTTGACGTCAGTGTACTTTTTTCCTCCAGAAGTATGACTTTGATGGGTTGAAGAATCTGCAGGAATTTATATGGTGCCTTTCTGCCAAAGCAATCAATGACGCTTACAGTTTGGTTGATTTTAGGTGGAAAGTGACGCTCTGTGCATCTATATAAATAAAAATGTAATGTTCGTTTGTGGTATTCACAGAACGCAAAAACCACTGGACAAATTGACACCAAATTTGGACAGCATACACCTAACAACCCAATGTATGTCTTTCACTCAAAAATTGATTTTGTCATTTGGGAGTTTTACTTGCTAGGATTTATAGTTCACCTACAATCAAAGAACATTCTGAACTCCACCAATGATGGAATGGAACCAAACGTGGTATACAGGACTCCCACAAGGAACAGAAAATACTAGGAGGGTTTGGTGGACATTGACCTTGAGTTTGGGAGTTGTAGTTCACCTACATCCAGGGAGCACTGTGTACTCAAACAATGATAGATTTGGACCAAACTTGGCACAAAGATTCCATATGCCCAAATATGAACACAGATGGAGTTTGGGGGAAATAGACTGACATTTGGGAGTTGTAGTTACTGGGATTTATAGTTCACCTACAATCAAAGAGCATTCTGAACCCCACAAATGACAGAATTGGGCCAAATTTCTCACACAGAACCCCCATGACCAACAGAAAATACTTAGAATCATAGAATCATAGAGTTGGAAGAGACCTCATGGGCCATCCAGTCCAACCCCCTGCCAAGAAGCAGGAATATTGCATTCAAAGCACCCCCAACAGATGGCCGTCTAGCCTCTGTTTAAAAACCTCCAAACAAAGAACCTCCACCACACTCCGGGGCAAAGAGTTCCACTGCTGAACGGCTCTCACAGTCAGGAAGTTCTTCCTCACATTCAGATGGAATCTCCTTTCTTGTAGTATGAAGCTATTGTTCTGCGTCCTAGTCTCCAGGGAAGCAGAAAACAAGCTTGCTCCCTCCTCCCTGTGACTTCCTCTCACATATTTATAATCATATCTCCTCTCAGCCTTCTCTTCTTCAGGCATCTTAAGGCCATCCAGTCCAACTCCCTTCACCAGGGCAAGAAAAAGTAATCCATAGATATAGACAGATATATATGATTCAAACACACACAGAGATATAGTATCATAGATTTGAAAGGGACCCCTAAAGAAGGACAATCACATGCTGCATGTTCCAGAGTAGACAAACCAGATAATCTCCACATCAAAGGAACAACAAGAAATACTGTCTGCCCACAATCATAAAGAAATCACATATATTAGAAACCAAAACTTTCTCATTATTTTATTTTCCAGATCACCAGACCGAGCCACAGCAACACATGGCAGGGGATGGCTAGTAAATATATAAATATAGGGTGCCCCCAGTGGTGCAATGCGTTAAACCGCTGAGCTGCTGAACTTGCTGACTGAAAAGTTGGCAGTTCGAATCCAGTAAGCAGGGTGAGCTCTCACTGTTAGCCCCAGCTGCTGCCAACCTAGTAGTTCAAAAACATGCAAATGTGAGTATTTATTTATTATTTATTTCGGTTACTTCTACCCCGCCCTTCTCACCCCAGAGGGGGACTCAGGGTGGCTTACAAAGGCACAATTCGATGCCGGCATCAACATAACAGTAGAATAAAAACAATATAGCAGCAAATCAATAGGTACCACTCCAGCAGGAAGGTAACGGCGCTCCATGCAGTCATACCGGCCACATGACATTGGAGGCATCTACGGACAATGTTGACTCTTTGGCTTAGAAATGGAGTGCAATCATGGTGTGCAAAGTACAGTGAGAACAGGGAGAGCTCCAAACTGGCACCAGAGCTGTGCTTTGGGCTCACCACGATTCTTCCATGGCTTTTTTTTTTTAAAAAAAAAACCTGTGTCTCTATTCTGAGTTAAACCACAAGGTGGAGCTGGTGAGGTTCTGCTCTTTACCTGCAGCTGTTTGATAACCAAACTGTGCAGTCTATTGAGGGCACTTGGCTTGCCACTGCTGAGAGCCCATTTCCCATGTGTCAGCCGTAATGTGCGAGTTATGGGAAAATTGCTCCCTTGCCTTTCTTTGTGTCAATGTACTGTTTCCAAGTGTGTGCACGCACACACACGTATACACACACTGACTCAATCCCATTAAAAGTAATGGACTGAGATTGTCCACCCCATTACTTCCAATGGCTTCATTTCCACCAGACAGCTGAAAGCTCCCTCCTCCTCCTCTTGACAGCGAGGGCGGTGGTTCTTCTGGCCTTCTCTGCCTCATTAACACTTGCAAGTATTTTATACCATCTTCCCCCCTTAAAATATTGCTGGAAAGATGATAGCTGGCTGTGCTGGATTTTGTTAATTGCACCAGGAAATACAAATACTTTTCATGCCCTAGACAAATATTCATTTGTATGGTAATTTTAATTCCCCCTGATTTGAAAATAAATTTTATGGTAAGATTCTTTCCTTTTTTCCCTAAATAGCAAGGACAGAGGTAACGATGGAAAGACTGCCCTCCCTTATTTATTTCCCATTTTAAATATGAGCTTCCCAGCAATCTAGAAATAGTGTTGGGAAGAATGGCAGAGTAGTAAGACAGTTTTATTCACACACTCCGGAGTAGTGGTTCTCAACCTATGGGTCCCCTTCAACTCCCAGAAATCCCAGCTAGTTTGCCAACTGTTAGAATTTCTGGGAGTTGAAGGCCAAAACATCTGGGGACCCACAGGTTGAGAAACACTGCTCTGGGAGGTTTATTATTTATTTACTTACTTCATTTCTACCTTGCCTTTCTCACCCTGGAGGGGACTCATGGCGGCTTTACATACAGGCAACAATTCAATGCTCTATAATAATAATCGTCTGGAGAGGCCCTACTCTCGGTCCCACCGGCCTCGCAAGCACGTCTGGTGGGGACGAGGGACAGGGCCTTCTCGGTGGTGGCCCCTCGACTCTGGAACTCTCTCCCACTGGAGATCAGAACTGCCCCGTCTATCCTGACATTTAGGAAACAGGTGAAGACTTGGTTATGGAGACAGGCATTCGACGAGTAAGCCAGCACCCTGAGATATGGATGGAGGATGATGAGCAACAATTTTAGTATGACGACTGACCATTATAGTTATTGATTGTAATTGCTGTTTTAATGTTTTACTGTAATATGTATTATGATGTTTTATTGATTGTATGTGATATTATGGTTGGAAACCGGTCTGAGTCCCTCAAGAGAGGTGAGAAGGCCGGTATACAAAACTTTTAAATAAAATAAATAAATAATAATAATAATTTATTTGTACCCCGCTACCATCTCCCCAAGGGACTTGGTGCGGCTTACATGAGGCCGAGCCCACAATACAACAATAAAAACAATAGCAACAGTAATACAAAACAATAAATAAACTCATAAGCAGAAAATAAGCAAGAAACATTAACAATAACACGACGACGTTTAAAACACAATGTACACTTAAATAAGTATTAAAATAAAATTAAAAAGTACATTAAAACAATTAAAACATTTAAAAATACAATAAGAGTTATACACATAATCCACAAGCGTAATCTGGGCCCTTCCAATGATCATTGCACGTTGTTCCAAGTATATCTATTGCACAAGTCCTCTAACGGCTTGGTCACAAAGCCATGTTTTCACTCTCTTGTGGAATGTCAGAAAGGAGGGGGCTGATCTAACATAGCTGGGAAAGGAGTTCCATAGCCAAGGAGCCACCACTGAGAAGGCCATGTCTCTCGTCCCTATCAATCACCCAGATGATCTTAAGTTCTGTGGTGGTTCATAGAGGGAGATACATTGGTTCATAGAAGGTAAGGTGTTTCCACCCAAAGAAATGTGCAGCTTTTCCCCCTATGCAAGAAACAGGGGGCTGGGGGGTGTATAGAAAACATGCCTTACAAAAGGACCAATTGGTTGGTTGGCCTTGGAGTTGTAGCTATGCCTTTGTTGTTATATTTCCTGACAATACTTCCCAAACTGCATTTGAAGCCATGTCACAATCCTCCTTGAATCATGGTGGGAGAAAGGCAATGCCCGGGTTACAAACATTTGCCTGACAAATGGCTCATAGTTAAGAATGGGGAGTGGGGGGAACATTGGGAAGCAAGAAAAATCTCCCCTTAGGAAGGGATATTCATTCTTGAAAGTGTTATTGGGGGAAAAGGTGTCTCCACTGAAGCTTCATCACCAATCCTTGCTTACACAACAAGTCAAATTCTTCCAGATCTAAATATCAGAGTGACAGAAAGTGAGACGAAATCTTCTAAACAGGGGCACAGACAGCAAAACAAATCCACAAAGGTGTTAACCCTCCCTATACTATCCAAAACATATATAAACTCGAGTTACACTTAAAAATGTACCTGTTCCAGCTTACATACAAATTAAACGTAAGAGCAAACCTACAGAACCTATCTTGTTCATAACTTGGGGACTACCCGTATACACAACAATCTTTTTTCACAGTAAATCTTCTGCAGTCAACATGCATTTTTGAGACATATTATCCAAGTCTCTTTGTGTAGTTGGGCATGCTGTAACAGGCATCATTATCCCAGCAAAAACCCCTGCACTGTCGAAATACGGAAATTGTCCTGTTGGGGTGATGATTGCACTGCTGAAAAATATAGATTGGCATGGAGAGGATCTTTGGATGTGTGTGGGCAAGTACTGTAAAGTAAAAGGCAATGGTGCAAAGTAGACATCTGCAAAACAAAAATTATATATGGGAGGAGTACTGGGAAACAAATATTTGTTTTGTACAACAGCAGGGAGAAAACGACAGTGGTTATTCAGTTATGCATGTAAGGATGAAATAATCAATAATTTATGTCCCTAGACAGCATGGGACAAGAAATGTACCAGCTTTCTGCACTGTAAAGTTCTACTTGGAGATCCAAGTCCTCTTTGCATAGGAGTTTGCTTTCATAATGTACTTCATGTATAGCCCTGAACATGTCTTCTTTCATATGTACTAGACTGCAACATCTTACTTAAAAGGTTTACAATTCTAAAAGAAATGTTTCAGGGAACAATGTGCATTTAGCCTAGGGTAGGAAAGAGTTGATAGGCATTTAAGAATATTTGAAGTGTTACACTGTAGAACAGGCATAAGCAAACTCTGGCCCTCCAGGTGTTTTGGACTTCAACTCCCACAATTCCTAACAGCCAGTAGGCTTTAAAGAATTGTGGGAGTTGAAGTCCAAAATACCCGGAGGGCCAAAGTTTGCCCATGCCTGCTGCAGAAGATAGAGTCAGCTTGTTTTTGGCTCCTCTGGAGGTAAGGCTCCTCCAGACTGATCCATATAATCACACTGAATGAGATTCCTATTACTGTATTTTCTGGCATATAAGACTACTTTTTAACCCAAGAAAATCTTCACAAAAGTCAGGGGTTGTCTTATACACGGGAGTTGTCTTATACACTGGAGTAGTCTTATGCACGGGACTTGTCTTATAGAGCGGGTGCTGAAACTTCCAATCGGATTGGAGAATCTGTGGTTGCCACATATGGTGGGGGGAGCTCAAAAATGGCAGTGGCTGCATCCCTGCTGTATGCAGCAACTGTATGAAAGCATTAAGGGTGATGCTGTATAAGTACGGTAGAAGAAAATCCATTCATCAGGATTTGTGGACTTAATGCGGTCCCGATGGTGAGGTGAAGGGGCGCATCACCAGGAAGGTGTAAGTGAAGGGCGAAGCAAGTTGCAGGCGTCCGGGGCGCCCGGTGTATGGAAAAAAGAGATAGAGTGGCTCTGGGCCCAGAAAAACATACCTCTTTTACCTGTCTGGCCCACCCTTGTGTCCTATTATTGTACCTCCTCCTCTGCCTCTCAGATCTCACTCCTAAAGACTGCAGTAAAGCGGTGCAGGTGCGCATGTGCGAGATCTGAGAGGCAGAGAAGGAGGTACAGTAATAGGAAAATTATCATATTGAAATCAAATCTGGTGCTTTTAAAATGTTTATTTGGTGTGCGTTGGAAGAAGGGTAGCCTTGTACGGCGAGTATATCCCAAACTCTATATTTTAACTGGAAAAGTTGGGGATCGTCTTATACGCCCAGCCGTCTTATATGCCAAAAAATGTGGTTAATCATTATTAAGACACTCTTGACAGTATTTGCTGATTGATATTGAAATGGATGACTTTGATGGTGGGAATTGGGAGGAGGGTCTACTCCTTTGGATGGTCATTATTTATTTAAAACATTTATATTCCGCCCTTCTCACCCCAAAGGGAACTCAGGGCAGAGCACAGCATATACACGGCAAACATTCAATGCCGGGACACAGGGATGCTTTAGTTGTTGGATTTCCCTCATCGACAGTGGGCTGGACTATTTTATTTTCTCTGCATTTTTGTAAACTAAAACATATGGCTAAACAATGACTGTGCAAAAATACATTTATAATACAAGCAGCCAAAATTGGTGACAAGTCAGGATTTGGCCTCTGTAATATA
This sequence comes from Anolis sagrei ordinatus, assembly GCF_025583915.1. Taxonomy (NCBI): domain Eukaryota; kingdom Metazoa; phylum Chordata; class Lepidosauria; order Squamata; family Anolidae; genus Anolis; species Anolis sagrei. The sequence continues at coordinate 27,063,620 of NW_026847882.1, forward strand.
TGGAATGGCCTCAAGTGATATTTCTTTTCCTCCCCTACAGTATAATTGCTGACACAATCTGGGATTTAAGTATATAATTGACAAGCAATACAACTAACTACAGTGTGCAATTTCGCCAACCAGGAACTTTACTTATTTTTAACAGTTATCGATCCAAAGAAGATATGGTTTAAAGTTGGCGTATTCATAAAACTCTGTATTTTTAAATCCTCAGCTTTTCCTACTTTATGAGGGGAAAAAATCATCCAATTATACTCAACTGAACAAAGCAGATGTTTCCAATCTGCTTTTAGCCACAGAAGAGAAAGAGAGGAAAGGGGGGGGGGGGCATTTGAATGGCACTTAACTTTAGTGTATGTAGATCTTAACGGTATATGCAAACACAGCTAGCATGAATAGGTTTTTAACCAAAGTGTAGACACTTTTTTATTTTGCAAAAACTTCCAGGAGCAGAGAAAATCACCCTTTATCTAAGGGAACATTCTCTCCTGTAATGATTTGAACCTTCCCCCATTTCCATGGTTCACAAACAGAAGCACAAGATGGTTCTGACGAATATTCAGATCACATCCGCTGTTTGTTTCTGCTCTATGAACAATGGTTTCCCGGAGTGCTTATGTGTCCATGATACTGCGATGAACAGCAGCTCTCTCATTGCACAGTCAGTTAACAGGTGTGCCCAGAGGGTGGCTGCAAAAGGTGCCTGGGGAATGTAACCTTCTCGGCAGCTCAAGCAGAAAAAGAACACCACCTACCCACACGGAGCAGAGCACAGCTGAATAAGCATGGGCTGATAACCGTCTACACAAACTAGCAAAAACATGTTGTAAAGCTTTAATTAGATGACACCACTTCTGACTACTGATGGGCAAACGTCATATTTGAATGCTCATCTGGGGAAAAAGGAAGGGGACCGCTTGCACACAGAAAATGAGTGTCTCACAAACTAACTAAGGGTGGTGTGCTGGCACGGCTGTACCAGGAGCTCCAATTTTATTTGCTTTGTATTAAATGTTTGCTTGCAGTCCAAGGTTTCAGGGACTCCGCAGAAAGGTGGCTTCCTTTGGTTGCAGTCATAGGGCAAGTCACCTGTCCATCATTGTTAAGTTTTGGTTCTGCCCCTTGCTCAGGGCAATTGGGAAGGGAAGGAAGCCATTTTTAGTTAGTCTCAGCAAGGAAACCTAATGTACAGGACGTGTGCAAGCTTCCCCTGTACAAAAGTTTCAACCCTTAAGACTTTCCGGGGGAGAACAGTCTTAAGAGCATCTAAAGATCTCCAGAGATTTCCAGGGAAACAGTTCTAAAGCCTTGAGGAATTTCGGAGGGCAAACAGTTTGGAAGACCACAATACTCCAGCTGGAGAATCTACTAGCCTTACTAGTAGGTCCACTCGGTGCTTCAAGATGCAGTTCGACCCGGTAGCGGAGCCCACATGAATAAGGGTTAGATTACAGTCAGCCTGGGAGAAGTTAAAAAGGGGATTTTTCTTTAAAGTAAAGAAGAAGTTATTGAAGACAGTTGCCTGTCCTTCGTGGGCAAGTTTAGGAAGCCACCAGTTGCATAAAAGCCTGGAAGCATTTGTTTAGCTTTATTGAAGACAAGAGAAGTTTCTGTTTGATTGTTCATTAATAAAGGACTTTGTTATACTTCACAAGCCATATAAAGATCATTTATGGTGGAAAACCTCTGAGAACTTCTCTTTGGGCCACCTGGCTTCCCGCTGGGCAAAGGTTGCACGTCCTGTTCTAAAGGAAATTCTTTACAGGCCCAGCGCACGACAGAACAGGCGTGTTGCTCTATCCAGTCCAGAATGACATTCCAGGTCAGTGGTTCTCAACCTATGGGTCCCCAGGTGTTTTGGCCTACAACTCCCAGAAATCCCAGCCAGTTTACCAGCTGTTAGGATTTCTGGGAGCTGAAGGCCAAAACATCTGGGGACCCACAGGTTGAGAACCACTCCTCTAGGGTCTGAAATCAATAGTCCTACTATTCAGTAACACCTGCTGGCTTCCATGTCATTGGATACTGAATCTGATCTTGACCCTCAAAGATTTTTAACCCATTCATAACTAGCAAACATTTATATGTGTTCAGTAAGCCTGGATTCTCAGTGTTCTATTCTGATTCAAGCTCACTATGAGAAAGTCAGAGACAGAAAGAGCAGGATCAAGATGTGTGGGGGGAAAGGGGAGAAAAGCTGGTACATTCTTCAGGCCCTGCAAACAGTGTTTTATGATCAGAGAAAACACCAAAGCAACGTTTAAGGTATAGGTCATCACCACAGTTGAACCACACCAAGCCTGATATGGTCAAGTGTGATGGATCTGGGTTTCTGCTTCCTACTCTTGGGTCACACAGACTGTCCACTTCCTTCCATTCACTGGTCAGCTAATAATGTAGGGGGCCCTCAGAAGCTATTTAATCCTATTTGAGTCATTGGCTTGTTGTATGCCAAGCGAGCTTTGGGAGCCAAATATGGTCCGTCTGCAGCACTTTGCCGACTCCTGTCCAAGCAGGCAAATAATAATAATAATAATCATAATCATAATCATAATAATAATAATTTTATTTATACCCTGCCACCATCTCCCCAATGGGGACTCGGAGCAGCTTACACGGGGCCAAGCCCAGACAACATATTACAGCAAAATAAAACCAAAACATATACAACAAGCAAAATCATCAAAATTACATTAAAAAACTATATGAATACAGTAACAAAATAACATTACAATAAACACAATCACAGTAACAGTGGGCGGGCCACATGTCCAGGATAAAACGTTTTAAAACTCTAATGAGATAAAAATAGGAGCAAGTTATTTGCAGGGAGCTCATAGAGACACACAAGGTTGTAAAACTAAACTTCCCATTTGGGGGGTGTATACTCCAGTGACAGAAGCATTGAGGGGAGCAATATTGTCATGTTGTGCACCTACTCGCCAAAGGCACAGCAGAAGAGCCAGGTTTTAAGGTTCTTTTTAAACGTTTCTAGTGAAGGGGCTTTCCTGATCTCTTCAGGTAATGAGTCGGGGAGCCACAGAGGAGAAGGCTCTCTCCCTTGTGCCCACAAGACGAGCTTGTGAGATTGGCAGGGTGAAAGGAGGGCCTCCTCCGAAGATCAAAGGGGTTGGTACGTGGAAAGGGTTACGGTCACGAAGATAGGCAGGTCCCAAACCGTTTAGGGCTTTGTAGGCGATAACCTCACCTTGAATTGGGCCCAGAAAATAAACGGCAGCCAGTGGAGCTCCTTAAACATGGGGGTCGACCACTCCCTATAACTAGCCCCAGTTATTAATCTGGCTGCCGAACATTGGACAAGTTGTAGTTTTCGGGCCGTCTTCAAGGGTAGCCCCACATAGAGTGCATTGCAGAAATCCAGTCTAGAGGTAACTAAGGCATGGACCACCGTGGTCAAGTCAGACTTCACGAGGTATGGTCGCAGCTGGCTTGTTGGATACCAAGACAGCTTTGGGAGCCAAATATGGTCCGTCTGTATATCCTTTAGCTCCAAAACTATGTGTCCCTCATTCAATCCAGAGTATAACTTTGATTCTTGCAAGATTTAAAAGGCAGTCTCCCCGCAGTTATACCTTCTCTCATCCCATTGTAAAGGGCATGCTGTGGTGGTTGTGGGTGGAAAGTACACTTGCCAGAATTTGACCCTGTTACAGAATATTTGCAAAGAGAAAAGCTTCTCCTGTATATCCTTATGCCGACTCATATACTGAGGCCATCCTAGTTCAAAAGCATTGATCCGTGTAGATTTTCTTGCTTGTATTCTCAAAGATCTGCCACCCTCTTATAAACTGGGGAAATTGATGTCTCTGGTCATTAAAACGCATACATGCAGCTTTAGGCAAAAGTGACAAGGAAGAAACTTCTGGAAACCAATTGTGGGCACCAAATGAAGTAAAAGAGGCTTAGATACAAAGGAAGGAAAGCTGATAAATCTTCTCATTTTAGCTGACATTTTAAAACGCTAGACAGGTTTTCTCAGTACCCAAAGGGCAACCGAGGCATCAGAAGTCCTTATTAGCAATTTTTTTCCCTCCTAGCTGCAGCAACTTCATAACAAAAAGAAAGCAGAATGTCATTAAAGGAATGGAAATGGTTCAAAGAATGAAGTCGGAAGTGTGGATTTTCTTCTTCTTCCCCATATCCACATTCACCAGTTGCAGAGCACAAAGGATTTGGAACATAGTCGTATTGGCCTTTATGAGGTTGAACATCTTATTTATAATCAATAAGTCACAAGAATCCCAACTTGGCTTCTTTCCCTTGGCTGCCCTCAGAAGAACAGCACGGAAGAATAAAAAATAATCTCCTTTGAGGTAGTTCTGCATAATATTAGCCTCTGTTGGGTCTAATATGACCACACCAAAGAGAAGGTATGTGTGGGGAGAATGTATTATTTCATAATCGTAATTTCATGAATGAGGTCTATTGGAAAAGTCCTTATATTATTAAGTGTTTTTATTGTTGCCTTTACTTTTAAGAAATCCTATATTAAAGTTAAGACTGAAAATCAACATGCTCACATAAATCAAGACATAGTTTTCTTAGATCTACAGAGACACTCGCTGGAACACCTCAGCAAGCGAGAGTCCAAAAGTGGCAGGCCCAAACCCAGCACCTCAATCCGTGGATGATATCAGATGAGAGACTCCCCCTGAGTACACAGAAGACTGGGCAACTTGGAAGGCGCTGAACAGACTGCGCTCTGGCACCACGAGATGCAGAGTCAATCTTAAGAAATGGGGCTACAGGGTGGAATCCACGGCATGCGAGTGCAGAGAAGAACAAACCACAGACCACCTGCTGCAATGCACCCTGAGCCCTGCCACATGCACAATGGAGGACCTTCTTGCGGCAACACCAGAGGCACTCCAAGTGGCCAGATACTGGCCAAAGGACATTTAATCAACTACCAAGTTTGCAAAATCTGTGTTTTTTTAAAAAATCTGTTTGTTTGTTTTGTTCTGTTAGAAATGTAATACAATGGTATGGTTGCTGATGACATGATAAATAAATAAACATGCTCACAGGTGCAATCAAACTGAACTATTTTGGTTCTAGGAATGCAAATATTCATCAACCAGAGCCTGGTGTAAAAAAGTTGGGATACTCAGAAAAGCAGACAGAAAAATGCAGAACAAGATGCTCGTAGGCCAAACTTTCATCACACTAAAGAAAAAAATCAACTTAAAATCCAGTTGCTGCCTCCTGCAGAATAATAATAATAATAATAATAATAATAATAATAATAATAACTTTATTTCTACCCCGCCACCATCTCCCCAATGGGGACTCGGAGCGGCTTACATGGGGCCAAGCCCGGACAACATAATACAGCAATAAAATCAAAGCATATACAACAACAACAACAACAACAGCAGCAACATTATCAAAATGGCATTAAAATAATAATAAAATAATAAAATAAAATAAAATAAAATAAAAATTCCAAAAGATACAATTACGATAGAGATGACAATGGGCAGGCCACATATTCCGAATAAAAAACAATTAACAGACTATGATGAGATAAAATAGGCTCCTCCCTAAATTACAAACCCCAGAATTTTGCAGGAGGCAGAAACTGAATTTTAGTGGATTTTTTTCTGTAGCGTGATGAGGCAGAAAGATACATTTTTTTGACCCACAGCTCTTAAATCTCCCAGCCATGATTCCTTTTGGCTGGAAGATTCTGAGAGTTGTAGCCAAAGAACCCAATGGATTTGGAATCATAGGATGGGGAATCTAGGATTGGTTTTAAGAGCAGCCCATTGGAATGAATGAACTGATCACTGGGAGAGGAGAAAAGGTATGATTACTAGTTCAGAGCTGAAGAAGCCAAGGGATCAGTGAGTAGTCTGTAACACCAAAATAAGGAAATGGGTATTCAGTATCAACGGAGCCCCCGGTGGCACAGTGGATTAAAGCATCAAGTTGCTGAATTTGCTGATCGAATCCGTGGAGCCAGGCATGTAGCGGTGGTCCACGAGAAGGCCTTACTGGTGCATTATTTAAACTTATGTTATCTGATCACCATACTCAATATATCCCATATGCATGGGGGTATTATGGTAATGATACAAAAGGTTTGCTAGGGTAGACCCTCTTTCACTCAGACTCAGCCCCCCCCCCCCCGAATCAAAATCCTGGCTACGGGCCTGCGTGGAGCGGTATGAGCTCCCACTGTTAGCCCCACCTTCTGCCAACCTAGCAGTTTGAAAACATGCAAATGTGAGTAGATCAATAGGTACCACTCCAGCAGGAAAGTAATGGTGCTCCATGCAGTCATGCCGGCCACATGACCTTGGAGGTGTCTCTGGACAACGGCGGCTCTTCAGCTTAGAAATGGAGATGAGCACCAACCCTCAGAGTCAGACACGACTGGACTGAATGTCAGGAGAAAACCTTTACCTTTACTACCTAGTCAGTATCAAGTTTCATGTTTAGAAATTCTTCATGGATATATTGGAGGACCTATAGATTATTTCACCTTGCACTTTATGGGACTGATATTGATTGCAGTTTGTTTTATATCTGCAACTATTGTTGCATTGTATTGATTTCACCAGTGGGGGCTTATGAAGTTATGTTGTTTGTTGTTGCTTTTGTGTTGTTGTTTATGCACTTGTATTTTGCATGTTTGCATCTTGAGTGCTTTGTGAGCTGCCCCGAGTCCCTTAGGGAGATGGTGGTGGAGTATAAATAAAGTATTATTATTATTGTTGTTGTTGTTAGTATTATTATTCTAAGAGTCCAGAAAGTAGGATGGAGTATAAATAAAGTATTATTATTATTATTATTAATAATAATATTATTCTAAGAGTCCAGAAAGTAGGATGGAGTATAAATAAATTATTATTATTATTATTATTATTATTATTATTATTATTATTAATATTATTATTCTAAGAGTCCAGAAAGTAGGATGGAATCTCTAAGGTGACTTGGGGCCCTTCCACACAGCCCCATATCATTGTCTTGAGTGTAGGCTCAGATAACCCCGTCCAAAACAGATATTGTGGGATTTTCTGCCTTGATATCCTGGGATATAGGGCTGTGTGGAAAGTCCTTGGATGTCTCTTCCAGAGTGAGAAATAGACCTTGCTTCCAGTAGGTGACCAATGCTTGTTGACAGCCTTATCTAGGTGTTCATACACATACCAGTTGACCTTCGTGATGCTTCAAGGGAAAAGGAAATAGCATATAATAGACCATTAGATTAAGCACAGTGCATATGTGCTTCCTCACTACCTCTGAGGATGCTTGCCATAGATGCAGGCGAAACATCAGGAGAAATGCCTCTAGAACATGGCCATATAGCCCGAAAAAACCTACAACAGTGCATATGGATTCACACACAAAGGGATATATGGCCAACACGTCTGGTGTTCCTAAACTATGGTAGATACACATGAAAGAAGAGAATATGGGAAGGTGAAAATAGCAAAAGATAGGAAGGAAAGAAGTGTCCTGAGAGATGGGGCAGAAGGTGATGACAGGCATTTCTCCCTTTGCCTGGTGAACAGGAAGCAGAGAGCAAAAAGGAAGAAGGCATTTCCTTTGTACTTATCTCCTTTCAAATTTTCCAGCAGCCTAAGTGGCCATCTTTCAAAACCTGGATGTGACCTGATGAATACGGATTGCAGACCATTATTTTTCTGAAATATGTCATGTTCCAATTCCATGTGGCTTTCAGGATGAAATTAATAAATACATTGCTGACAGAGGAGCAAGTCTCCCTGAACTATGAGAAGTTGAGCTTTGGTTCTCTGAAACAGGCAAACTTTTAAAATGCTTGTTACTACAGCTGGAAGCTGTTAAATCAGCAAAAATATTAGCACAGGGAAAAGTGAGTTTGCTAGCCATTTTAGCAAATCTAATTCCAGCTGAAACACCAGATGGGAAAAAGCAGGTGGATATACTACACAAAGGAATCAGATCTGAAGCGTTTGGTCTTGCTTTCTCTATATGAGCAGGCAGACACAAATCTTGAGGGACTAGAACATATTCTGCTCCCACCTCCCAGCCCTGCTTATTAGTTTCTCCCTTCCTAACTCTGATTCAAAAAGGAAGATGAAGTTTCTTGATATTTCTTAAACTTGGACTGTGGGAGTTGGAGTCCAGGAATAACCATCCTAATCTGTAATTTGACATCATTTTGGGGCAAGTTTCCCCTGAATGGCACCATACTGAGTAGGGAACATGGAGGTGGGGAGGATATCTATTTAATTGATCAAATTACAAGCTCCCAAAAAGAGGGAGAGAAAGGAAATCACCAAATGTCAGAAAAAAGGTCTTTCCTGGCTATTAAAGATTTGGGGGAGGTAGTTAAAAAATCAGGAGACAAACCAAAACCCAAAATTCCTATTTTATTTCCCCTACAGACATTATTTTAAAAGTTCTTGTTCTACAGCTAGCCAGTTAGCTACCTGGGAAGGAATCCCACTGGAGCATTGCAGCACACCCAAATATCTGGGAGTCACTCTGGACCGTGCTCTGACCTACAAGAAGCACTGCCTGAATATCAAGTGAAGGGTGGGTGCTAGAAACAATATTATACGAAACTGACTGGCACAACCTGGGGATCACAACCAGACACAGTGAAGACATCTGCCTTTGCGCTATGCTGCCTTTGCGCTATGCTACTCTGCTGCTGAGTATGCATGCCCAGTGTGGAACGCATCTCACCACGCTATAACAGTAGATGTGGCTCTTAATGAGACATGCCGCATTATCATGGGGTGTCTGGGCCCTACACCACTGGAGAAATTACACTGTTTAGCCGGCATTGCACCACCTGACATCCGCCAGGAAGTAGCAGCCAATAGTGAAAGGACCAAGGCAGTGACATCTCCAGCTCATCCCTTGTTTGGGTATCAGCCAGCACGTCAACGACTTAAAACAAGAAATAGTTTTCTAAGATCTACAGAGACACTCGCTGGAACACCCCAGCAAGCGAGAGTCCAAAAGTGGCAGGCTCAAACCCAGAACCTCAATCAATGGCTGATACCAAATGAGAGACTCCCCCTGGGCACACAGAAGACTGGGTGACTTGGAAGGCGCTGAACAGACTGCACTCTGGCACCACGAGATGTAGAGCCAATCTTAAGAAATGGGGCTACAAAGTGGAATCCACGAAATGCGAGTGTGGAGAAGAGCAAACCACTGACCACCTGCTGCAATGCAACCTGAGTCCTGCTACATTCACAATGGAGGACCTCCTTGCGGCAACACCAGAGGCACTCCAAGTGGCCAGATACTGGTCAAAGGACATATAGTTAACTACCAAGCTTGCAAACTTTGTGTTTTGTCTCTTTGTTTATTTTGTTAAAAATGTAATACAAATGTCTGGTTGCTCCTGACACAATAAATAAGCTACCAAATACTTGTTCAGGGGAAAAACCTAGAACACCTCTGTATGGCCAATGTAATGTGGGACAAAAGAAGCAGGAGCAGAAGTGAAGGAAACATGTAGTAATCCCACATCAAGTACAGGAACCAGGTCAAGCCCAGAGCAGAAATTATACCAGTGATTCCCAACCTTTTTTTAACCAGGGACCACTCTCCATCATTAGTACCAAAAGGGTTACAAATCAGTTTTTGGTGAACTTTAGATTCAGTTTGGGGTGCTTATTCAAATAATTGCATTGGATAGACTACATCAGCTCTAGTTTGTGATACAGAATATATTGTGTTGGGTAATACAGAACGTTGGATGAGCAAAGGTTGGATAAGTGAGATCTACTGTAGTTACTCACATATCAGTCTTTTAACTAGTCATACTAAAATGTGGCAGTCATACTAAAGCGTGAAAGAATTTCAAAAACAGATTCTGCTACTGGGAACTGGTATATATATATACAGAGTGATTTAGCTACTGAGACCATCAGTCTTATATTTGTGGATGGTGTGATGTGCTTCGAAGATGAATTTCACCCACTCTGCCAATAACTAAAGCTTGCCATTTCCTCTTCAAATCAGCTTGTAAAAAGCAAAGGAGAAAATGAAAGGCTGGCATTGCTTTTCCAAGAAACAAACAGAGGTTGCCTTCTGAATGCTGATGGACGTGTAGAGGTGATACCTGCCTTCCAGAAGAAGATGCTCCACATCATTGTTTTAATCAATAATGGATTTTTTTACTCCACCCCACATATTTCAGGCCCTCATGTATAAATAGGGATTTTTGTTTTCTTCTGCAGTGATCTGAATGTGTTAGGTTAATGTAGCTCATTTGAAATGTGCCAGCTGCCCCTGCACATTACCTCTGGGAAAATGAGACTGCATGTTTATCCAACAAAATTGCCATTTTGAGAATTCAGGAATTGAATGATGCAAAGATCCAAGCCAGAAAGCTTGCAAAAGATCAGGAGATATAAAATAAGAAAACGGGAGATTTAAAAGCAGGGTTCACTCTCTTGTTTATTAGGCCTGTCGGTTTCGTTTCGTTAATTCGTTATTTCGTATTTAAATCGTTATTTTTTTGCATATCCGAAGCGATATCAAAACATATTTTCAAACCCGGAAGGGTTTGAAAATATCGAAGCAGCAGCCCCATTTTTTTTACGAGCTGAAGCTCCGCTCGTTAATGGGATGGAGGCTGCTGTGCTGCAGTGCTGGTGCCTGGGAGCCAATCCGGCGCTCCCAAGCACCCCAGCAGTAACTGGGGCGGGCGGGGCGAAGGGGCGGCGCGAGGAGGAGGAGGGCGCAGGAGCGCGCGCGCCATCCAATCAGCTCCGGCTGCTGCGCCCTCCTCCTCCTCCTCCTCCTCCTCCCAGCTGTGTTGCAGGAAGTGCGGGGAGGAGGAGGAGGAGGGCGCAGCAGCCGGAGCCGATCGGATGGCGCGCGCGCTCCTGCGCCCTCTTCCTCCTCCTCCTCCTCCCGGCACTTCCTGCAACACAGCTGGGAGGAGGAGGAGGAGGAGGAAGAGGGCGCAGGAGCGCGCGCGCCATCCGATCGGCTCCGGCTGCTGCGCCCTCCTCCTCCTCCTCCTCCTCCCGGCACTCCTCGAGAGAAAGGCCGAGCGCGGGGCCACAGGCAGCCCTTCACGGTCCGGGATGCCCTACAAGCTGAAGAAGGAGAAGGTGAGGAGGGGCCCCTCTCCCCAGCAGGGAAGGTCTTGGCGCAAATGGGAGGGGAAGCAAAGCTGGCCGGGCCTCGCAGGGAGAGAGCCAGGAAGGCAGGCCTCTTCTCTGGGCCTTGGATGGGCCACTGCAGCAGAAGCAATTGCCTTTCCCATGGCAAGAAACAGGGTTTGCAGCCATGCCAGCCCAGTCCCTCCCCAGCACACAAACATATGTCTATTTGCCCTACATAGGCCTGTTTGATCAAGAAAAAATTTGTTTCTAAAATGTTTCGTAAATATTTACGAAATTTCGTAAATAACAAAACATTTTTTTGGAAAGTTTTGTAAATATTTTAAATATCGAAACAAAAAAACACCCCAATTAAGAATCGAATTTAGAAACAAATTTTTTCTTGATCAAACAGGCCTATTGTTTATATATAATTCCCTTATCCATGGATTTAATATCAATGGTTTCACTTACCCACTTTCCAACCAACCCACTCCCCAAGTATTAGTAGGCCTCTCTAGATCTTTCGGTTCAAACTTGTTCAGCAGTGGAACTCTCTGCCCTGGAGTGTGGTGGAGACTCCTGCTTTGGAGGCTTTTAAACAGAGGCTGGATGGCCATCTGTCAGGGGTGCTTTAATGCTGGTTTTGACCTACAAAACCCTTTACGGTTCCGGTCCAGTGTATCTGTCCGAACGTATCTCCCTCTACATCCCACCCCTGAATTTGAGATCATCTGGGGAGGCTCTGCTCTCGACCCCACCACTATCACAAGTGAGGTTGGTGGGGACGAGGAGCAGGGCCTTCTCAGTGGTGGCCCCTCACCTGTGGAACTCACCCCCGGGGGAAATTAGGGCATCAACATCCCTCCTCTCCTTCAGGAGGAAGATAAAGACGTGGTTGTGGGACCAGGCCTTCGGGCAATCTGACAACTAGATATGGACAACCAGATGGATAGGACTGACAGGACTGACAATTGTGGAATTGGAATTTGAACTATGAGATTGCGAAATGCTGACCGTCAATGAGGAGAAATGGTTTGTATTGGTTTTATTGCATTTACTGGTTTTATGGTTGTTTTCGTCTTGCAAGAATTGTTGTTTCTGTTAATTGATGTTATTGCTAGAATTGCTGTTTTCTGTTAATTTATGTTATTTTGTCTTATTGTTGTTATGTGATGCGGGCGTCAAATTGTGCCTTGCTTTTGTAAGCCGCCCTGAGTCTCCTTCGGGGTGAGAAGGGTGGGGTAGAAGCAACTGAAATAAATAATAAATAAATAATGCAATTTTCCTGCTTCTTGGCAGGGGGTTGGACTGGATGGCCCTTGAAGTCTCTTCCAACTTTATGATTCTATGAATCCTATGGCATGCTTCCAGTCCAAAAATAGTCAAAGGTAGGGTTTATTATTAGTCACAGTTTCAGGGTTCCAAAAATATTGTGGAACATTTCCTCTGTGGATACTGCAATTGTACCAAAGAAATTGTCGAATATTACAACCTTCAATTGAGATGCTACTTGAAGGGAAGAGAAGAAAGAATGAGTTCTGTTGGTTCTTTGAAAAGGAGATGTAGGTTGAGCCAGTTATCCTTTATGATACTGTGAGCCTATCCACACTGTAGACTGACAGCTGTTTGAACCTACATTTAATGCCTTGTCTTGATTCTATGTGATCTCAGGATTTGAAGTTTGTTGTAGACTATAAATATCTCATAAAACTACAAATCATAGCATTCTATAGCATTGAACCATGGCAGTCAATGTAGTAGTAAGCTGCTATAACCCAGCAATGTGGTGAAATATGAAGCTTTGCTCTTCATTATACTTGGGTGCTCCTAATGGTCCGATGGAAGTATTGCAGCTACTAGCTTAGGTGATTGCTACACTATACCAGGGGTCCTAAGAAAGCAAAGTCTAAAGAAAGGTTACTCCAAAGCTGGGGAAAAGATGTGGTGGTGGTGGTTATTGGATTACATTTTCTAGAGCAAGGGTCCTCAATTTTTTTTAAAAAGAGACCAGGTCATAGTTTCTCAAACTGTTGGTGGGCCGGATTATAATTTGAAAAAAAAAATCAATGAATTCCTATGTACACTGAATATATCTTATTTGTAGTGCAAAAACACTTAAAAACAATACAATAATTAAAATGAAGAACAATTTTAACATATCTAAACCTATTAGTGTTTCAATGGGCCTGTTTCTGGCTGATGAGATAGGGTTGTTGTTGTTGTTGTTGTTGTTGTGTGCTTTCAAGTCATTTCAGACTTAGGTTGACCCTGAGCAAGGGCCGAATAAATCACCTTGGAGGGCCGTACCCGGGCCCCGGGCCTTAGTTTGAGGACCCCTGCACTATACTGTTCAAGAATCATAGAGTTGGAAGAGATCTCATGGGCCATCCAGTCCAACTCCCTGTCAAGAAGCAGGAATATTGCATTCAAAGCACCCCCGACAGATGGCCACCCAGCCTCTTTTTAAAAGCTTCCAAAGAAGGAGCCGCCACCACACTCCAGGGCAGAGAGTTCCACTGCTGAACAGCTCTCACAGTCAGGAAGTTCTTCCTCATGGAATCTCCTTTCTTGTAGTTTGAAGCCACTGTTCCGTGTCCTAGTCTCCAGGGAAGCAGAAAAAAAGCTTGCTCCCTCATCCCTGTGATTTCCTCTCACATATTTATACATGGATATAATGCCTCCTCTCAGCCTTCTCTTCTTCAGGCTAAACATGCCCAGCTCCTTAAGCTGCTCCTTATAGATCTTGTTCTCCAGACCCTTGATCATTTTAGTCGCCCTCCAGCTTGTCAATATCTCTCTTGAATTGTGGTGCCCAGAATTGGACACAATATTCCAGGTGTGGTCTAACCAAGGCGAATAGAGGGGTAGCATTACTTCCCTGGATCTAGACACTATGCTCCTATTGATGCAGGCCAAAATCACATTGGCTTTTATTGCCATCACATGACATTGTTGGCTCATGTTTAACTTGTTGTCCGTGAGGACTCCAAGATCTTTTTCACACATACTGCTCTCGAGCCAGGCATCGTCCCCCATTCTGTATCTTTGCATTTTGTTTTTTTCTGCCTAAGTGGAGTATCTTGCATTTGTCCCTGTTGAACTTCATTTTGGCCCATCTCTCTATTCTACTTTAAATCCAATGGCTGCCTTATGTGGGATCCTGGGATTTTCAGTTTTGGGAGAAACCATTACAATTCTCAACCAAAAACATCTCCTAGACCTCACTAAACTAGAAACCTCAGAATTCCCCAGAGGCATTCTGTGGAATAGCCACACTTTAACAGTGTAGTGTGACAATCTCCTTAGTGTTTGTCAGGTAGCACAAATAAACACCTGAGACCACTCTGCTTCCATAATCTCTGCAACCCATTTCTGTTGTAAAGGACAAACTGCTGTTCCAACTATGCCTGCTTGCTAGGCTATCAACCCATCGGCCTGCCTAGGATCTGCCTTGCAATTGCCTCACAGTGAAAAACTAAAGTCATTTCAGTTTAGCTCTAGACTGAAACCAGTGCTTAGGCCATCCATCTCTTCTATTGAGTGACATGAATGCACACTGCTGTTTTTCCTTTAGAAAAAGAACGTGCACTGCAGAAAATATCAAAATACTGGTATTTCAAAATGTCAATGACTGTATTTTAGAGCACCAGGTAGTGGTTCCATTCCACAATAGAGACAGCTGTCTTCTAGAATTGGCTGAATCTTTTGCAAAGCCGATGAAGAAATAAATTGGGCAGGCAGACGTGCGATAATGAGTTCAGAAACGTGTAAGTGGCATTGTAGAGCCCTTGTTTACTAAAAGCAGTATATTAATATAAATGGTGATCATAATTGCTAAATGCCTCCTGCAACTTTTAAACCTGCCACACGGAAAATTGGAAAGCCAGCATCTGGTTTTCAGCATCTATTTTTGGAAACAAATCAGGCAGGCATTTATTTGGCAAATAAATGTGAAATCACGAGGCTTGGCCAGTTTTGAACCTTCCTAACAATATTCAGACTCCTGTTAACATTTTATTATTATTCTAGATCGGGGTCCTCAAACTACGGCCCAGGAGCTAAATACGGCCCTCCAAGGTCACTTACCCGGCCCTCACTCAGGGTCAACCTAAGTCTGAAATGGCTTGAAAGCACACAACAACAACAACAACAACAATCTTATCTCATCAACCAAAAGCAGGCCCACACTTCCCAATGAAATACTAATAAGTTTATATTTGTTAAAATTGTTCTTCATTTTAATTATTGTATTGTATTGTTCTAAAGTGTTTTTGTACTACAAAAAATGTACAGTGCATAGGAATTCATTATTTTTTTCAAATTATAATCATAGAATCATAGAGTTGGAAGAGACCCCATGGGCCATCCAGTCCAACCCCCTGCCTAGAAGCAGGAATATTGCATTCAAAGCACCCCTGACAAATGGCCATCCAGCCTGTTTAAATGCTTCCAAGGAAGGAGCCTCCACCACACTCTGCGGCAGAGAGTTCCACTGCTGAACGGCTTTCACAGTCAGGAAGTTCTTCCTAATGTAATCTGGTCCTCCAACAGTTTGAGGGACTATGACCTGGCCCTCTGTTTAAAAAGTTTGTGGACCCCTGTTCTAGATAGATAAAAAAGTAATCCTGTGGCATATTGTGGTTCCTCTTAAAGCAGCTGTTATTGTCTAGAGCAGTGGTTCTCAACCTGGGATCCCCAGATATTTTTGGCCTACATCTCCCAGAAACCCCAGCCAGTTTACCAGCTGTTAGGATTTCTGGGAGTTGAAGGCCAAAAACATCTGGGGACCCCAGGTTGAAAACCACTGGTCTAGGGCTTGTTGCTCACATTAGTTTTGACAAATAGATTTGTAGTTTTGGGGTGGGTGGGGGGGTGGGTGGGTGGGGAATTAATGTGTCAACAGGCACACCTCCTTGTTTTCCTAGAATTGCTTTGTTATATCTGATCAAGGGCACAGCTTGGATTACAGCTCCCATAATTCTAAAGCTATCACAATCAATAACTATGGTCTCTGGGGGAATTCTTGGAGCTGTAGCCTGAAAAGCAGAATTCCCAAGCTATAGGTAGGTAATCTTCCGGTGACTAGGAATTGTACACCTTGCAGTTAGTTCTGCTTTTTTCTCACATGAACTGGGACTAAAATCAGGAATGATTGCTAAATTGACATCACTTAGAGCCTGATGCATGTTCTGCATCTTCAGTTTTCTGTGTTGTTGTCAACTACCATCAAAATGATTTGGACATAATGTCGACCCTTTGAATGAGAGATCTCCAAGTCACCCTATTATAAACAGACTTGGAGCTATCCACCAATATTGTTTTCTTCCTCTTTTCCTACACTCTTGCTGATCATTACTGTATTTTCTAGTGAGCCATGTCTTCATGTGAGTTGGCCAAAATATGACAGCTTCAGCTTAGACATCTTTACATCTAGGAAGAGTTCAAGCTTGATTTGCTCTCAGACCATCCATGGAATCACATGTTTCTGTGTGCCTCACATGTTTGGTTCTGTTGGGAGTTGTGCTGGATGGAAAAGAGAGGGTGACTTCAATTCTGTTTCTCCCTTTGTGACATTTTAGTACATGCGATGGTAGGAAGCCATTTTCAGATGTGCTCTTACACCTATCACGCTTCAGTCTCGGTCAGCTGATGAGGACTGATCGGTACCTGGAGTTCAACCAAAATCTAAAGGGCTGAACATCTCCCAACTTGGCTTCCATGACATTTCCTAAATGGTTCGGGCCCCGCCTATCTCCACGATCGCATCTCCTTCTATGAACCGGCACGATCTCTAAGATCTTCCAGGGAGGCCCTCCTCTCGGTCCCACTACCGTCTTAAGCGTGGTTGGTGGGGACGAGAGAGAGGACCTTCTCAGTGGTGGCCCCCTGTCTCTGAAATGCCCTTCCAAGGGAAATAAGACAGGCCCTATCCCTCCCCTCCTTTCGTAAGAGCTTGAAGACCTGGTGGTTTCAACAAGCCTTGGAAAATGACCAGTTCTAACTCAGCCCTACACATTGTCGAATACGGCCTTATTCTTCCTACCAATTACCCAGATTCTTTCCTCTAATCGGCCCCGGAATGAACAGCCACAGACCCGTACCTAATATTATTGTTGCCTGCCATAGCATTTCACTTAATTCCCAGGCCCCGTAGAATTTTTGGGCTTGCACAGATCTTGGCCCGGCTTTTTAAATTTTTTAATTGCCTTGAACAGGCAGGATTACATTTAATATTTGTGTGTTATGGCGACAATTTTTATGCTTATATTTCGTTTTGTTAATCTTATGGTTATGTTGTTTCTTACTTGTATGTTTTGTGATGTTACCTGGGAACCGCTCTGAGTCCCCTCGGGGAGATGGAGCAGTATATAAAGTATTATTATTATTATTATTATTATTATTATTATTATTATTATTATTGGGTTGACTAACTTATTAGTTCATTTAGAAATCAATAGGACTTGTCACAAATAACTTGCCACATTGATTTCTATTGGGGTATGAGTTCAATTAACTTAATGTGGATTCAACACAATGTTGCTGACCTACTGACTGCTTAAGGGTTGACTATTGAGTACTATTGACTACTTATGGGCTTAAGGATATCCCTTGGAGAGTCTGGGGATCTAAGCCCAAACCTGTTATTGCATTCCATTGGAATTGCAATTCTGCCACCAGGGATCATCTACAGTGGCTTCAGCACAAATTAGAGGATGATCTTTTCTCCTGATAGTACTTTATAACTCTCTCATGTGGATTATGAATCCCTTTTTGTCTTTGCAGTGTGAAAGGCTAGAAAATGCACACGAAAAGAGAGAGAGAGAGAGAGAGACGGAGGGAGAGAGATTGCTGCCAACACAACCATTGCACGAAAATATCAGTGCTGCTTTATCTATCTAAAAGAGCATAATGGAGGAGATGTTCATTTAACTTCTTTCTGCTTTATGAACGGCTTTTGCTTTTCACTAAATTGAAAGTGAAGTGCAATATATGTGACTGATTAGGCTATGTAATACATTCTCGCTGCAAATTTGGATTAGGAATGATTATGGTTGAAATAAAATAGTTGAACAAGATTCTTCGTGTAATCTATCTTTCTCCAACTTCCTAATGCAGGTTGGGAAACTAATGAAAAGAACTGGAGTGCTGGTGACGATAAGAAGATGATGAAAACAATTTTAGAACAGGAGGCTGTGCCATACCAATGCAAAGCTATTAACTAGACCGATGTCATATGAATAAGGTTGGCTGCAGATCCTCATCCCTCACACCCTCAAAGTAGAGCTTTCCATTCATACATGCTCAGAGCTGAGCTGAACATAGCTTAGTTGTGAAGTATCAGGAAATGGACGAGCTATACATAGATGAAAGTGATGCTTAGGTGATGAAAAAGCTCTATGGAATCCCAACACATAGATTTAATAGAATATCAGTGACTGAACTTGGAGAGACCTTGATAAATTACCACTTACTATATTATTAACTCCTATTGCACACGAGCATGTTTCAAAGCCAGTAGTCTAAAAGTGATTAGTGGTGCAATCAAAGAACATTATATTCTGGTTAAAGACAACCTGACAGAGCATGATAGGAAAGAAGCTCATGAAGTCAGCCACCCTTAAAAATAATAATGGAAATGTTCATGAAAATCCTCGGCAAAGAGAAAGGAAAGACAAGGATAGCATGACAAAGTTTGAATGTAGTCTGACATTCTTTCTGTTGTGCTGAGTGGAATGTGGAGAACCTCTCTAATATTGAGTTGTTTCCCTCACACTCTGGAATTGTATCACAATGAATTCCAGACCACAGTTTTGGTCTTCTTGTAGGAAAGGAAATAGTAGCCTTTTAAAGGAAAAAAGAGTTGCTATGATGGAAGCCAGTTGTGCTGTCACACGCTGGGCCTGTGCATAAGACTGTAGACAGGATATAAATTCTGTGTGCCCAACAGGACACCGGGGCTGCCTCAGATTAAAGGCCCTTGGATTTCCTTAAAACAGAGTCTTTAGATTGCTTAAAGGTTCAACAATGTTCTATATTAGTGAAAACAAACAGGTATTTTAAAGCTTTCTTAACAGTCTATTGGCTCTCGCAATCTTGTCCACTGGGAACAGGCACTATCTTCATAACTGTAGTTTAACAAATGGGGAAATCCTTAACTTCTAATCTGGGCAGTCTGTCTTTGCCTCTGTTGGCGTGGAGCCCCTGCACCCGGTACCAACTGCTTCTGGCTTCCGCGAGTGACCCTTACCAAGCAGAGTTTTGTAGACTTCCAGGGAAAAGGAGTTCAGGTTTCGGTGATGGCTGGCTGAAGTCCCTCAGCAAAGGAGCTGTAAGGCTGCAAAATCCTCAGCCAAGCTGTGGGGCCTTTTCTCCCCGGCCAAGCTGCAGAAAACGAAGCTTTCTACGGGAGCTCTTGGTATTATGTCCTGCATGGAAAGCTTCTCTGTGTGGACTGAACCCAAACTGGCTCCTATTCCCTCCA
Source organism: Anolis sagrei ordinatus (assembly GCF_025583915.1). NCBI lineage: Eukaryota > Metazoa > Chordata > Lepidosauria > Squamata > Anolidae > Anolis > Anolis sagrei. Next base: position 27,083,195 of record NW_026847882.1, read on the forward strand.
AAACCCAAAAAGGGGGCGGGACCAGGGAACCTAACTATAATTGACAGGTGGCTTGTCCTATGATTGCAGCCAAAAGAAGCCACCTATCTGCAGAGTCCCTGAAACTTAGGACTACAACAAACATTCAATGCAAAGCAAACAAAATGGGAGCTCCTGGTACAGCTGTACCTGCACACCAGTGCTGTTGGTACCCTAGCTCTTTTCACTTAGTCCTCATGTCCTCATTCATGAATTATATTTAATAATAATAATAATAATAATAATAATTTATTTATACCCCACCTCCATCTCCTCCAAGGGGACTCAGTGGACTTACATGAGGCCATGCTCATGAGTACAGTACAAAACAATATAACAAAAAAACCCATAATAAAACCAAAGAATAAAATACATAAAATGCAAAACCAATAAAATAAGCAACACAACAACATAAAATCAGACATTAAAACACAAAAGATTTCACTGGGGAGGGCCAAATTCAGGATAAAATTATAAAACACTGGGAGATAGGACAATGTCAAACATCAGGAGGAGGATCCGGGGATGAGGGAGGATTTGATTGCATGAACCATAAATAAAGTGCTTCTGAGGGGTAGCTTGTCAATATCTCTCTTCAACTGCGGTGCCCAGAATTGGACACAATATTCCAGGTGTGGACTGACCAAGGCAGAATAGAGGGGTAGCATTACTTTACTGGATCTAGACACTATGCTCCTATTGATGCAGGCTAAAATCCCATTGGCTTTTTTTGCCGCTACATGACATTGTTGGCTCACGTTTAACTTGTTGTCCACGAGGACTCCAAGATCTTTTTCACATGTACTGCTCTCGAACCAGTTGTCCCCCATCCCTACATCAAATCCCTATAAACATAATGCATACCAGTCACTATAACATCACAGATTTTGTCCACACACCTGGCAATGATTTTGCACTTCTATCATTTAGCAGGTGCTTTGTTTCCCCTGATAACTGTGCCTCAAGCATGCCTTCACATCTGGGCATATACCATTCCCACTCCACAGTTCCCTTACAGATTGTTCTTTTCTTTCTCTTTCCTGTGATATCTTCCATACCAGCAACAGTCCCTTGTTAGCTCCATGTAATGAACCTTTTCTGGCTCAAGCAATGGTGCCCAATCTTGGAAAAAAGGTGGGCCTGGATTACAGTTAAACAGACTGTGACGCTAACCTTCAGAAATGAAGGTCAGCACTAGCATGACAGGGATGTGATTTGCTGCCATTTATACCTTGATGGGAAAGTGATGGAGGGTGTAATTGCTGGCATGATATTGCTTGTGGGCAGTGGCTGGTGCCCCATGTCCAAGAAACAAAACTCTGGGAAAGTCAGTAACCATAAAGCATTTTTTTTTGCCCAGATTTAAAAACAGAGATTAAAGGATCAATATACTATAGCACTTAAAAGTAGATTCAGAAGCAATACGGATTAGGTCATGACAGAAACAAAACCAGAACATGGCTTAGAAATAGTCTGTGGTCAATAAGAGGAACACCAGGCTCAAGTGGAAATTCAATGTATCATAAAAAAAGGTAAAGGTAGTCCACTGACATTAAGTCCAGTCATGTCTGACTCTGGGGTGTGGTGCTCATCTCCATTTCTAAGCCGAAGAGCCAGCGTTGTCCGATATCATAGAATCATAGAATCCTAGAGTTGGAAGAGACCTCATGGGCCATCCAGTCCAACCTCCTGCCAAGAAGCAGGAATATTGCATTCAAAGCACCCTTGAGAGATGGCCATCCAGCCTCTGTTTAAAAGCCTCCAAAGAAGGAGCCTCCACCACACTCCGGGGCAGAGAGTTCCACTGCTGAACAGCGAAAAGAATGGAACACTGTGCAGTGGATGGACTGGGGTTGAAGAAAATAGTGCCTGGATCCTGTTGGCTGGACTCAATGAGAGAAGACCCATTAAATTAATTGCTGAATGGTGAACCTACATGGAGGTAAGTCCCATTGACTCAATTGATCTATCCTAGTTAAGACAAGTACTACGATCTATTTTATTTATTTATTTCCAGCATTTCTACCCCGTCCTTCTCAACCCTGGCTTACATTTGGCACAATCTGATGCCATTAAATATAACAAAGCAGTATAACAACAATTAAAACAATAAATAGAACATTAATTAAAACAATAAAAACAGTATTAACCGCTGTATCACCATTCCAGCCAAATTCCATATCCAAAGCGCTATTCATGCCTGCTGTCCAAAAGCCTGGTCTCAGAACCACGACTTCAATTTCTTCCTAAGAGGGATGAAGCTGATCTTACCTCATTGGGAAGCGAGTTCCACAGGCGGGGGGCTACACCCGAGAAGGCCCTGACTCTTGTCCCCACCAGACATATTTGTGACGCTGGCGGGAGCGAGAGTAGGGTCTACCCGGATGTTCTTAACTGCAAGGCAGGATGTAGTAGGAGATGCTCGTATGTTCCCACAAACTGCCCAATCACTTTTTCGTCCATGTCCAGCATTATTTTTAATCTTTTAATTTTAATTACATTTGGCCTACCCAGAGTTTTTAAAGTGTGTTGTCCTATTAATATTGTATGTGTTATTGGTTTATTGTTTTGTTATTTTAAATTGCTTGTATTGTTATTGTTATTGCTTGTATTGTTGTATTTTGGGCTCGGCCACATGTAAGCCACACTGAGTCCCTTGGGGAGATGGTAGCAGGGTATAAATAAAGTGTTGTTATTATTATTATTATTATTATTATTATTATTATTATTATTATTATTATGCGTTCGGACAAGTAAGCTGGGCCAGAACCGTATAGAACTGTATATCTAGACTTCAATCCCTCTGTGAAATGATCACATATTATATGTAGGTTAAACCCCTGTGCCAGCAGGACTGAAGACCGACAGGTCGCAGGTTCGAATCTGGGGAGAGGCGGATGAGCTCCCTCTGTCAGCTCCAGCTCCTCATACGGGGACATGAGAGAAGCCTCCCACAAGGATGATAAAAACATCAAATCATCCAGGCGTCCCCTGGGCAACGTCCTTGCAGACGGCCAATTCTCTCACACCAGGAGTCACTCCTGACATGACCAAAAAAAAATATTATATGTGAGTTAAATTAATTGTATTGTTTTATTTGCTTATTGCTTTGTTGTTTTACTGATGTGTTGTTGGGCTTGGCCTCATGTAAGCTGCCCCGAGTCCCCTTGGGGAGATGGTGGCAGGGTATAAATAAAGTATTATTATTATTATTATTATTATTATTATTATTGTTAGTGACTATTGTATCATAAGACATAAGGATGAATAACTTCTCCCTCCTTTCAAAGGAGAAAACCAATATTTCCATGGCACTTTCACCTAATAGTCTGACCTCCAGAAGCCAATCTAGATGGTACACACATAGCTAAACACAGCAAGAGCAAGAAGTAAGTTTAAGTTTGTATTGTTAAAACTAAAAGAAGCCTTTTCACTGCTAAAGAGGCCATATGTTGTGTGTCAGGATCAAGGCAGTTACAAGGTGAGTATGATATTGTTTCTTTATTGGTGTAGACAAGCCCTTTATCTAGATTTGCCTTACTTCAAAGGATGAAAACAAGCCTTTTTTTCCAGAAGGTCTTTGGGTTGCATGCAATTTGATTGATCTGGAAGGCCTGGCTGTTTCCATGTCTTTGAGAAAGGAGCCTCTAAAGCCACAGCGGTAAGGATTGTCTTTTAATACAATCTTTCTGGAATGCATTTCCTTGTTTTTGATGGTTATTACTAGCCCCTTTGGGTATCTTTTGCAAGAGGCAGAGAATTAAGAGAATGTGCTAAATTCATACAATGCTAGAAAATGGATCCAGTTGTAAAGTGGCAGGCATAAAATGCTTTCTTTTGGAAGCAAGCATGAGTTGAAGAGTCACAGAGGAGTCCATATGCAGAAAAGCCTTATTTTCAGGCTGCTTGCTGAAATCCTCCCTCTTCCCAACCCATTGTTTCACAAATATCTCTCCTCCAGCTCAGTAGGTAATTTACTGATTCATTAGTCACCACCTGACTTGCTCAGCTATTGTTAACTAGTGAGTTGGAAATTACCTTTATTTTGTTCTGTTATCAGTAGCTTGCAGGGGCCATGATAGTTTCCATTTTGATTGTTCTCAGCCACACTACAGAACACGGACAAGTCACAACAGCCAGGAACATTGTGATCCTTTCTTACACACTCTCAGATGCGGAGGGGGCGAGAGGAGAAGAGAGATAGGGAAAGAGTGTGGCAAGCTACACCTATACAGACAGCCAAGCTTACTCCATTAGCATCCATTTTTACTGCAGTGGAATGGTGCTTATGTACCAAGCACTCAAGCCTTCCCCAAGTGCTGACAAAGCTATCCCCATGTAGAGTTTTGCATATTTCAAAGTGCCACTGAATATGTATATGTATATATACTGAATTAGAGGGCAATGACCCTTAGAATCAGGAGTAATCTGGTGGGGATTCCATAGGCAAAGACCACCAGCATTGAAGCAATGGTCCTCCGCCACCAACTCCGCTGGACCGGCCATGTTGTCCGTATGCCCGACCACCGTCTCCCAAAGCAGTTGCTCTACACGGAACTCAAGAACGGAAAACAGAATGTTGGTGGACAGGAAAAGAGGTTCAAAGATGGGCTCAAAGCCAACCTTAAAAACTGTGGTATAGACACTGAGAACTGGGAAGCCCTGGCCCTTGAGTGCTCCAGCTGGAGGTCAGCTGTGACCAGCAGTGCTGTGGAGTTTGAAGAGGCACGAGTGGAGGGCGAAAGAGAGAAACGTGCCAAGAGGAAGGTGCATCAAGTCAACCCCGACTGGGACCGCCTTCCACCTGGAAACTAATGCCCTCACTGCGGGAGAAGATGCAGATCAAGAATTAGGATCCACAGTCACTTACGGACCCACCAACAGAACACCGACCTTGGAGGACCATCATCCTTGGACTACGAGGGATCACCTAAGTAAGTAAGTAAGGTGGGGAAAGAGACAGTGGGCATATGGAGGTCTTTAGAAAAACTCAAGGAAAGAAACATAACAGGACTTGGAAAATCAAGGGGACTTTGTGATGACCCTTTTTATTGCTGACACTGAAAGAAATGAGGAGGAACAATGAGCATCTCCTGATGTAACAGCAAAATACCATGTACTATTTTTCCTGGATTTGGAGCAGGAATGGCATTGAGAGATCCTCTAGAACAGTGGTTCTCAACCTGTGGGTCCCCAGATGTTTTGGCCTTCAACTCCCAGAAATCCTAACAGCTGGTAAACTGGCTGGGATTCTGGGAGTTGTAGGTCAAAACACCTGGGGGTCCAGAGGTTGAGAATCACTTCTCTAGAAATTTCTGAACACTAACTTACAGTATTTCTCACCACTGGCAATACTACCGAGTCTGCTGAGTTTCAGTTAAGCAGCATCTGGAGGGCTGCATGATTCAACAAACTGCCTAGGAAGAGATATATATATTAGACTGGAACTTATGAAAAGCAAGGCCAAGTCTGCACTAAGCCATTGGTCCTTCCACAGAACACAAATACTATACTACATTTCAGTTTAATTGCCATGGGTACATCCTGGAAGTGGCAGTTATTTATTTATTTATCGTGCCAGGAGCAAACCAAACAGTTGTATTGCATTTTTAACAAACAAACAAAACACAAAGTTTGCAAGCTTGGTAGTTGATTAAATGTCCTTTGGCCAGTATCTGGCCACTTGGAGTGCCTCTGGTGTTGCCGCAAGGAGGTCCTCCATTGTGCATGTAGCAGGGCTCAGGTTGCATTGCAGCAGGTGGTCAGTGGTTTGCTCTTCTCCACACTCGCATGTCGTGGATTCCACTTTGTAGCCCCACTTCGTAAGGTTGGCTCTACATCTCGTGGTGCCAGAGCGCAGTCCAAGTCGCCCAGTTTTTGGTGTGCCCAGGGGGAGTCTCTCATTTGGTATCAGCCATTGATTGAGGTTCTGGGTTTGAGCCTGCCACTTTTGGACTCTTGCTTGCTGAGGTGTTCCAGCGAGTGTCTCTGTAGATCTTAGAAAACTATTTCTTGATTTAAGTCGTTGACGTGCTGGCTGATATCCAAACAGGGGATGAGATGGAGATGTCACTGCCTTGTTCCTTTCACTATCAGTTGCTACTTCCTGGCGGATGTCAGGTGGTGCAATACCAGCTAAATAGTGTAATTTCTCCAGTGGTGTAGGGTGCAGACACCCCATGATAATGCAGCATGGCTCATTAAGAGCCACATCCACTGTTTTAGCGTGGTGAGATATGTTCCACACTGGGCATGCGTACTCAGCAGCAGAGTAGCCTAGCGCAAGGGTAGATGTCTTCACTGTGTCTGGTTGTGATGCCCAGGTTGTGCCAGTCAGCTTTCGTATGACATTGTTTCTAGCGCCCACTTTTTGCTTGATATTCCGGCAGTGGCAGTTTAGAGAAGGGCATTTGGGCATATCAGTCAGAATATTTCAGTGTCTCCCCAAACTACAAATCCCAGGATTCCATAGGATGTTGCAGGATACAAATTAATGATTGAAAATATTTCATGTTAGGCTTATGTGATGTGGAATAGGAGGAAACTGGAGAATGTAAGTAGGGCATTCCTTAAATTGGGGAAAAGATCTAAGACTAATGGCACAACAACTTTTCCAACAGTGCTTCTATGACGTATTCCAAGTATTTCAACCCCCTCCACCCAATTCAGGTTGCTGCCAAAGCCCCCTGTAATAAACATACACTGAGGGGAGGGGAGGGATACCTTATCCCTGGCAATGCTCCAGTAATGTGACGTAAAGGTAGCACTTTTCCGAAGGAAGGTCCATGGCTCCGATTCACAATTACTGATATGAGGGGAAGTGTGGCTTGGGGTAATTTTTCTAAATCTCCTTGAACAATGCAGCAGCACTGACAGGCTGCCTTCAGCGGAGGAGCAAGGCTCGTTTGCTTCCAGAGAGGGCTCTCTTTCCTTTTTACTTGTATGAAAAAAAAAGGAAAGGCATGAATAAATTGTGATTTATGGGATGTCAAAACCGCTGGGTGTTTTCCCCCACCATACCAGAACTCAATATATTCTTTCTTTTCTTTCTCTCGCTCTTTGTCCAGCAACTGTGTGCATTCTGCAGATGTAATATCCTTTGGGATTAAAATTTTAAACAGGGATCTGCATATATATAAAGTCCACAACAATTCTTTCCTACTTCCATTCTTTCCTACTTCATGTCCACATGCAGTTCCATCAGATTTCCTTTTCGGATATCCAACCATTTCTTTAACCAACTTTGCATGTTTTAAATTGTACAAACTCCAAAAAGCACATGATGGTGATATAATTATTAAGCCAACCAATAGGTGCGACATACACTTTGCAAGTTTTCTAATCTCACAGACTTTTTCATCAGGTATGGATGTTAAAATTCCTTTTGGGGGAAGCTAAGTGGTGCTGGAGGTTTGCAGAACTGCATCTTTCTTGACATGTTAAAACTGAGGAGGTGGTTTGATGCAGTTAAGGATGACATCTCTTGCTAGTCGTAACCCTCCAGCACCATGTTTCTTCATCTACAATTATGTTTAACATCCATGTCTGATTTTTTTAATCATGTCATAAGCAAGTTGAGAACATACTGCAAGTTACTTCTGGTGTGAGCGAATTGGCCGTTGACAGAGACGTTGCCCAGGGGATGCCTGGATGTGTTACCATCCTGCTGGGAGACTTCTCTCATGTCCCTGCAAGCTAGAGCTGACAGTCAGGAGCTCACCCCATCTCATGGATTCGAACCCGCAACCTTCAGGTCAGCAACCCAACCTTCAGGTCAACAGTCCAGCCGGCACAAGGGTTTAACCCATTGTGCCACTGCGGCTCTGTTCCATGTCTGATGAAGCCTATGAACTTCACATGGTTCTGTAATGCATTTCTGCCTTTTGGTAGGCTTCATAAATGCATCACCCCAATTCAATTTTTGGAGTTTACTACATGGTCTATATGGCTACCCCTGCATATAGGTAAAGGTTTTCCCCTGACATGAAATCCAGTCGTGTCCGACTCCTGGGTGTGGTGCTCATCTCCATTTCTAAGCCGAAGAGCCAGCATTTTCTGTAGACACCTCCAAGGTCATGTGGCCGACATGACTGCATGGAACGCTGTTACCTTCTCGCCAGAGTGGTACCTATTGATCTATTCACATTTGCATATTTTCGAACTGCTAGGTTGGCAGAATCTGGGGCTAATAGTGGAAGCTCATGCCGCTCCCTGGATTCAAACCTGCGATTTTTCGGTCAACAAGCTCAGTGCTTTAACCCACTGCACCACCGGGAGCTCCTAGAGGGAGAAACCGTGGAGGCCGTGACAGACTTTGTATTTAGGTGCAAAGATTACTGCAGATGCAGCCTGTAGCCAGGAAATCAGAAGACGCTTACTTCTTGGGAGAAGAGCAATGTCCAATCTCGATAAAATAGTAAAGAGTAGAGACATCAGACTGGCAACAAAGATCCGCCTAGTCAAAGCCATGGTATTCCTGTAGTAACCTACGGATGTGAGAGCTGGACCTTAGGGAAGGCTGAGCGAAGGAAGATAGATGCTTTTGAGCTGTGGTGTTGGAGGAAAGTTCTGAGAGTGCCTTGGACTGCGAGAAGATCCAACCAGTCCATCCTCCAGGAAATAAAGCCCGACTGCTCACTGGAGGGAAAGATACTAGAGACAAAGTTGAAGTACTTTGGCCACATCATCAGGAGACAGGAAAGCCTAGAGAAGACAATTATGCTGGGGAAAGTGGAAGGCAAAAGGAAGAGGGGCCAACCAAGGGCAAGATGGATGGATGGCATCCTTGAAGTGACTGGACTGACCTTGAGGGAGCTGGGGGTGGTAACGGCCGACAGGGAGCTCTGGCGTGGGCTGGTCCATGAGGTCACAAAGAGTCAGAGACGACTGAACGAATGAACAACAACAATATATATATATATATATCCTGCATATTTATCTTTTTAAATTGCATACACTTCTTGAACACCTTCTGCCGTTGACTAAAAGAGCCTAATACCCTGTGGCCACCAAATCCCATTGAATCTTGGAAGGTAAGAAGAGCAAGGCCGGGTAAGAATTTGAATGGGGAACCACAACACATACCAGGTGCTGTAGGCTATACTTCAGAAGGTGGTAATGGCAAACCACTTCTCAGTATTCTTTGCCCCAAACAATTCATGGTTCACCACAAGTTCAGAGATGTCTCGAAGGTGCACATACACACAACTTCATTGCTTAAAGCATGTTTATGCAGTGATTTGTGTGGATTAGATATGATTTATTTTACTATGTGTACTTTTTATGTTTACACCATATCCCTTCTTCCCATACAGATGAGATCTGCAGCCAGCTCACAATCTGGGATTTGTGGCTATTGGTGCACTTGCCATGGTTTGAAATTGGAAAGAGTGGAACCATGCAATGAAAGAGATGAGATCTTCTTCCTCTTGGTTAGATGATTATTGATGGGAAGGTTAAAGTCTTCTGATGAATCTCACTTTTTTCGTGGCATTGTTGGATTCCCGAGTATTCATGAAAGGATCCATTTATGGTTTGGAAAAATCCCTTTCAGGGAATACAAATCCCAGAATGGTCAGATGCTATGCTAGCTAGAAGGTTCTGAGATAGGTGGCCCCTTCCAAAAGGTTTGAAACTCATCTAAGAGCCTGCTATAAGTGACTGGAGGATATGTTGCTCTCTAAACCAAAGTGAATTAAGGTTACAGTGAGGAACAAACCAACAAAGTAAGATGTGAACAGAATGCTGAGAGTAGCTACTCCTTTGTCTGGTTGCAAGAGAAAACATGGGCTACTCTAGTCAAAAGACAATGTTTCCCATAGAAACTCCAGCAAAGGATGCTGGCTATGCTTCAACAGGCATGGAACAGAAAACCTCATGGGAGTCTTTACTCTCCCAAACAATAAATAAGAATCTTGTTTCGCTGCCTCTTCAAACTTCTTCCCTAATTTCTTTTCCTTCTGATGGAATAATAATAATAAACACTTCTCCTCTCACCCACAATTCCTTTCTACCCCAAACTCTTTCTTGACTCTCTCAAAGCTACTCCGATCTTTTCTTCCTCTCTTCTCACCCACCTGACCTCTATCAGTTTCCTTTCTCCAGTGGAGCCCTTGAAAGAAATCAGTACTTGATACAAATCACAAAAGAAGTCAAAATCCACCCTTTGCATTTCAGTCCTCAGAAACTTGAGTGCTTCAATGCTACAACAAATAGTTGTATCTGCGGGGGCATCGACTTTGATTCTTTAATAGACAAAATGAGAGTCATTAATCTGTATTGTGCTCTCCCCAAGCACACACAAAAAACTTACCAAGGACAACAAAGTCATCCAAAGGTTGCACACCGTTCAGCTGTCCCAATTGGGAACAGACAGTTCCAAGTACTCTTTTGCCATCCCATTTTTCCAACTATTTTTAAAAGGTCCTATATTCTCATTCCTGTTGCAACTTTCCTCCTTTGTCCTCATCTTATTTCCATTCCTTCCAATTGAGTTCAATGTGCAACAGTAGAATTAATGCAATTTGACACTTTAACTGCCATGGTTCCATGCTATGGAATCTTGAAAGTTGTAGTTCTACAAGACCATGAGCGTTCTATGCAAAAAAAAGTGTTGGTACCTCGGCAAAGCACAAATCCAAGAATTCCATTGTATGGAGCCATGGCAGTTAAAGGGGTATCAAATTGTATTCATTCTACAGTGCAGATGCACCTGAGGGGACCAAATATTGTCCTTCCCAGTAGGCTCAGATAAAAGCAAACTGATGCAGTCTACCCGGGCTTGTTTTCCTTGTCATCAATAACTTTTGTCATTAGAATCATAGAATCATAGAGTTGGAAGAAACCTCATGGGCCATCCAGTCCAACCCCCTGCCAAGAAGCAGGAATATAGCATTCAAAGCAATATTCCTGAGGGACCGTCTCACCCCCTACAAATCCCAGAGATCCCTTCATTCTGAAGACCAAGATTTATTGGAAGTTCCCAGTTTTAAGACCTTGCGTCTAACAGCAACTAGATGCAGAGCCTTCACAGCAGTGGCACCATCGCTCTGGAATACTCTGCCACCAGAAGTCCGTGCCTTGCAGGACTTATCAGCTTTCCGCAGGGCTTGTAAGACATACCTGTTTCAACAGGCTTTTGATCTTTGATATGTTGTTTTAAATTGTGTTAGATTCTAGTTTGTTCGAGCCCTAGGGGAGTGGCGACATATAAGTTTGAATAATAAATAATAAATAATGCACCACTGACAGATGGCCATCCAGCCTCTGTTTAAAAGCTTCCAAAGAAGGAGCCTCCACCACACTCCAGGGCAGAGAGTTCCACTGCTGAATGGCTCTCACAGTTAGGAAGTTCTTCCTCATGTTCAGATGGAATCTCCTTTCTTGTAGTTTGAAGCCAATATATTATTATGTGAAATAAAATTGGAAATTAAATGTGTGTATAACATAAATTATACACAGTTTCTTATGCAAAGTAAGCACATTAATTTCTGCATTGTCTGTGTTGTGTTTTCCTCTTCTGCTTCTGAGAAGGAAGAGGAGAAGGCTGAAGAGGAATGGGCTGGGGATTCTGGGCAGATGGTCAGTCCTTCTTGGGAGGAGAAGGAAGAAGTAGAGGAATGCATGCTGGTTGTTCCTACTTTTCAAGAACATTGAAGGGGAGCAACAAGCAAGGTGTAGATGAGCCAGGATTTATGTAAAGACTCACATCAATCAGACCACTCCCCAGAGAGACACATGTGCTGTGGGCTGAAGACTATAAATCAGGAGCAGGGGAAACAGCCGTCGCTGGCAGCAACTGATCCAATTACCTATTTTTTGTTTCTGTATCTGTTCTTGCAAGAAGCCTAGTCCCTGTAAGTGTTTTTGCCTTGAGAAGAAGCTACCAAAGACTTTACTTTGCTCAGCCAAGAAACTTTTACCTTGTTTTGTGAACTTGCCTTTTGTGAACTTGCTTTTGTGTAGTTTATTTTGCTCCTTTAAACTTTGCTGAAGTAAAAGCTTTTTGAGTTCCTTTAAACTTGGAGTTAAGGCTATTCTTGGGGCAAAACAGGACCGTCTGACCTGAGTCTGCAAGTCAGGGCTTTCAATTTCCCACAGTATCTCCGGATGTTATCCAGAGCTTTGATTTATATCCCCACAATGCTGTGCAAAACCATTATGTTGAAACCACCATTGATGATTTTAATGGCAACTGGGACATTGGACTGCATTATATGAGTCTACACTGATCATAGAATGCTGTTTCAAATTGCATTATATGGCAGTGTAGATGTGGCCTAATAGGTCCCTAGAGGGATTTAACAGAGGGCACTTTGAAAATGGCTCCTTTAAACTTTGGGTTGGTTTGATCCCTTACATGTATGCCAATTGAGAGATTTTAATATGTATTTGTTATAAGAAATATATCAGACAGATAACCTTTCTCAGTTGTGTGGACATTGTGCAAGTGCTTTCAGAATCAATGAACCTCAAATACTGCCTTGTTTTTGACCTTCTCCAGTTCCTCTCAAATGTTGCAGGATGGACTGAAAGCTTGATAAATTGGAGAAATCCTGTTGAGTGGTTTGGGCTGGATGAGATCAAACCACGGATAAAGCCCTACCTTGCTGGAAGGCTGAAGCAGCAGTAAGCTGAGAAAGAGCGTGTCACACCAATCTCATTGCCACAGAAGGCACAGCTGAAAAATAGATTCTGCTTTGACACCAAAGGTGAAAGTCACTATGGCGGCAGAGTATCACTTTTGCTAGCAAATGGTCACACTTCTGTGCAAACAATGTGATTCATATCAGCCAAAGAGCTCAATATAATAGTACAGGTTCAGACATAGTAGAGACTCAAGTCCAGAGTAAACAAAACAAGTGTCCTATGGTTTGAAGGAAAGGTTTTAGTGCATAGAATTTGCTGCCTGACATTTTGTGGAAAAGTGAATATAAACTATAGGAAAGCCTGAACATATGGCTTAGATTGTATAATGTTAACACAATGCTGAACACTTTTAGTGGGTCCTGGGACAATTTAAACCTGCTGAAAGCTGCCCCTACCATTGCATATTGCCACCATTCATTGCTATGGTGATTTTTGATTTAATTTTTATATCATGCAACAGCTTAAAAAGTCAATACAATTCTAGGCTGCATCAATAAGAGTACAGGGCCTGCATCAAGGGAAGTAGCAGTCCCACTCTATTCCACTTTGGACAAATCTCACCTGGAATTCTGTGTCCAGTTCTAAACATCCAGAATTAAAAAGGAGAGTAGTACATGTGAAAAACATCTTGAGGTCCTTATGGACAACAAGTTAAACATGAGCCAACAATGTGATGTGGTGGCAAAAAAAAAAAAAGCCAATAGGATTTTGTCCTGCATTAATAGGAGTGTGCAGTCACACGCTGGCCCCAACTCCTGGCTCCAAACTGCATTATGGATAGCCCAAGTGGTCCCTTACCAGGCAATGGTTGCTGTAGATCTGCCAAGCTGGTGTCCTTTTAGTTTCTCCATGAAGGCTGTAGGAACTATTTCTTTTGCCCAGCAAAGGCTGGCTGTATTCCTCCAGCAAAGGCTGCAGAAATGTAACTTTACTCCCCAGCAAAGCTGTAGAGGTTTTCCTTTTTCCCCAGCAAAAGCTGTAAGAAGTGAAGCTTTTTGCAGGTGGGACAGAGAAAGCCCACATGTCCTGCTGTAAAGCTCCAAACTGTGAGACTGAACTAAAAGTCCCCTTTTCCCACCAAACCTGGGGAAAAGGACAGATCTAAAGCCTCTAAAGATGATTGATAGGTTGTTGGCCCTATGACTGCAACCTGGTGAAAGCTACTCAATTGCAAAATGCATCGCCTAAATGAATTCAAACAAATTAACAGTGCAAGAAAAAGAATAAAATCTCCTGGCACAGTGTCTAATATAGTGTCTAGGGCCAGGGAAGTCATCTACCCCTTTATTCTGCCTTGGTTAGACCACACCTGGAATATTGTGTCCAATTCTGGGCACCACATTTGAAGAGATATTGACAAGCCGGCTTGTGTCCAGAGGAGGGCGGCTAAAATGATCAAGGGTCTAGAGAACAAGCCCTATGAGGATCGGCTTAAAGAGCTGAGCATGTTTAGCCTGAAGAAGAGAAGGCTGAGAGAAGACATGATTGCCATGTATAAATATGTGAGAGGAAGTCACAGGGAGGAGGGAGCAAGTTTGTTTTCTGCTGCCCTGGAGACTAGGACGCAGAACAATAGCTTCAAACTACAAAGGAGATTCCATCTGAACATGAGGAAGAACTTCCTGACTGTGAGAGCCATTCAGCAGTGGAACTCTGCCCCAGAGTGTGGTGGAGGCTCCTTCTTTGGAAGCAGTTAAACAGAGGCTGGATGGCCATCTGTCAGGGATGCTTTGAATACGATATTCCTGCTTCTTGGCAGGGGGTTGGACTGGATGGCCCATGAGGTCTCTTCCAACTCTGATTCTATGATTTACAAACCGGAACTTGTTCTGAGGAAGGAGACTCAAGGTGGCTAAGAACAAATATGACATTCAGTATTATACTAAAATAGTTTCCCTTATATAAAAGGGTTTTTTTTAATTTATTTTTTATTTTAAAATCAAGCCATTAATGGCTGAATCCATGGATGAAGATTCCATGGATATGGAGGGCCCTTTGTACCAGGTTCATAAGACAAAATACAAACATTTGTCTTCAGTGCACAGCTTTCCTTTCTGTGAAGATGCATTAATTGACTTCTCCCTATACTGTTCTCCTAACCTGCTCTACGTTGTTGGCAGAACTTAAACAATAAGCCTGTTTTCCTGCAGTGTAGGAACAACAACAATCACAACCCTTCTTGAATGCAAATATTATTGTGTGTCATGTTGTCAACACAGGAACCTTGGCATGCCAAAGGGTCCTCCGTCTCTTTCAACACAGGGAAGCTAACAGCCTCATCTAAATTAACTATCTGTTTGGCTCCATTTTTAATTAAACTCCCATTGAGCTTCTGAAAGGTCATGGATGACTTAGTCTTGCCTTGAGACTTGTCTGGGTGGGGAACAGGCTACCTCTAATATCATGAGACTAAAAAGCAAATATAGTGATATCAAAACTAAAGAACATAGAATCATAGAGTTGGAAAAGACCTCATAGAATCAAAGAGTTGATGCAGGCCAAAATCCCATTGGCTTTTTTTGCCGCCACATCACATTGTTGGCTCATGTTTAACTTGTTGTCCACGAGGACTCCAAGATCTTTTTCACATGTACTGCTCTTGAGCCATGCGTCTCCCATTCTGTATCTTTGTATTTAATTTTTTTCTGCTAAGTGGACTACATGGTTTGATTGTTATAGCTGTGCCAATATGACTCCCAAGAAAATAAACTCAGAGTAAACCTGGGCTCTTTTGGATCACATTTCTCTTGTAGTACACAGTAATCGTAAAGATGTCAGCCCATAACTTTTGGAAAAAAGATACCACAGAAGGCGATCCATTGTAGCACTGAGAACAAGGAATGTCATTTAATCATTTTTTTGTGATCTCTCTTTTTCTTTCTTCCTATTCCTATCATTTCCTAATCTGTGGGGGTATAATATAGCTCTTAACCCTGCCTGAATGAATTCAATTTGGCTACCAGATGAGGACCCAATACCTTGAACTAGAACAGAAGAATCACACAGGAAGAAGTAGTCCCAAGTGACTAGCACTAGAAAGAAAACTGAAAAATATTTCTAGTCTGTTAATCCGCTGATAGCTCACGCAAAACAAATCTGGAATGATGAAAACGTTTGTCTGTGTAGCACACATGGAAACACTGATGATGCATTACAAATCTATTTGAAAATGTTACAATTGAGTAGAGATCAGAAAAGAGCTAGCACAAACTGGTCTCCAAATATGGAAGTGTCTACATTTCATATATTGCACTGTAGTGCATGACGTGTTCAAAGTTTGATGAATATCAGCATTCACAGATGTTATTGACAATCATAAACCAGTTGGAATATATATATATATATATATATATATATATATATATATATATATATATATATATAAAAATTCAGAAATACAGCAATTGTTGTCTCTATTCCCTGGTGTATATAAGAAACTCTGCTTTGGGGCATTCACTGCAAACATGCTCAATGAAAATCGGGTTGGGATATAGAAATTTGTTTTTCAAAACAACCCCCAAAATTGATTGACTAAGAAGAAGCAGAAGACATGGTCATCAACAGGATGATGTTACAATGTCTTCTTATTACTACTGTGCTGGCATGGCTGTGCCAGGAGATTTGATTCCTTTTCTTGCACTGTTAGTTTGCATGAATCCATTTGGGCCATGCATTTTGCAATGGGGTAGCTTTCCCCAGGTTGCAATCATAGGGCCAACAACTTATCAATCATCATTAGAGCCTTTAGATCTGCCCCTTTCCCCAGGTTTGGAGGGAAAGGGGGACTTTTGGTTCAGTCTCACAGTTTGGAGCCTTACAGCAGGACATGTGGGCTTTTCTCTGTCCCACCTGCAAAAACCTTCACTTCTTACAGCTTTGCTGGCGTTAAAGAAACAGATCTACAGCCAGCTTTTGCTGGGGAAAAGGGAAAACTTCTACAGCTTTGCTGGGGAGTAAAGTTACAGTTCCACAGCTTTGCTAGGGGAATACAGCCAGCTTTTGCTGGAAAATAAAGGAATGGTTCCACGACCTTCGTGGGGCAAATCTACAGGACACCAGTTTGGCAGATCTACAGCAACCATTGCCTGGTAAGGGACCACTTGGGCTATCCATAACACAGCTTGGAGCCAGGAGCTGGGGCCTCATGCCAGCAGGGTTAAGAAACATTGCCAAGGAGGGGTCGGAAGGTTTCCCTAAAGAAGATAGGAACAGTTTATCAAGTGGTTGCCTGTCCCTTGTTGGCAGATCGAGAAAGCTACTAGTTTTTCAAGATTATAAAGCATTTAATTCATTTGTTCGAAGATTTAAGCCTTAATAAAGAACTTTGTTGAACCTAGTTTGAGCCTCTACAGAACTTTGTGTTGGGAAACCTATGGGACCCTTTAGCTGAGGCACCCCGGCATCTCATTGGGCATACAGAAAGCATGTCCTGTAAACAGACATTGTCATAGGCCCAGTGCGCGACAGCACAACTACTGATGAACTATACTGGCATGGGTCTATTAAATCCTAAACCACCATAGTTGAGGTTTTCTAAATGACCCCCTCTTTTCTTGCGGGGTGTAGGAAGCCTCCACATACCAAGTCAGATCATTGCCCCACCTAGTTTCATGCCATAGTGAAAAAATAGGACAATACCTTATTCATTTGTATGTTACCATACCTCATAATGCAGAGTGAGACATACAGTAAATATTTAAATAAATAAAACAAAAGTGGATGAAATATTAAGCTTCTTTGAATTCATCAGGATGGGGAGGAGCAGAGTTGGAAGCAAGCAGTTAAATTCACAGGATGAAGACAAGAGATTTTATAAATCACTGCTGTCGATTGGTGGCTAGTGTCCTCCAAATAAGTGGGGTGGGGAATCCACCTTGGGTTGTAGACTGGATCTATACTGCCAAATAATTCAGTTCAATGCAATTAAGATGTATTCTGAAATTGCATTATTTGGCAGTGAAGATTCAGCTGCTTATAGCTACGCAAGATTTTGAACCATGCATCGTAAATAGGTTCGGCATCTTGGATAGTTATTTTTAAATACCAGAGCTTAAATAGCAGCTTTAACCATCACTGGAAGCTACAACCTGGTAGTTAGGTGGGTTTTTGTTTACATTCACACTTACAGAACAGGGCTGGTTGTTTTTCTTTTTTAAAAGAAGTTGTTCTCTATATTTCAAGACCAACGGATGGCTTTTTGTGTCAGGAGTTTTGAAACTGCAAGTCACTTCTGGTGTGAGAGAATTGGCCATCTACAAGGACGTTGCCCAGGGGACGCCTGGATGTTATTGGTGTTTTACCATCCTTGTGAGAGGCTTCTCTCATGTCCCCACATGGGGAGATGGAGCTGACAGAGGGAGCTCATCCATGCTCTCCCTGAATTCGAATCTCCGACCTGTCGGTCTTCAGTCCTGCCAGCGCAAGGGTTCTCAACCTTCCTAATGCCGCGACCCCTTAACACAGTTCCTCATGTTGTGGTGACCCCCAACCAGGAAATTATTTTCATGACAACTTCACAACTGTAATTTTGCTACTGTTTTGAAGCATAATGTAAATATCTGATATGCAGGATGTATTTTCATTCACCGGACCAAATTTGGCATAAATTAAATACCTGATACACCCAAATTTGAATACTGGTGGCATTGGGTGGGGGATTGATTTTGTCATTTGGGAGTTGTAGTTGTTGGGATTTATAGTTCACCTACAATCAAAAGCATTCTGAACTCCACCAATGATGGAGTTTTGGAGTTGTAGTTTACCTACATCCCGAGAGCACTGTGGACTCAACAATTGATCTGGACCAAATTTGGCATGACAGTCAATATGCCCTAATGTGAACTCTGCTGGAGTTTGGGGAAAATAGACCTTGACATTGGGAGTTGTAGTTACTGGGATTTATAGTTCACCTACAATCAAAGAGCATTTTGAACACCCCCCCCCCCCCATATGTTAGAATTGGGCCAAACTTCCCACACAGAACCCCTATGACCAACAAAAAATACTGTGTTTTCTGATGGTCTTTGGAGACCCTTCTGACAGCCCCTTGCAACCCCCCCCAAGGGTCCCGACCCCCAGGTTGAGAAACACTGGCTTAACCCATTGCTCCATCGGGGGCTCTTAATAGATGGCTAAAATTCCAGGATTTGTTCATTATCTTTTTCTAACCTTATGACAAAAGCTAATAGTTTTGATATGGTTTACATCATTTAAGGCATGCATTTATGACATATAATTTGTGTTTCCTAGGTAAACCTTTGATAGGAAAAATGTGAACACTATTAAACCTCATTTTGCCCCCATTTAATCTGCTCCCTGAAAACGCTTCAAAATGATTATGTTATACTTCTTGCACATGGAGCAGCAAATAGTGTGAAATCTGAACTTTGTTCTATTCACTTAATAGCATCACTGATGCTAACATGCTGCTTTATGTATAACAAAGGAATCTATTAAGATGGGTTACATTTTTCATAAATTTATATAATGCACCATATATCGCACCAATGAAAAAAAAATCAATTTAGCGGGATAACCATTATGCAAATGGCACGTGAACTTATGACTCTTTTCTAGTACTTATTCAATTATTAAAAGGTTTTAAAACATAATTCTTTGAATATAATTGTCCTTAAATTGATGCATTATGGGCCTGTTTTTGCTCTTTATCAGATTAATTGCTTTGTAATGCCTTTACATTAGATGATGACTGACAATGGGGATTCGAAGAGGAAAACGAAATAAGGAGGTTGAAAAAAGATCTGCGGATAGGGAGAGAAGATGCTTTAAAAGGGAAGTATTGAGATGGAGTGATATTTTCATACTTTGTGAGCACGTGCACGGGCATGTACATACACAAAGCAAACACAACAACTTCATTTTGCAAATGAGACTAAAGTAAGACTGAAGGCACCACTCGTCTCCCCACAGCTGTGCTGTTGCTTTGTGGCACTGTGGCTAATGAGGCATCTGTTCTGTTTGACAGCCCTCATCTGCTGCCACTTGCCTGCTGCTGCTGCTGCCGAGCGCCCAGAAGCCTCTGCTCTACCAGACCCAGAGTTATACAGCCACTCTCCTCTTAAGTCAGGTATATACCACACTGTGCCTGATTATGTCTAATTGCTACAGCCATCCACTCTCGTGGACCTATTCCTACATTGCTGGTATAAGCAATGTGACTTTCCTTGTACTACTTAGAAAAGGAACAGGGCAACGAGTGGTGTGGAGGGACTCATGTGCCAAAGGTCTCAGCCAAGCAGAATCTCCACTATAGGAATACGGGAGCTGGATTTTTAAGATATTTACAGTGTTTATATTCCACCCTTCTCACCCCGCAGGGAACTCAGAGTGGATTACAATGTACTCATATATGGCAAACATTCAATGCCAAAGACACACAACAGATATTGTTCTGTCGCCGCTGGGCTTGAAACGAATTGCCTTTAAAACAGGACGTGCAACTTTAGCCCAACAGGAAGCCAGGGGCCCCGAAGAGAAATTCTAAAGGATCTTCACCATAAACAGTCTTTAGAAGGCTTTTGAAATATAACAAAGTTTTTATCGGTGAACAATTAACAGAAACTTCTTTGTCTTCAAAAGGTTAAACAAATTCTTCCAGGCTTCAAGCAACTGGTGGCTTCTAACTGTTTCTTTGCTTTACTTAAAAGGAAAATCCCTTTCTAAATTTCTCCCAGGCTATCTGTGAACCTAAACCTAACTGATGTGGATCCACTCCTGATCTGAACTGCATCTCAACACCAAGTAGACCTACCAGAAGGCCTGTAGTCACTTAGCTGGAGTTCCTGAAGTTTAAAGCTGTTCCCTCTGAAATTCCTCAGGGCTGTAAGGCTGTTTCCCTGGGAACCTTTGGGAATCTTTAGAAGCTCTTAAGACTGATCCCCCTGGGAAGTGTTAAGGATTGAAGCCTTTGCACAGGAGAAAGTCTGTACACGTCCTGCACATTGACTTCCTTGCTGGAAACTGACTGAAAATGGCTCCCTTCCCTTCTCTCAGAGCCTGAACAGGGGGTGGAACCAAACTTAATGATGATGGACAGGGGGCCTGCCCTATAGCTGCAGGAAGCCACCCTTCTGCAGAATCCCAAGCCTTGGGCTGCAAGCAAACACTTAATAAAAAGCAAATAAAGTGAGAGCTTCTGGTACAGCTGCACCAGCACAGATATAGGCAGACAATCAGAGGCTATTTAACTTTTTCTGGTCACCAGGGGAGCTGTCGCTTTCATCATCCATCTGCGACACTGATGAAGTACTTCCGCATTCCCCTCATGCTTTGCTGGATTCTTTTTTTAATGGCCTCATAAATTAGTTAAATTAGCCTCCCCACACATAGGTGGTACCTAATTTTTCTACTTGACAGATGCAACTGTCTTTCGGGTTGCAAAGGTCGACAACAAGCTACACAATTGGTTGGAATCTCACTCTGACCTGTAAAGAGTGCTGATCAGTTGTGCACTGACCTCCACACATTTAAAAAATTCACACACAGGCATCTTCCAAAGAAAACAAAAACAAACTGCTACGGATCAACCACCAGAACACCCATTTTGGAAGGCAATCCTACTCGGACTACAAGGGATCGCCTAACTAAGTAAGTAAGCACTGTGGTTATGTGTCATGGTACGGGGTCTCTGCATTTGTTTGCATATCAACAAAAGGGCTAAATTGATAGGTAATAAATTTGAATAATAAATATCCAGGAGAAAAAGCCTAGTCATTGCTGGCTGTGTATCTTAATTTATTCCAATATGTTTATATTCAGAGTTGTCACCAAATGAATAGAAATGTGAGCTAAGTAGGGGAAATACTTTGAGGTTAAACAAGGTCAGTCTGGTTAAAGATGTAGCATTCATAAATATCTGTCTAATTGTTTGTGCATTCAGTTTGGATTGCTTTGTGTGTTGAACAGTGAAGGTTTTAGAGCAAGAAAAAAACAACAACAACCACTCCAGGTATAATGTATTCCTGAATCAATAAAAGATAAGTGAAAGATATTTTGAAAGTCTCACTCACAGACATTGCATTCCTGGCTGATGACTGATGCATTTTTAATAACAGGCAAAGAACTCCAGAAATTCACATGAGTAGTAGGGAGAGATATTGACCAGAACTGTAATGAAAATGGCAGAAAAAAAGGAAAAAAATCCCACTAAAATTATTAATACAGGCAATCTCCGAGTTACAAATCTCTGACTCCTAGTTACAAATTGGGGGGAGACAACCGGAAGTGAGAAAAATCTACTTCTAAGAAGGGAAGCCAAAAAAAAAAAAAAGAAATTACAGGGGTACAACCCTTTGCTATGCTATCCAAAACTAAAAAAGGAAAGAAAAGAACGTTGGCTGGATTTACACTTGAACAATGTACCTGCTCTGACTTATATTAACTGAAGAAGAAATCTACAGAACTTATCTTATTTGTAACCTGGGGACTACCTGTAACCAAAACCACGGATTAATGTATAAGATTTCTAATTGGTCAAAATGTCCAGAAACAGTTCCCAATCTTTCAAAAGAAAAAAATAAAGTCTTCAATTGGTTTACCCTTTCAGAACCCAAGTTAGCTTGACAATTTGGTTTAATTGATAGCCATAAATGCTGATGATATCTGCCTTTGAAGACGACTCAGACATTGAAGCTAGTGCAAAGAGCGGCAGCTAGATTATTAACTGGGGCGAGCTTTAGGGAGCATACCACCCCCCTTTTAAAGCAGCTCCTTTGGCTCCCGGTAAGTTTCTGGGTCCAATTCAAAGTGCAAGTGATTACCTATAAAGTCAGGTCTAACCTATCTTCTAGACTAGTGGTTCTCAACCTGTGGGTCCCCAGATGTTTTGGCCTTCAACTTCCAGAAATCCTAACAGCTGGTAAACTGGCTTTGATTTCTGGGAGCTGTAGGCCAAAACACCTGGGGACCCACAGGTTGAGAACCACTGTTCTAGACCGTATCTCCTTCTACGAACCGGCATGAGCATTAAGATCTGTTGGGGAGGCCCTTCTTTTGCTCCCACTACTGTCTCAAGCATGGTTGGTGGGGACGAGGGAGAGGGCCTTTTCGGTGATAGCTCCCCAGCTCTGGAATACCTTCCCTAAAGAAAGTAGATTAGCCCCCTCCCTTCAGGCCTTTCAGATGAGTCTAAAAACATGGCTCTTCACACAGGCCTTCGATCCTAAGTAATCCGTGGCCAATGTGATGAATCATTGACAGTACTGGCCCGCACTTGATTGATTGTTATGACAGTTAGCCAGCCAGCAGGTCCCACTATGTTTTAGGGATTTTATAATTTTCAAATTCTTATAATTTTATTAATGAGATGTTTATGTGTTGTTGATTATTCTTATGTCATTGTATTTATACTTATGTATTGTTGTCTGTTTATGGCACTTGGAGTGCTTCTGTGAGCCGCTCCGAGTCACTTTGGGGATATGATGGCGGGGTACAAATAATGATGATGGTGACTATATCTGTTGGGCTTCTCCTTGCCCCTTATGGCCTGTCTGGCAGGAGAAACCATTGAAAAAAATGTCCACAGCATTGGAAGAATTGTCAATGCTCCTCACTTACCTTTCCCACATTGCTTTTCTAATAGCCTAACCATGTCGTGGAATAGTGGGTGATAAGTCATAAAAAGTTATCATGGTCCTCAGCCAGCTTCCCCTCAACCCTTGGCTGCCCTGTCATTGTCCTTTTGCAACTCACTACATGTCATGAGAAGTAGTGTTGGTGGTGAGATGAGTCTGGAGAAAATATTTTCTGCCTTGTGAGAAAGGCTTCAGCGTTTGCTCATTTTTCGAAGACATTTCCTACATGGGCAGGAATTGATTAAATTATTCTTTCTCTGTTGCAGGAATGAATAATTTAAAGAAAGCACATCCCTAATTTATATACTGCCTTCCTCCCAAGAATTGTAAACTCCAGGCAGCTTACCATTCAATAGAGCACGTATAATTCAAAAATTAAATGAATAAAAGCATAAAAGAAATTAAAACATAGTTTTAAAAATCCTTAATATAAGGGAACTGCGGCCAGACAACCATCCCCATTCGTTAGAGTTTGGGAGACAAGGTACCCATGAAAATGAAAAACTACAAGTAAAATAATTGCTATTTCTTTAGACCTTCTGAAGTGATTCTATGTGCATCTTGCGGAGGAGGTTATTGAGTAAGGAAGTTGATAACAGAATAGAATCGGAGGATCTAGAGATTTCAAGATAGATTTCTAGAAAGAGCATTTTAGTAAAATACATGATAATCAAACATGCAAATGTGGAGGGCTGGCTGTAAGCACCCACTCAAATGAGCAGAGTCAATGACTCAAGTACATTTCTAGCACTGGAGTTGTGGGGGTGCAGGGATTGCTATGGAAGTCCTGGACAGATTTTGCCCACCCTTTGTTTTGTTTATACTGGTCACATAAACTTCTAGAAGCACTCCAGCATCTTAAGAAAGGTTACTCCAAGAGCTGGGGAAAAGATGTGGTCGTGGTGCTTATTGGATTACATCTTCTAGAGTCTTTGAGCAGGTATGGCCAGTGGCTGTTGGCTGGAGAGATTCTGGGACTTTCTGCCCCAATTAAAATGGTGTTTAATCCTGCTAGGGATTTAACTGAGCAGGGAATTCCCTTCCAACTCAATGATTCTATGAAGTTCTTTACCTTTATCTCAGCCAGAGTTCTAGTGCCTCATGGATCTGTAAATCCCAGGATTTCATGAGATTCAACCAGCCATGGCAGTTACAGTGGAATCATAAGGCTATAATTGTGCAATGTGAAAGAGCTCCTCATTCGTCTGAATCTTCTACCATCAATAGATTCATCTATAGCAGTGGTTCTCAACCTTCCTAACACAGTGACTCCATAATACAGTTCCTTATGTTGTGGTGACCCCCAGCCATAACATTATTTTGTTGCTTCTTCATAACTGTAATTTTGCTACTGTTATGAATCATAATGTGAATATCTGATATTCAGGATGTATTTTCATTCACTGGACCAAGTTTGGCACAAATACCCAAATATTGTTGGGGTGGGGAGTGTTATTTAGTCATTTGGGAGTTGTAGTTGCTGGAATTTATAGTTCACCTACAATCAAAGACCATTCTGAACTCCATCAATGATGGACTAGAACCAAATTTGGCACACAAAACTCCCGTGACCAACAGAAAATACTGGAATAAATAAACAAATACTGGTTTGGTAGGCATTGACCTTGAGTTTTAGAGTTGTAGTTCACCTACATCCAGAGAGAACTGTGGACTCAATCAAGAGAGAACTGTGGACTAGATCTGGACCAAACTTGGCACAAATGCTCAATATTCCCAAATGTGAACACTGGTAGAGATTGGGAAAAATAGACCTTGACATTTGGGAGTTGTTGCTGGGATTTATAGTTCACCTATAATCAAGAAGCATGCTGAACCCCACCAATGATAGAATTGGGCCAAACTTCACACATGGCTTGAAGGGACTTGCTGGCATGAGCCTTCCTCCAGCCTTACATGCTCTTCCTCGGCTGCACATGCGCACCACACTGCCATGCGCCAAGCATACCTGCTCTCCCCTCCCCACTTGGAATCTTAGAAACAGCCCTACCCTTGACTGAGAGGCCAGCTGAAAGACCAAGCAATCACAGTGGGAGGATTGGACTGGATGGCCCATGAGGTCTCTTCCAACTCTATGATTTTATGATTCACTGTCTGTTTCCAAAAAAGAAGAGAAGAGCAGGTGGAGAGATCTTCAGCCTTCTCTGCCAAGGGGATTCCTAAGACCATCAGAAATATATGTTTTCTGATGGTCTTTGGTGACCCCTCTTAAACCCCCTTGTGACCCCCCCCCCAGGGGTCCCAACCCCCAGGTTGAGAAACACTACTCTACAGTGTGGATGAGGAGGAACGTACATGTAATGCATCTCTCCAGTTCTAAATTAGGATTGAGAGAGAGAGAGAGAGCACCATTAGAAACCTGGGGAAAGGTGAGCTCTTCTATCTGGTAGCAGCTGTTCAGAATTGCATGCTTAGAGAATGTCTTACAATTGTCTTGCCACTTCTTTCACATACAATCCGTACATCCTTTTGTGTATCTTCAATTCCCCCCTCTTTTGCTCAGTGAAGATGACACAGCATTCCATCAACAAGCTGATCATAGGGATCAGAACATTAATCCATGTGATGGAATTTCAGGTGAATTGCATCCTATCCATACATCTATGAGTGTCTTTGAAAGGCAGATTAGTACCATTATCCTCATTTTCGACCCAAAGAAATTGAAACAGAAAATGCAAGTAATTTACTTGAGGTCAGAGACAGATCTGTTAAGTGACCGCATTAGCAACAGAAAATGAAGGCCTGTGAATTCTGGAATATACTGCGTTATTATCCTAACACTCTTCTCCTAGCGATGCCTGGTGACTATCGCAGAATATATTACCTCATCTGTTTGTAGCCAAGAGATACTTGGATGGAACCTAAATGTTGATATTGGCAATCTGAAACCACTCCACATCGCGCTCCCGCTTTTATCACAGATCCATGCAGCTTCCTCTCATTAACCCAAGACCCCATCTGCCTCTTCCATTTTCCTCTGGCTCCCCTCCCAACAATCCCCAGGCTGATTAGATGAACACAGTAGCATCAACATAAAACTGAGACTTCACCAAGCCCATTCTGAAATCAGAGGCCCTCCCGTGACATTTCCAGATTTCCACGCTTTAATGTGCTGCGTTTAAAACGTACTCATTTTGGAAGCCAGCAGGAAAGGCAATTTTCAGGTGCATGAAAGACAAGTAATGATGCTATCCATGCCTCAAGCTTGCAATCCACCTGAGTCCCTGGAATGATATTAAACAAAGAATGCACACACAGACATAGAAAGCGTCATACAAAAATGAACTGTATAGGCTGGAGGATCTGGGGCAGGGATATGAGAAGGAGGGACGGGCAGGAGGGACAAAGGAACAAAGGACTGATGAGTGAAAATTTGGCACTGCTAATCCAAAGGATGTCTAACTAAGGAGGTTAATAAATGCCAACATGTTTTTGAAGGGCAGTTTTCAAAACCACGTTGTGGATTTATTCATTAGTCAACCTATACTAATGAAAAGAACCTATTATCTCCCTCAATCGATAAAACTTATTCTCAAGTTCTCTTTTTTAGAAATGTAAACATGTAGTGGCAAACTGAGCTCTCTGATGTAACTGAGTCAAATATCCACATTACAATGAGCACAGATCAATCAGAAGACAAGCTGCACAGGAGGAGGTATGCACAAGATTTTGTTTGCTCATTTCTTAATCAAATGATTTTCAATGTGTTGTCGAAGGCTTTCATGGTCGGAACCACTGAGTTGCTGTGAATTTTCCAGGCTGTATGGCCATGTTGCAGAAGCATTCTCTCCTGATGTTTTCCCACATCCAGGCCTGTAGCAAAGGGGGGGGGGTTAGGGGTTCAACCCCCCCTGAAATATTTCAGATTTTTTTAAAAAACTGGTTTACTCATGAATTTTAACTAGTTAACTCAATCCCCATGCTAAGTCTATGAGATGCAAAAAATTAAGAGTCCCTCCAGAACTGCAAGCACTATCTCAAGCAAATATTGACAATTTATTCACACTGTCTTTACTTGCAGCAATAGCCAATGTAGTGAAGCAACCAAGTTGTGTGTGTGTGTGTGGGGGGGTGTTGGTGTTGAATGCTCTCATTAAGGAGGCCAGACTTGGCGGAGGTGGTTGACAGGGGCGGAGCTGCAGGCTATTGAATTCTGCTCTGCCCCCTGCTGTGCTCTTTGCTTCAGCGTGAGCTAGGAGGCAGGTTTCTACCCCCCCCCCCTGTGAAATTTTCAACCCCCCCCCCCCCAAAAAAAATTCAACCCCTCACGAATCTTTTTTCTGGCTACGGCCCTGCCCACATCTATGGCAGGCATCCTCATAGGGTAGGAGGTCTGTTGGAAACTAGGTAACTTGGGGTTTATATATCTGTGGAATGTCCAGGGTGCGAGAAAGAATTCTTGTCTGTTTGAGGCAATTGTGCCACATGAAATTAACAAATATGAATTTAATATCATGTGTGGGAATGAATGGAAGAATGGAAGGTGTATGTATGAATGGAGCTAATAATTTTGGAGACACCAGTATAATATTAAGGCCTGCAATTACTAACTACCTGTTTGCTGGACTTCCTAATGAGAAACCCTGATAAGAACTGGGACAGTGATAACAGAAATGTTTGCAACATTCCTTATGTTAAGAAGGAAGTCAACACAAGCCTTGTGTTTCTCAACACCAATCAAGAAGATCAACTTCTGGCCTGGAAACTGAGATGGATCCAGGATGGAAGATGTCTATCATTAATTTACAACTTTGGGACTACATCAACAGAATATTCCTATAAAAGACTCAGTCTAATACTCATGAAATTGTGACCAACCTGAGGAGTCTGGTTCACCCGCTATGTTCTGCTCCATGGGAAGGAGAGAGATAGTGTACCTATGGATAGTGGCAGATTTGCACGGGAGCAGTCTGGTCATTTTGGGGCTTCTTTCTCAAGGGAAGAGGAAGAAGTGCTCTTTTGGAGTCTTAGATTTTGTGCAGGGAGTCAGGTTCTGCTGTATGGAAAACAGAGATCTGGTCCTTGGCATTGTTCTTAGGGAAAGAAGTTTTGGCATTTCAGCATTTTAGAAGTTTTGAAGTTATGGAAGTTTTGGAACTATGCATTGGCAGAGTGCAGGGTCTGGCCTAACAGGTGCTTCTCCAAGGAGGGAGAAAATGATATGGTAATACTTGGATGCATGTGGATGAATGCGTGTACATGTGTGTGAATGTTGAGTGAAAATATAATTCCTCTTTGTTTGTCTGTTAACCAATGTAATTGTAAATCCAATGTAGTTGCATAGAATCTTTATGTCTGTATGTTCAATGTCTGTATGTCTAAATGTTTTCTGTAATCTGATATACCTTCTCACACTGGAAATTGCAATAAAAAGAACCTATGCTTCAAAGTCATTGAAAAGTCATTCATGACAATTGGCCACCTGGATTAGCATTGAATAGCCTTGCAGCCTTAAAACCTGGATAGTTGCTGCCTGGGGGAATCCTTTGTAGGGATGTGTTAGTTGGCCCTAATTGTTTCTTGTCGGGATTTCCCCTGTTTGTTTATTTTTTTCAGCATATGGAACTCTTATTCATTTCATTACCCATTTCTTAAAGCTACATTTCTTTGTTTTTTTGTGTGTGTTGCAGCAGGACTTGGCAAGTGTTGACAGGACAAAGATTTTTAATAATTGCGTGGAACTGCTTTTTATTTTTTTCCAATAAAAATTATTTCACAGCTTTTTGTAGAGTGGCAGTTTTTCATGGGCCTCTTAACCTTGGTAAGCTACATTTGCTCTTCCGGATATATTTCTTTATTTTTAAAATATTTATTTATACCCAGCATTTTCTCTCTTTATAGAGACTCAAAGTGGCTAACAATGCTAAAGTATTTCTGGTTGTACATATTATTGCAGAAATACTTCATCAGCAGCAGTCGGCAGAAGTATCTTGAAGAAAAAAGATGGGAGCCACTCCAGTGCCTTGTCTGTCTATTTTAATTTCAGGTTTGGGAGGGTTTGCTTCAGAGCTTCAACATTTCTTGGCATGCTAGAAAGCCCAACTCTAATTCTTGGTTTCTTTTATGAACTCAGTAGTAAAAGAGCTAACAAGGTAATGAGCCTCTCCATTCTGTTTGTCTTGTCCACTGTCAACAGCTGCTAACTTCTAAGCTTCCTGAGGGAGCCCAACAAAGCAGGTCTCTTATGGACTCGGTGCTCCCATCTTCAGAGAGGTCCACTTTTCCTTATTCATTTGGGAAGGAATAGAAATTGAATGCACCCCATGGATATGTGTTGTTCCCAAATGGATGTGTGTTGTGATTTGTAAAGAAAAAAAATGCTTAGCAGTCCAATGGTTCTTGATCTTCCTAATGCCACGGCCCCTGAATACAGTTCCTCAGGTTGTGGTGACCCCCAACCATAACATTATTTTTGTTGCTACTTCATAATTGGAATTTACTGTTATGAATCATAATGTAAATATCTGATATGCAGGATGTATTTTCATTCACTGGACCAAATTTGGCACAAATACTCCATACACATTTGTATACTGGAGTTGGGAGGGATTGATTTTGCCAGTTGTGAGTTGTAGTTGCTGGGATTTATAGTTCACCTACAATCAAAGAGCATTCTGAACTCCACCAATGATGGAAATGAACCAATATTGGCACACAAGATGAATAGATAATATTGGAAGGGTTTGGTGGGCATTGACCTTGAGTTTTAGAGTTGTAGTTCACCTACAACCAGAGATACTGTGGACTCAAACAATGATGGACCTGGACCAAACTTGGCATGAATACTGAATATGCCCAAATGTGAACACTGGTGGAGTTTGGGGAGAATAGACCTTGACATTTGGGAGTTGTAGGTGCTCGGTTATATAGTTCACCTACAATCAAAGAGCATTCTGAACCCCAAGGATAGAATTAGGTCAAACTTCCTGCACAGAACCCTCATGACCAACATAAAATACTGTGTTTTCTGATGTTCTTTGGCAACCCTTCTGACACCCCCTGGTGACCCCCCAGGGGTCCCGATCCCAAGGTTGAGAAACATGGTTCTAATGTCACTGTGCATAATTCATATCAGGAAAAAAAAGCAAGTTCTCAGCATGAATTCAAACTCAGCTCTAGGAACTCTTCTGCCACCTCCTCATCCATCATGCATTTCACTGGCTTTTGGATAGACATGGTTGTCAGAGTGCAAGACAAATCCTTGTTGCTTAGCCCAACTTAAACACAAGTGGAAAGAATTGCATTTATGTAGGTGTTCCATCCAATTGTCAGTTCATTTAAAATGCACTTAAACTATGCACTTGGCCATTTATTGAAGTTGCCCCATGCCAGTTGTAATTTTCACCCAAGCCACAAATCGTTGACATGCAAAATCGACAAACTATTGGCTTATGAACACAAAGTGAGAATTTTAAACGAGATGGCAGCTGCATAGAAGCCTGACAGAGATAGGCACTTTCCATGTGGTCTCATCAAATTTAAATGGGTCCTTCATCAGATCTGTAAATCTGCATTAGCTGAAACATCGTAGTTGGTGGCTGGCCCTGCTGCTAGGACAGCAGGCAGCTTCATAACACGCTGGCCTGGATCCTAGTCGTAGTTCCAATTAGATTAGACGCTTGAAATCAATTGTAGAATAATGGATCGAGTCTTAAGTAAATCCTAATTAAACAGTTCCACTCTAATGGGAACTTAAGGCTTGGGTGAACTGTTTTTGCTTTGTCTACTGATCACAGGGACCTTTTGATCTGAAGAACAACTACCAGGTCTAGGTCTCACTTTATGGCTGTGGCTGTTCACAAGTGATGTGTAACAAACCACCCAAAATTGTGTTTTTTGAATAGCACTGTGCAGAATTCCCCTGCCTTTTCTAGGATCCTTTGCAGTTTTAATGATGCCAAGAAGGAATGCTATGAGGTGTTTCTCCTACAATGCAAGTGGCAAACTAGCTGGATAGTAAAAGGTAATCGTTCACACTATAATATACTGTCTTGGACTGCTGGTCACTGTACAATTGCCAGCTGGAAGTTTCAGAGTCAATGGAGTAGCAAATCCACTGTTTGGAGTAGCAAATCCACCAAGTTTGA
Source organism: Anolis sagrei ordinatus (assembly GCF_025583915.1). NCBI lineage: Eukaryota > Metazoa > Chordata > Lepidosauria > Squamata > Anolidae > Anolis > Anolis sagrei. Next base: position 27,114,558 of record NW_026847882.1, read on the forward strand.
AATTTAGAGTTATCCAAGTTTTTTGATTGCATTCCCAAAATGGTTTTATTTATTTATTTACTATATTTGTATATCTTTCTTCTCAGCCCTGGGGCAACTCAGAGCGGTTAACAATAGCAAAATTCAATGCTCAAAAACATCATAAAACAGTTAAAAACAATTAAAAACAGTAGCATAATAAACAGTCAATATAAATCAATAAACATCTCAATTAGCGCCTCATAGTTAAAATCAAGATCCAGTCTCATCATTCATTTGTTCCATATTCCTACTTTCATTACACTGTAACACAGTAAAATATCAAGCAAAAAGTGGGTGCTAGAAACAATATCATACGAAAGCTGGCTGGTGCAACCTGGGGATCACAACCAGATACAGTGAAGACATCTGCCCTTGCACTATGCTACTCTGCTGCTCAGTATGCATGCCCAGTGTGGAACACATCTCACCATGCTAAAACAGTAGATATGGCTCTTAATGAGACATGCCACATCATCACAGGGTGTCTGTGCCCTACACCACCGGAGAAATTACACTGTTTAGCTGGTATTGCACCACCTGACATCCACCGGGAAGTAGCAGCCAATAGTGAAAGGACCAAGGCAGTGACATCTCCAGCTCATCTCCTGTTTGGGTATCAGCCAGCACGTCAATGACTTAAATAAAGAAATAGTTTTCTAAGATCTACAGAGACACTTGCTGGAATACCTCAGCAAGCAAGAGTCCAAAAGTGGCAGGCTCAAACCCAGAACCTCAATCAATGGCTGATACCAAATGAGAGACTCCCTCCTGGGCACACAGAAAACTGGGTGACTTGGAAGGCGCTGAACAGACTGCGCTCTGGCACCACGAGATGCAGAGCCAACCTTAAGAAATGGGGCTACAAAGTGGAATCCACGACATGCGAGTGTGGAGACCAGCTACTGTAATGCAACCTGAGCTCTGCCACATGCACAATGGAGGACCTTCTTGCAGCAACACCAGAGGCACTCCAGGTGGCCAGCTACTGGTCAAAGGATATTTAATGGAATACCAAGTCTGCAAATTTTGTGTTTTGTTTGTTTGTTTGTCTGTCTGTTTTTTATACAACTGCTTTGGTTCACTCCTGACACGATAAATAAATAGTGCTAAGCTTTGAAGAAAATCTAACCAAACTGCTGTTTGAAAAATACCAATGAAAATGCAAACTAAAGGCATTTTTTAAAAACACACACATTTAAAGTTTAATTTAAAAAAGCCCCACAATATCAGGAGCAAAGGTTATCAGGTGCAGAATTTTTCCCTGCTCCCTCCTCATTGTACCCAGCAGCTTGCAAAGATTTTGAATCTCACAGTTAGGGAATATGTCTTGCCATTATCTGTCCTTCCTCTCACTAGACAGTTAATTAAAAATCAGGAAAGCCTGCATTGTCTTCAGTTCCCGATTAGGCGTTTTTCTGCTAATGAGAAGAGTCCTGCTTACTGGACACTTGCAGGTGAACAGGTGCCGGTGGTGGAAACTCGCTTGCCTCTGAAGCTTTATTCATTAGTGCATCACTTCATGAGGCATTTTACGAGGTGGCCAGTATTTATAACATTATGGCAGCACTGTGTGATGTAAGTGTTGCCACCGACAATAAAGGCTTGTTGGTGTTTTCCATTAAAACCTTGCCTTTCATAGGTTTCATTAAAATCCAGCTATTTTGAGACGTACACAAACAAGCACTGGCTGCCCAGATGGGAGCTGGGTGTTTCTTTGCCTCCACATTGCGGCTGTTGTTTTAATTTGAACTTGATTACACAATAAGCAATTTCATTGCACTCTGTGTTGGTAGTGCAATACATAAGGAACACAGAACCCAACAGATTCTGCTAGAACAAGACTCCATTTAAACCAATATGTTGTTCCCAAAAACAGCCATCACCAGATGCTTGAGAAGAAAATTGTATAAGGAGCTGTGTGAAACCAGCAGGAAACAAATATCCATTGCTAGTTTGGGGTTTACTCACCATCATCAGCAAATTTCACACACACTCACAACATCCATCTGCTTGTTCTGTTTTTAGCAATTCAATTCCCTGTATTAACCCTTTCAAGACTTGTATTACTTTAATTTAAATCCTGGATTTGTATATCTTTCCTCTTTCATACACAACACGACATGGGTTTTATAGTTACAATATGTAATGCTCTCTGTTTGGAGCCCAGAACATAGGGTATTTGTGCCCTTAAGGCTTCCATTGAACATTTTCTTATCCCTGCTTTCTTATCCATGTTTCAGTGAAGGCCATACCATATATAACATGATGTGAGGAGATCACAAGGAATAAAAATCTTAAAATAATGACAGCATACATAGGAAGAATATATTGTATTGTTGCTAATGGAAGTATGACTATACTGAAAATGTTGATCCAAGTCAAATAAGCTAGCGGTATGTATGAATCAAAGACACCGTGCATAGAGTTATTGCATTCTTCTCCTCAATGGCCATTCTGTACCTGGAAAGAGCAGTGAGGGATCAGATAAGGATCTGGCTATGCCTTCACAATCAGATATGAAATGGCTGCATCACCTGCTAAGACCTCTGGGGATCTCAATGGAAGTTGTCGTCATATATCTAGCTGCAGAGATATAGCCAGATACTTCTCCTCTCCCCCAGTTCTTTCACCAGGCAAGGGAGCTGCAGCAACAGGACAACTTGGGAGCCAGGGAGTAACCAGCTGTATCATAAGTCTGCTGAGTTGGATGATATAGGATTGTGGTCAGAATGTGTCTGGCAGTCTTAGCTTTTATAATGTAATCACATAGTATTTATTTATTTATATGCTGCCCTTCTCACCCTGAAGGGGACTCAGGGTGAATTACAGAACACATATACGTCAAACATTCAATGTTGATTATACAATGATAAGGCAGACAACTGATACAGATACAGTATATATAGGCTTTTTCTCATCATTTGGCATCTTTGGAGGCTGTGCTCAGTTCCAGCCACAAGGGGGTGCTATCGCTCCATCTCCTTGCCGAAGAGCTTTCTTTGTTAGTAAACTTTTCCCCAATGCCGTGTCTAAAAAACCTCTCCGCTTAATGCAGTTCCTATTCATCTACTCATATTGCTGTTTTTTATCCACTAGATGGGCACAGAGCTGGGCTAAAGGTCAGAAGCACACCCTGACCTGCTTTGAACTGTCAATCTTTCAGTTAGCAAGATTTACTGCAGCTGCAGCTGGTGATTAACCTGCTGTTCTAAAACCAGCATGTGGTATAGCAAATATATAGCAAAGCCAGTTCTTCTTGGCAATTCTCTGTCAGTACACCTAAAACTGCTTCTCTCTTTCTCTGCACTAGTCCATAATGGTAGCAATATACCAAGACACCAATACTGGAAAGAGGTCACATGCTCTTCTATTATGTTTTCTACTATGAAATTGGTTCTGTGTGATCTTACCCTGGGTAAAGTCACACAGAAGATCTTACCTTCTCAACGTTGAGAAGGATAGGCTAAAAGTATTAACCATTATATAGCAACTAATGTGGAAAATAGTTGAAAAGGAAGCATTTTCAAACAAGGGATGCCTTCACAACATGTGTCTTCTGTTGTTCAGTTCAGAATCTTATTTACAGTTGTATCATGAGTCTCTGATCTCAGTTGCCCATTAGGCAACCTGATGTCTAAACAATGTTTTGAACCAATTCCCATAAGGTGCAAGTATCCTGATCCATGGTCAGGAATTATTAAAATGTTAGGGTAATAGAACTAGCGAGTGCCAAGATGCCCATTAAACATGGTAGTTTTTTTCATAAATATGGAGCACAAAATTTTTAAATGAAAATAATAATAGCAGTTTGAAATAATCCCTTGCTTTCACAAACTGCAAATTCACTGGGAGAGTCTAGCCCAGCATCTGAGTATGTTTTTCTCCCTCCCCATCTCATATACCACTATTCTGGCTAGGAAGCCAATAGAAATTCTGATGTACACATTGTGTGCCTCCAGCCAAGCTCTCCAACAGCCCTGAATACAAAAGGATTTTTCCCAGTGAATCAGAAAAATGCTTGAATGTGAGTTTTGTTCTCCTGCAATCTAGAGAAAATGGTAATACCTGACCTGATATGATGGGCAGTGGGAGCAAAATCATAGATCCTCCTCCTGGTGCTCCTGTTCCATTAAATCCCTGTTGGGTTCTGGTAAGTTGTGTGACAAGTGGGTTGTGCAAACTTTGGCAGAATGAACAAAAATGTACACAGCACTCATCAAACTATCAACCCTCTTAGGTTCTCCCCCGCTTTTCACTTGGTAATCAACCAATCAATGGGTAATTATCTCCAAATACATTACTCTCTTCTTGCTGCTGTTATTCCTACTCCTACTCCATCTTCCTTTGTTTGGCCAACTCTGCCAGATACTCTTACGTATTCCCCAGTTATTCTAATTATTTATTCAATCATCTTCCATTAAAAAGGGGAGAAAGCTACAGAACAAACAAATAGGAAAAGTTGCCGCTCTTCACTATCTTCTTGACATGTCTTGGTATTTTAGCTGATCAAATAATCTTGCCTGCATTTGGGGCACTAATATAATTCCTTTCCAAGTGTGCATATATTTAAAACTAAAGCTATCCAATCATCCCCATATATATTCTGTTTAAAGAACATAATAGCAAACACATCACCATCCCAAACCTTGCCATACCTCTTACTTATTTCAAAATACGATTTCAGGGATTTTAATACAAATCGTTCCTGTATATTTATTTACTTTCCTAATCAGCAGGGGAATAAACCTGGAGGGTTTGAATTCGAAAGTAGTCTGCTTAGGACTTTAATTTTGTTCTTCTTCAGAATTCATTGTGACTCTTAATATATAGCAAACCTCCTTTCCCTGAATAATATTCAAATGCAGTTTTTACTTCTTCTGGAAGTGTGTATGTATTTTGATGGGGTGGGTTTTTGTTTTCAGGTGCTGTGCATGATGTGTTTCTTAGAAGTCGACCTTATGCTTTGTAGTAATGAATTACAAGGGAGTGGAAGATTTTACACTTCAGCAAAATGAGTGCTCTTGTGAATTGACATCATTACCATAACCCAGATCTCGAATATATTTGCAGTTCCTTCTGCCTCCTGTTTCTTCATCCACAGGGAACAGAAGGTGATTCATTCTAGATCAAATCAATGGCCTAACTAGACCATCATCCTGGTCAACCAGACACCTATGGGAATTTTGGAAAATTAGCAGATTTACACCTTTTGTTTCATGTTGACACAGAGTGGCATATTACATTTGATACTGGAAGAGGTAACTGGCACCTTGACTGGTCACCAGTTGTGTCCATGACCTCCATGTATTCATCTAAGAAGGCAACCATCACTACATCTGGTGGCATCACATAGAATCATAGAGTTGGAAGAGACCAAGGGGCATCCAATTCAACCCACTGCCATGTAGGAACACAGAATCAAAGCATTCCCAACAGATGGCCATCCAGCCCTTGCTTAAAAGCTATCTCCAAGCATAGGGGAAGGAGACTTTACCATGATCTGAGACAGTTTAGGCAATGTGTGAAGCAGTTCTTCCTCATACTTGTCCTGAATCTCCCTCAGTGAGGTTGACCTCACTGAAGAGAAGACTGAGAGGAGATATGATAGCCATGTTTAAATATGTGAGAGGAAGTCACGGGGAGGAGGGAGAAAGCTGTTTTTTTTCTGTTTCCCTGGAGACTAGGACGCAGAACAATGGCTTCAAACTACAAGAAAGGAGATTCCATCTGAACATGAGGAAGAACTTCCTGACTGTGAGAGCTGTTCAGCAGGGGAACTCTCTGCTCCGGAGTGTGCTGGAGGCTCCTTCTTTGGAGGTTTTTAAACAGAGGCTAGATGGCCATCTGTCAGGGGTGCTTTGAATGCAATATTCCTGCTTCTTGGCAGGGGGTTGGACTGGATGGCCCATGAGGTCTCTTCCAACTCTATGATTCTGTGACCTTAGCTTTCAGTGCTATGAGAAAAATTTTATTCTCTCCTAGACTTGTTTTATATAAACAAAGGCTTAAGGTAAAGGTAAAGGTTTTTACCTTTACATTAAGTCCTGTCGTGTCCAACTCTGGGGCTTGGTGCTCATCTCCATTTCTAAGCTGAAGAGCATTGTCCGTAGACACCTCCAAGGTCATGTGGCCGGCATGACTGCATGGAGCACCATTACCTTCCCACCAGAGCGGTACCTATTGATCTACTCACATTTGCATGTTTTTGAACTACTAGGTTGGCAGAAGCTGGGGCTGACAGTGCAAGCTCACACCGTTCCCTGGATTCGAACCTGTGAGCTTTCGGTCAACAAGCTCAGCAGCTCAGTACTTTAACCCACTGTGTCACCAGTGCTTAAAACAACTTATCTCCACACTTCATTGTGTTGCTAATGATCACTGATTCTATATGCCTCTCTTGGTCCACTCTTGCCCCTACCCTAGCTGCCATATCAATCAAATGGTGCAAGAGGAATATTTCCAGACACCTTTCACTTTTCACCAGGCAAGAGTTATGTTTCTGATAGTGGCACTTCCTGGAGAGAGATGACTGGAAAGATCCTCTTCCTTATGCCGTAATAGACAGCTGAACAGGCTGCCAGGCATTTACATAGTGTTACTGAATACTGAGCACCTGTAACTCTAGGTTATGAATCTAAGTACACTACAGAATGCCAACTACTATTTCTTGATTCTGTAAGTTTTTTTAATTATATGATGATTTCAGAACAAATAATCTTTGTTGACAACTTGATTTGACCCAATAGAAGAAAATTGTAGGGAAGCAGATTAAACATTAGCAGAACATTTTATTGTATTCTGTCAAACTACTCATTTGAGTTCTGTTTAAGATTGCCTCTGGTGAGACCTTGTAGGAGTGGGAAAGAACAAAAGGGGAATGTGAAAGGAAAAAGCAAAATTTAGACTGCTGTAGACTGGATGTGGCAGGGATCTCTAAAAAGATTTTCGGAGAATTAGGAGGTATTTTCTGGACAAGAAAAAGGCAGAAATAAAGGGCAGCATGTGGAAGTTCTTCAAATGATGCCTTTGGACACTTTTGTCTGTTACAAAACATCTGCATCAGTTGAAGGTTACAGAAATGGATTTGTGCATATATGCCATTGTGAAAGTTGGTGCGTATTCAATGGTTTATTTGGGAGCACATTCCATAGTTTATTCTGTTTTACATTCCAATGTACATCCAGTTATATAACTGGTTACACAAGATGGTCATTCAGCACAAGGTTTGCATAACATATAATGGACAAATTGTGATTTCCTATCCAAAGATACTACAAAATTCTGATATAGGATCTTGTCTAATAACTGCCTAGTGTTAACAGCTGCCTGGTAGTGGAACTGATTGCTTTTGGAGATGAAGAAGTGATTTTTTAATAGCTTTTAGCTTAATTTTTAAGTACTGTGTGTTTAATTCTGTTTTAATTCCTGTATATATGTATATTTCAAATTGTATACTATTTTATGTCAAGCTGCATTGAGTTCACTTTGGAGAGATAAAGCAGGGTATAAATATAAATATAATAAAAATAATAATAGTACTGTATATACTCGAGTATAAGCCTAGTTTTTCAGCACTTTTTGTTGGCTGAAAAAGTCCCCCTCGGCTTATATTCGAGTCAAGGTTATTTATTATTTACCCTGTTAGAAATACATAATAAATGTTTTGTTATTATTACTGTTGTTATTATTACATTGATCATTCTACTTTATTGTTTTTATTATTACATTTATTATTTTACTCTATTACTGTTATTGTTACATTTCCATTATTTTACTCTATTATTATTATTATTATTAGAATTATTACATTTATTATTTTACTCTATTTTTATTGGAAGGATATGCAAGCACATTTACATTGAAGAAGGTTAGAATAATGGTTTAACCAGAGTTCCACAGTCTTATCTTAAATTATAGTTTTATGAAAATATTCAAAACATTTAATCTACTGATGCCTCAGTTAATGTAATTGTATTATATGTATTTTTATTTTGAATTTTACCAGTAGCTCCAGCATTTCCCACCTCGGCTTATACTCGAGTCAACACATTTTCCCAGTCTTTTTTGGTAAAATTTGGTGCCTCGGCTTATATTCAGGTCGGCTTATACTCGAGTATATACGGTAATAATAATTGTGCAGTTTTCTGGCACTGTATATTTCTGCCGCTTCTGTGAATGTTCATTTGTATTTTGATTCTGTAGTCCACTTGTCGCTGGATGTCCAAAATCAGCAGCATCCACCGCGATCCTACAAAAGGCTACCTTACTTGTATCTGCGCACATCATTCGAAAATACATCACACAGTCCTAGACGCTTGGTAAGTGTTTGACTTGTGATTTTTTGATATGAAATCCAGCATATAGATCTCGTTTGTTGTGACATACTGTGTTTTGTGTCAGAATAATAATAATAATAATAATAATAATAATAATAATAATAACTACACGACTGTTTTTTTATTTGTTTTTCTTTCTGAATGCAGATTCTTTTCCGAATTTGTTTGTATTAAAAATAAATAAACATGAAAATGTTTTTTTAAAATAAGAAGGAGAAGAGTCCAATGTACACCATACCTGCCAGAGACCATCAGGGCCCTAGAACTAGTGTCCTGATACACATCTTTACAATTCTCTAACAGAGCTTTATTGCACCTTTATAATGTAACTAAGGTTTTGTAAAGTTGATGTAAAAATCTCAGTTGTTGTAGTTAGTTGCAAGCTGCTTTCGCTGTGAGGGGGGTGGATATCCTCTGGATACCCTTCCTTCTCTAAAAAATAGTTAGGCTTATGTGATTATTTCTGTGTCTTTAAAATATACCACTTTTGCCTCTGAAAAGGAAAGAAATTGCACTGTTATAAAAATGGAACATTTTAATGGATATTCTATGATTCTAAGCTGAATGAAGTTTTTCACAAGTAACAGCATTAGTTCTGCTCCATGTTTCATCTAAAAGGGGGTTTAGAGAAAATTGACAGAACTAAATTGATATGCCAGAATGGATATGCCTAAATGATGCCAATGATAAATCTTCCAAACCTTATGGGGAAAGGGTTCTAGGGACTAGTTGCAATGCAGCAATAAGGGCGATAGGAAGACGAGTGAATAAGCCACAGTTGATACAGCCATACATGTAGATAAATTACATATAAGAGACCTTGCATCAAATAAATCCCATGCTGGGGGAAAGGTAGGATATAAATTAAAAGTGGATGAAAAAAATAAGGAGCATTTTCCTATTAGCGACATTAAAAGAAATTGGAGTGAGTGTTCTTCCAGACAGATTTTGTTAAAGTAATACTTGCATTGTGTGACTAAATTATAGATATTTTTCTGATAATCCCAAAGTGTTGAAGGGTGGGGTAGAATTAAAGGTATCCCCTTTACTCCATGGGAACCCATTGGAGTGTTTGTGAATGCCAAATGCTTCACACTATTATTCCACAATATTGAAATGCCCAGAACCAGAAACTGCATTTCCACATGAAGTGAAGAGTAAAATACTAATTTTACTTGCAACAAAAAGAAATGCATGTACATAATAGGTGGCTGAAATTCAGGATGTTGTTTAATGCTTCTTAAGTGACAATACCATAAACACATACCTTATGGGTCTAGTTTTATATTCATGGAGCAACAAAAGGTGACTCCAGGGAGTAAAATATCTCATTTACCTGCATGAAAGTGAAAAAGAAACTACTTTGAAAGCAGTGGTATATCTTCTTTTGTCAGCTCCTGTCTGGTTGGTTTCCATATTTCCCTCCCTATACCTGGGTAACACAGGACTATCATTTTGAAGTTGAATAGTGGCTAGCCTAGGAAAATGGAATCTCCCAGAAGTATCCAGTGTTACCTAAATGTCTTGGAGAACGGGAAGGCATCCAGATTAGACTACTGTAATGCACTCGATGTGGGGCTGTCGTGAATTACTTTTCAATAACTTTAAAGCATAGGTTCTTTATATTGCAATTTCCAGTGTGAGAGGGTATATCAGATTACAGAAAAACATTTAGACAAAGAATGACACTGGACATACAGACATACAGATTCTATGCAACTACATTGGATTCACAATTACATTGGGTTTTGGTTTTTTCTTGTTGTATCAGGAGCAACTTGAGAAACTGCAAGTCGTTTCTGGTGTGAGAGAATTGGCCATCTGCAAGGACGTTGCCCAGGGGTCGCCAGGATGATTTCATGTTTTATCATCCTTGTGGGAGGCTTCTCTCATGTCCCCGCATGAGGAGCTAGAGCTGACAGAGGGAGCTCATCCACGCTCTCCCCGGATTTGAACCTGCGACCTGTGGGTCTTCAGTCCTGCCGGCACAGGGTTTAACCCTCTGCACCACCAGGAGCTCCTATTACATTACATTGGTTAACAAACAAACAAAGGGGAATTGCATTTTCACTCAGCATTCACACCACGTCCAATCCCATACACACATTCATCCTCAGGCATTCAAATATTACCATATCATTTTCTCCCTCCTTGGAGAAGCACCTGTTTGGCCAGACCATGCTTCCCTGCAGCCTGCCAGCACATAGTTCCATAACTTCCATAACGCCATAACTTCAAAACGCCGAAATGCCAAAACTTCTTTCCCTAAGAACAATGCCAAGGACCAGATCTCTGTTTTCCATACAGCAGAACCTGACTCCCTGCACAAAATCTAAGACTCCAAAAGACCACTTCTTCCTCTTTCCTTGAGAAAGAAGGCCAAAGTGATCAGCCTGCTCCCTTGCAAATCTCTCCGAATACACCATCTCTCTCCTTCCCGTGGAGCAGAGCATAGCGGGTGGAACAGACTCCTCAGGTCTGCCACACTTAGAGCATTATTAGACTGAGTTTTTTATAGGAATATTCTGTTGATGTAGTCCCAAAGTTGTAAATTTCTCTTGGTCCCACAACATCATAAGTACAATTGGTGGGAATGAGAGAAAGGGTCTTTTTGGTGGTGGCCACACAGCTCTGGAACTCCTTCTCCAGAGAGGTACATTCAGCCCTCTTGCTAGTGACCTTTCGCTCCCAGGTGAAGACTTTTTATGGAAGCAGGTCTTCCCTGACAATATATAATAGCAGCCATCTTGGCCAGTTTGGAGCTCTGCATCAGTTAGTTTAATGTTTAATATTTTTAATGGGTTAGGACAACCTCAGTGGCCTGAGGCACAGGAATTTTATATTTATGATATATGTGATTATTTTATGTCTATTTATATGTATGTAATTTGTGTTTTGCAATGTCTGGATTTATTGCTATATGTTGATTGTATGGGATGATGGTTTTTGGTTTTTGTATTTTTGTACTTTTTGTATTATTGTATTATGTAGTTGTCTATCTTATTTGTTAGCAGCTTTGAGTCCCATTCATGGGAGAAAAGTGGGATAAAAGTAAATAATAATAATAATAATAATAATAATAATAATAATAATAATGATAACCTGGTGCCATATTGGCATGTGTATTACATCTTATGTAATCCAAGTATGATACAGTAGATGGTTAAGTATCAAGGTCTTGTAGTTTGAAACATCTGGGAGATGCCAAGTTGCTTACTCCTACTATGACTGGGAAATTGAGAGAGAGGTAAATAGAAGATGCCATCAAATAGTGGATGCCGTTAGGTATACTGTCTAGAGTACCATTCATACAACATACAGTATTATACTAGTCCTGATGAACCTCTTCCAATTTGAATCCAAGGTGACTGGACATTCCACAGATATATAAACCCCACTTGCCTAGTTTACAACAGACCTCACAACCTCTGAGGATGCCTGCCATAGATGTGGGTGAAACGTCAGGAGAGAATGCTTCTGGAATATAGGCAAACAGCCCGGAAAACTCACAGCAACCCAGAGATTCCAGCCATGAAAGCCTTCGACAATATATTGAACATTAACTTCTTTCTAGCAGCAAGAAAAAAAAAGTTTATTTTTAAAATTAAAGCCTTTGAAAATCTTTATTTCAAGTATATATGTACATCATTTTTAATTGTGTGGTAGTTTTTTAAATGGTTTTGATTCCTGTTTTAAAAATTGCTCTGTTGTGATCTTGTTCAAATTATTTATGCTTTCAAATGGAAGTTTTTAAATTGTTTATATTGTACACCACCCTGAGATCCTTTGATACAGAGTGGAATAGAAATGTTTTAATAAATAGTAATATAAAATGAGTAACTCAAGCTTTTCAAAAGAAGTGGCACGTCCATCAAACGGAAAAAAAAGAGATACTAAATAAATAGTATCACCGTACCTCTGCGAGTTCAAATCTTCTGAGTGTGACAGATCAAATAATCAGGACACATTGATATTGTAAAATGAAACTGATAACTAGCTTTGAACTCGTTTAATAGAATTGGAGACCCAGAAATCTTTCATTTGAGATCTCTGCCCTCGAACAGAACTATGAACTATTTGGCTACTGATGGTTGAGAAATATGTTAGTTTTTTTTGAACTACCCAATTCACAACCTATGAATGTGACTACAGTATGCAATTACAAATCTTTACCTTTCTTGGCTTGCAATATGGTATTAACAAAATATGCATTGGGAAGTGTGTGTGTGCATATGTGCATGTGTATATGCAGAAATGTAACAGATGTGAGCAAACATGCCTAAGTGAATGAAAAGAATAAAAAGCACAACTTTAAAATGTTACTTCTTACCTCGATATGTATGGAAAATGTATACATTATGTAAAATGTGAGTGGAAATGAATACATTTCTCCGTGGGAGCAAGAAAGCTTCTCAATCTGATACAGATATGGAAACTAGAGTTCCTTAGGGGTTTGGGCTTTGTAGATCGGAACATACTTAGCTAATATACTTTTATTATTCAAATAAGTTTGGAATTTATTAGTGTTGTAGCATGGCTTGTCAGCAACATGCTTCTGAGTGTTGCCAATTCCATTCCTTCACAATCCGTTTCTGGCTCTCTGTCTCTATGAGCTCTTCCACACTGCCCCTATATCCAAGGATCTGATTCCAGATTATCTGTTTATCCCAGGTTATCTGACAATGAGGACTCATATAATCCAGTTTAAAGCAGATAATCTGGTATAATCTGGGATAAAGGGCAGTGTAGAAGGGCCCTATGGGGCTGTGGTGGCACAGTGGGTTAAACTGCTGAGGTGCAGAACTTGCCAAAAGGTCAGTGGTTCGAATCCGCTGAGTGAGGTGAGCTTCCGTTGTTAGCCCCAGTTTCTGCTAACTTAGCATAGAATCATAGAATCATAGAGTTGGAAGAGACCTCATGGGCCATCCAGTCCAACCTCCTACCTAGAAGCAGGAATATTGCATTCAAAGCACCCCTGACAGATGGCCATCCAGCCTCTGTTTAAAAGCTTCCAAAGAAGGAGCCTCCACCACACTCCGGGGCAGAGAGTTCCACTGCTGAACGGCTCTCATGGGCCATCCAGTCTGAATATAAAGATATTGTAATAAATTAAGATACACAGCCAGCAATGACTAAGCTTTTTCTCCTGGATATTTATTATTCAAATTTATTATTCACCTATCAATTTAGCCCTTTTGTTGATATACAAACAAATGCAGGGACCACTTACCATGACACATAACCCCAGTGCATTGTGGTGGTGATAAAAATGGTGTAGACTGTGGAATAGGGGCTTGGGTGTTAGACAGCAAGGTTAAGACCCCTTCCTCTAGTCATGAAAATCCACTGGGTGACATTTGGCAAGTCATATTTTGATTCAGGCCAAGAGGAAGGCAATGGAAAGATATTCTCCAGGAAATATTTTTTGTGCCAACATATACAAAACATACAACTATTCCAAACCATCATGGTATAGTGGTTTAACATTTTTTACAGCTCTAGATAGGGTTCGAATCCCTGCTTGACCATGGAAACTCACAGGGTCACCTTAAACAAGTCACATTTCATAGAATTGTAGCACCATAGAGTTGTAAGAGACCTCATGGGCCATCCAGTCCAACCCCCTGCCAAGAAGCAGGAAAATTGCACTCAACGCACCCCTGGCAGATGGCCATCCAGCCTCTGTTTAAAAGCTTCCAAAGAAGGAGCCTCCACCACACTCCGGGGCAGAGAGTTCCACTGCTGAACGGCTCTCACTGTCAGGAAGTTCTTCCTAATGTTCAGATCGAATCTCCTTTCTTGTAGTTTGAAGCCATTGTTCTGCATCCTAGTCTCCAGGGAAGCAGAAAACAAGCTTTCTCCCTCCTCCCTATGACTTCCCATCACATATTTATACATGGCTATGATGTCTCCTCTCAGCCTTCTCTTCTTCAGGCTGAGCCACTTTAAGCCACTCCTCATCGAGATTGTTCTCCAGACCCTTGATCATTTTAGTCACCCTCCTCTGGACACATTCCAGCTTGTCAACCTCTCTCTTCAATTGTGGTGCCCAAAATTGGACACAATATTCCAGGCATGGTCTAACCAAGGCAGAATAGAGGCGTAGCATGACTTCCCTTGATCTAGATGCTATACTCCTATTGATGCAGGCCAAAATCCCATTGGCTTTTTAAAAATCCCATTGGCAGTTCAAAAACACGCAAATGTGGGTAGATCGATAGGTACCGCTCTGGCGGGAAGGTAATGGCACTGTATGCAGTCATGCCAGCCACATTGCCTTGGAGGTGTCTATGGACAACACTGGTTCTTCGGCTTAGAAATGGAGGTGAGCACCACCCCCAGAGTTGGACACAACTAGACTTAATGGCAAGGGAAACTTGTTTCTCAGATTTATTCAAAACGAGGGGGAATCAGAGTCATTTAGATAAAGGCATTCCTTCTTCATGTGCAAAATCATATTCACTCAAGGTTCCAAGAAACAACCTGGATTCCAGCCCTTCAAAGAGTAATAGGCACCCACTCTACATGAAAATATACTGTTCTATGCACACACTTTTTGCAATTAGGAAGGATCCAGGCACATAAAAATGTAACAAAAAACAATTATTAGCATTAGGTCCCTCCAGAAGTTTAATAAGTGTTTCCTCCCCCTGTATCCCCCCCCCCCCCCTGTGCTGGGGATTTTGTTTAGAGTAATATCGTTTTGTGTGTTCAAAGACACAGGAGTGTGCCGAGGGGGAGGAGAACACACCTCAAAGTAAAGTGATACGTTAAAAGCCTATGTGAGGTTTTAAAGTGGATCCATGTAGAAAATAATACACAATTATTTAAAAGACTAAATTGCCAAAATGATACTTTTCTGTTTCGCTATCTCCACATAAACTATCTCTGCTGAATCCCTAATGTGATGCCTTTTTGAAAAGAAACAGTGTTTTTGGTGTTACTGTGTGTGTGTATGTGTGTGTGTGTGTGTATATATATATATACACACACATACACACACACATATGCATACACACAAACACACACACATAAAGCAGCACTGAAATGCCATAAAAATACCATGGATATTTACTGAGTTATTAAATCACATTAATTTATTATCATTTTTGCCAAGATATCGTTTTGTTCAACTTTTACTGCCCAACACTTCCCTCTCCTGCCCTTAATATCCAAATCACTTTCAGTCTATTGCCTTAAACTTGGGAAGGGGCTGGGGGCTCCGTTCTTTTCCTTCTTTTTTCAAAAATATTTTCCATACAACTCACAACTCTAATGGGTTTTATAAAATGAGATGTATTGGCATGGACCCAAAAGCATATAAAGATAATTATCTTGCCCGTTTGTGTTTTCTTTACAACAGAAGACACTTTCCACTCCATTCAGCCACCTGCAGTGGCCTCAATCACACTGATATATCCTTGTTAAACCCTTGTGCTGGCTGAACTGCTGACCTGAAGGTCGGAGGTTCGAATCCGCCAGACAGGGTGATCTCCCATCTGTCAGCCCCACCTTCCCATGTGGAGACATGAGGGAACACTCCAAGAGGATGGTAACAAATCCAGGCATCCCCTGGGCAACATCCTTGTAAATGGCCAATTCTCTCACATCAGAAGCAACTTGCACTATATTCGTAATTCGCTTTTGACACTGTCTCCCAAAGCAGTTACTATACTCCCAACTCAATATCTTTATTAATGACTTAGATGAAGGACTAGAAGGCATGATCATCAAGTTTGCAGACGATACCAAATTGGGAGGGATAGCCAATACTCCAGAGGACAGGAGCAGGATTCAAAACGAGCCTAACAGATTAGAGAGATGGGCCGAAACTAATAAAATGAAGTTCAACAGGGACAAATGCAAGATACCCCACTTAGGCAGAAAAAATGAAATGCAAAAAACCAGAATGGGGGATGATGCCTGGCTTGAGAGCAGTACCTGAACATTCTGAGAGAGAAAAGAAGTCAGTTAGAGAGAGGGAAGAAAAGCCGTTAAAGGAGGATAAGTTTGGGGTCCATGAATATAGGTCAGAGAAGAAGTTAAGTAAGAGTATTTAAGGAAATAGTCAGGATAGTGAGTGGAGAACAGTTGAGAGTTTGCTATTATATGGTTAACAAGTGAATCTTTCTATGTGTAAAAAGTCATAAGGTTGAGAGTTGTCATGAAACAATGTTATATTCAACTAAGACGCTAATATACAAATGTAACCAACAAGCTTTTGTGCAAGACATCTATAAATAAACTCAGTTAATGTGGCGTTGTGTATGAGGACTGTTTCGTAAAACATTGAATAAGATTTAAAGAGAAACCCAGAGGAGTCCCAGCAGGTTTCAGAAGAGAACTGGTTTAAGTTACTGGCCTGAATTAGTGACAGTAGAGAGATATTAAGGAAAGGATCTCCCCCCCCCCCCCACTTGATTTGAACATATATTATGTGAAGAGGGCATCCCACTGCCCCTCTATTCCGCCTTGGTTACACCACACCTGGAATATTGTGTCCAATTCTGGGCACCACATTTGAAGAGAGATATTGATAAGCTACAATGTGTCCAGAGGGTAACTAAAATGATCAAGGGTCTGGAGAACAAGTCCTATGAGGAGTGGCTTAAAGAGCTGGGCATGTTTAGCCTGAAGAAGAGAAGGCTGAGAGGAGATATGATAGCCATGTATAAATATGTGAGAGGAAGTTACAGGGAGGAGGGAGCAAGCTTGTTTTCTGCTTCCTTGGAGACTAGGACGAGGAACAATGGCTTCAAACTACAAGAGAGGAGATTCCATCTGAACATGAGGAAGAACTTCCTGACTATGAGAGCCTTTCAACAGTGGAACTCTCTGCCCTGGACTGTGGTGGAGGCT
This sequence comes from Anolis sagrei ordinatus, assembly GCF_025583915.1. Lineage (NCBI taxonomy): Eukaryota > Metazoa > Chordata > Lepidosauria > Squamata > Anolidae > Anolis > Anolis sagrei. The sequence goes on from NW_026847882.1 coordinate 27,131,774, forward strand.
CCTTCTTTGGAAGCTTTTAAACAGAGGCAGGATGGCCATCTGTCGGGGGTGCTTTGAATGCAATATTCCTGCTTCTTGGCAGGGGGTTGGACTGGATGGCCCATGAGGTCTCTTCCAACCCTAGGATTCTATGATTCTGTGATTCTATGATTCAAGAATGGAAAACAGAATGTTCGTGGATAGGAAAATAGATTTAAAGATGGGCTTAACACTAATCTTTAAAACACCGAGAACTAGAAGTCCCAGCCTTTCAGTGATCTAGCCGGGGGTCAGCTGTGACCAGAAGTGCTGTGGAATTTGAAGAGGTACAAATGGGGTGAAAGGGAGAAACATGCCAAGAGGAAGGTGCATCAAGCCAACGCTGGCCGGAACCACTTTCTACCTGGAAACCAAAGTAATCACTCTGGAAGAACATGTAGATCAGTGGTTCTCAACCTGGGGTCCCCAGATGTTTTTGGCCTTCAACTCCCAGAAATCCTAACAGCTGGTAAACTGCTGGGATTTCTGGGAGTTGTAGGCCAAAAACATCTGGGGACCCAGGTTGAGAACCACTGATGTAGATCAAGAAGAGGGCTCCACAGTCATCTATGAATCTATTGCCACGACCCTACACTAGGAAGGCCATCATACTCAAACAACAAGGTAATGTCTGGCATGATTAAAAAAAATCCATACCAAACTTGCATTTGTTTTATGCAGGGGTCCTCAAACTAAGGCCCGAGGACCGGATACGGCCCTCCAAGGTCATTTATCCGGCCCTTGCTCAGGGTCAACCAAATCTGAAACTACTTGAAAGCACACAACAACAACAACAACAATCCTATCTCATCAGCCAAAAGCAGGCCCACACTTCCCATTGAAATACTAATAAGTTTATATTTGTTAAAATTGTTCTTCATTTTAATTATTGTATTATTTTAAAGTCATTTTTGCACTACAAATAAGATATGTGCAGTGTGCATAGGAATTCATTTTTTTTCAAATTATAATCTGGCCCTCTGAATTATAATTTGAAAAAAAATGAATTGAAAGACTGTGACCTGGCCCTCTGTTTAAAAAGTTTGTGGACCCCTGGTTTTATGTCTCACTATGTGCATGCATTCCGTCATCTATCTATCTATCTGTCCGTCTGTCCGTCTGTCTGTCTGTCTGTCTGTCTGTCTGTCTGTCTGTCTGCCTGCCTGCCTGCCTGCCTATCTATCTCTATCTATCTATCTATCTATCTATCTATCTATCTATCTATCTATCTATCTATCCATCCATTCAGGGAACACACTGTCAGCATGATGTAAAATGCGATGGCATAAAAGCACAACCAGGACTTAATCCTTCTGCTGGTGTGAATCAGGAACAGAGCCATTAAGTAAATGGTGTCCCGTCTGAAAGAGACAGGCAGGAGCCTCCGTCTTGCCTCGCTGCCAGCACCACAGTCACCCGAAAGAATCTGGAACAATGTTTTTGTGGGATTTACTTGAAAAAACAAAATAGAGTGCCTTTCGCAGTGTGAACTTAGTATTGCTGAGAGGCACCACACAGACATCGCTGGAGAAGCAGCTCTTGTGTTTAATTGTCAAACAGTGACAACTGACACAACAGCTGGGTAATAGTCATGAGCAGCCAATAATGCCTCGAGGCACTCAGAAAAACCCAAATTCTCAGGTGGAGAAGTCTTTATGACCCATTCCATCTCCATGGCACATTTAGGCTTTGTGCCACAAGCAAAGGCTGAATTAACCACAAGGTTAAATAAGCCCAGACAGGAGTTAAACTGGAGTGATTATGAGTAAAAGTAGGAACTGCCCAATAGTATTGACACTATGTAAACACATTATAACTAAAGAAGATGGATCTCCTCTCAATATATAAATGCAGGGGAGCCAAACTAGTATTGTCACTTTTCAAGGGAAATAATAAAAGTCATTTAACAAGTGTACTGGCTTATTAGACAGCCAGTGTGGTATCGTAGTTTGAGTGTTGGAGTAAACTGGGAGACTAGTAGGGATCACATCACACTAGAGAAGGAATCCACTTTAAATCCGGTTTCTGCCTCCTACAGAATTCTGGGGATTGTAGTTTAGTGATCCATAGTAGTCCATGCTCTTGTTACATCCTGAATAGACTACTGCAACACACTCTATGTGGGGCTGCCTTTGAAGACTGCCCGGAAGCTTCAACTAGTCCAACGGTCAGCAGTCAGGTTGTTCACCAGAGCAACATACAGAGAACATACAACTCCTTTGTTATGCCAACTCTACTGGCTACCGATGAGCTTCTGAACACAATTCAAAGTGCTGGTTTTAATCTTTAAAGCCCTAAACCAGGGGTCCTCAAACGAAGGCCCGAGGGCCAGATACGGCCCTCCAAGGTCATTTACCCGGCCCTTTCTCAGGGTCAACCTAAGTCTGAAACAACTTGAAAGCACACAACAACAACAACAACAATCCTATCTCATCAGCCAAAAAGAGGCCCACACTTCCCACTGAAATACTAATAAGTTTATATTTGTTAAAACTGCTTTTCATTTTAATTATTGCATTGTTTTAAAGTGTTTTTTGCACTACAAATAAGATATGTGCAGTGTGCATAGGAATTCATTCATTTTTTTTTCCAAATTATAATCCGGCCCTCCAACAGTTTGAGGGACTGTGACCTGGCCCTCTGTTTTAAAAGTTTGAAGACCCCTGCCCTAAATGGTTCTGGCCCAGACTACCTGTCCGAATGTATCTCCTGCCACGAACCATCACGAAGTTTAAGATCTTCAGGAGAGGCCCTGCTCTCGATCCCACCACTATCGCAAACATGGTTGATGGGGATGAGAGACAGGGCCTTCTCAGCAGTGGCCCCACTCCTATGGAACACCCTCCCTAGGGATATCATATTGGCCACCTCCCTCTTGTCTTTTAGAAGGAAAATCAAGACCTGGTTATGGGACCAAGTGTTTGATCAGTGAGCAGCAAGTGGAAGAAGATCACACAACTTATGGCAATGAATTAACCCGGACTGTTTTTTTGGATTTTGATTTTAATGGATGTGTCTTAATTAATTGTTTTGATTTTTTAATATTTTGATTGTACTGTAGTTGTTTTTATGGTGCTAGCATCGACTCAGGGCAGCTTTTGTTAGGCTGCCCTGAGTCCCCCTTCGGGGGGAGAAGGGCGGGGTATAAATATAGGAAATAAATTAATAAATGTAATAGTGAGGCTCCCTAAATTACAAACCCCAAAATTCTGTGAGAGGCAGAAACAGGATTTAAAGTGGATTCCTTCTCTAGTGTGATGAGTTCCCAAGAAGGCAATGGTAACTTCCCTTTGAATAACTTATACCAAGACAATCCCATGGGCAGCCAAACATCAGAAATGACTTGAAGGCACACAACAAGTCTACATTAGTCATATAACATCTCTTCCCTCTATTTGTGGAGTATCTGCTTCTATAGCAGAATAGTAACACTAAAACAGGAGTTCCAAATATCCAAATCATCACATTTGTTATCTGAGTAATCCATATTGACTCTACATATGGGGTCAGAAACTTTTGCAGATCATCTTGGCAATGAGTATGGGAATTCCTGTTCTGCACCATTACAGATTCCTTTCTTGTTAAATACTGCAGCAGACATTATCCATTCTCAAAAAAGGCCATATTTGATGCAGACACTTTGAAGCAAAAGCTTCTAGACTTTATTTGCAATGTAGGAGCCAACCAATCTTCAGGTTTACCCCCAAGACAACTGTCCCATTTCCATCACATAATATGGTATGTGCTGGCAGAGGATATGAGAATTCCATAATGATACAATATCCCAAGCATCGTGAAATATAAATGATCAATATAACAGAACACATCCAACAGCTTGCAGACCAAATGGCCTCCCCAATTTTAACTCGCTGTTTGTTACACTGGATATACATAAATACACATTCAAACTGTCTTTTTCTGGTAGCCTTCCAAGGCATTTTTCCAAAGAAGGATAGAAGGAAGCCAGAAGAGATACAGCAGGGAAGACAAATAGGATTAGACTATAGCTTAAGGGCAGCCATGCAGAAGTGAAGGATGGCTACTGAAAGGAACAGAGTCAACAGCCAAAGCTGTGGCATTGTTACATGGAAAAGGAGGAGACAAGAGAAGCTGGCACCCTCTTTGATGAACTTGGAGCATGTTCTAATCCTGACAGATCTTAATTAGAATGCAGCATATGTAGGTTGAAATCTGGTTGATGATGTTCTTGGAATAACCTCACTATATATACATCTATGCATTTTAGGTCATTATGGGATGAGGTATTCAGTATCTCCTCATACAACACCACATACAGGGCAAATGGCCTCACAACTAATTAGTGGCCAGGAGAGGTTTTCATAGGAGAGGCTTGACCAGCGATAAGAGAAGATATTTTTCCCGAGATTTGCAGTGTACATAGATTTTTACTTGACTCTGGAAGCCACCATAGATTCCATTCAGGGAGAAAGGTGGCATGTATCTCCCTCTATGAACTGGCACAAGCTCTAAGATCTTCCAAGGAGACCCTCCTCTCGGTCCCACTACCATCTCAAGTGCGGTTGGTGAGGACGAGAGAGAGGGCCTTCTCAGTGGTGGCCCCCTGCCTCTGGAACGGTCTTCCAAGCGAAATAAGACAGGCCCCATCCCTCCCCTCCTTTCATAAGAGCTTGAAGACCTAGTGGTTTCAACAAGCCTTTGAAAATGACCAGTTCTAACTCACCCCTACACATTGTCGAATACGGCCATATTCTTCCTACCAATTACCCAGATTATTGCCTCTAATCGGCCCCGGAATGAACAGCCACAGACCCGTACCTAATATTATTGTTGCCTGCCATAGCATTTCACTTAATTCCCGGGCCCCCTAGAATTTTTGGGCATGCACAAATCTTGGCCTGGCCTTTTAAATCTTTAAATTGCCTTGAACAGGCAGGATTACTTTTAATATATGTGTGTTATGGTGACAATTTTAATGCTTATATTTTGTTTTGTTAATCTTATGGTTATGTTGTTTTTACTTTGAATCTTTTGTGATGTTACCTGGGAACCTCTCTGAGTCCCCTCAGGGAGATGGAGCGGTATATAAATAAAGTTTTATTATTATTATTATTATGCAGATGAAATAAGTAACATAAATAAATACTCGCTAGAGAGTATTCCATTTCTCCCCTGGTGGTGAGGTGCTTCCCAGGTGTGTTCCACCCACCGCAGTTGCTAATGCAAAAGAGGGGGAGGGGAAATCAGAGAATTCAAAAAATGTATGTGCACAGATAATGTTATCATCAGCATATTGGAGTTCTATAACAGATGTTTTTGTGACCTTGGTTTTGGCTTTCAGTCTGCTGAGGTTAAATAGCTTGCCATCTCTCCGATAGATGATTTCCACTCTAGTGGGAAGCTTCCCATCAACAAGATAAAGTATCATAGCAATGAAGATAGAAAATAAGGTTGGGGCAATAACACATCCCTGTTTGACACCTGATTCCACCTTAATTTGGTCATTTTGGGAGCCACTGCTGTCCAAGACTGTTGCCATCATGCCATCGTGGAAGAGCTGCAGGATATTTTACATCTTACTGATGACCACCAATATTTCAAATATGTTGCTGAAATTAATACATGATAAGACAATCAATGACTACTATAATAATAGTTGTAGATTACCTGCAGTATTGGAAGCAGTATTATTCTGCTTACCAGTTGCTAGTGAACTCAAACAGGAGCATATTTTGCTTGCATGATCCTCCCCTAAACCTCTGATTAACTACTTTAGTATCACAATAGTGGATTAAATAAGGACATTGATTTGACCTAGTATGGCTGCTCTAAAACTACTTTTCTCAGATTATTTATTTAATATCACTTCTTTCTCCCAAGATGAGGTTAAGTATCTGGTGGCAAGTGTATGCTTATTCACAAATACAACCATCTGAAATGATTTGAATAGCTTTTAATTGTGTTTAATTTTTTGTTTTGAAAGTAGAGGTTGCTGACAACATTGGGTCTCTCCAATGCAGAAAATTGCCTTCCTGTCAGAACGGTCTAAACGGGGAAAATACTTGCTTATGGATGTCTTGTTTGCTGCTTAATGCAGCTTCAGAAATCAATGAGATGAACTCTACGGCTGAGTTATTACATATTAAAGCCTTGGTGATCCAATGACCATTAATAATATCTGAACCAGCTCACATTTAGAGTCACCGTCTCCTCAGTTGAGTCTGGGAAAGCCATGAAGGTAAATTCAATAGGCTTTATGCCAACATAGTGAAGGTAATAATTTAGCAAGTACTACAGGTTCTCACTCCATATGGGTACCAGATGATAGCCTTAAAATACTAAGGTTCTTTTTTCTCTCCTTCAGATATTCAATAGACATCAGCTGTGTAATAATCTCCTTGTATGATGGGTTTTAAAAATCTCAGCTTTCAGGTCCTCTCTGCATTCTAAAAACATTGATTAGTTGGTCTCTAGAAGTCTCAAATAAGCCCAGGGTCATTCAACCATTTTTGTATCCTTAATAGCTTGCCACTTCAGTGTAAGACTGCCATTGTACCACTTCAAAGGAAAATGAGCATGTTGATGTAGGACAAATGACAAACTGTTGCATCCCAGCACCACTCCTTTAACTGGGAGAAAGTTAGCTGAAGAAGAGCCAGACGAGATCACACGCATAGAATCATAGAATCAAAGAGTTGGAAGAGACCTCATGGGCCATCCAGTCCAACCTCCTGCCAAGAAGCAGGAATATTGCATTCAAAGCACCCCTGACAGATGGCCATCCAGCCTCTGTTTAAAAGCTTCCAAAGAAGGAGCCTCCATCACACTCCGGGGCAGAGAGTTCCACTGCTGAACGGCTCTCACAGTCAGGAAGTTCTTCCTCATGTTCAGATGGAATCTCCTTTCTTGTAGTTTGAAGCCCTTGTTCCGCGTCCTAGTCTCCAGGGAAGCAGAAAACAAGCTTGCTCCCTCCTCCCTGTGACTTCCTCTTACATATTTATACATGGCTATCATATCACCTCTCATCCTTCTCTTCTTCAGGCTAAACATGCCCAGCTCTTTAAGCCGCCCCTCATTCTCCAGACCCTTGATCATTTTAGTCACCCTCCTCTGGACACATTCCAGCTTGTCAATATCTCTCTTGAATTGCGGTGCCCAGAATTGGACACAATATTCCAGGTGTGGTCTAACCAAAGCAGAATAGAGGGGTAGCATTACTTCCCTGGACCTAGACACTATGCTCCTATTGATGCAGGCCAAAATCCCATTGGCTTTTTTTGCTGCCACATCACATTGTTGGCTCATGTTTAACTTGTTGTCCATGAGGACTCCAAGATCTTTTTCACACGTACTGCTCTCGAGCCAGGCATTGTCTCCCATTCTGTATCTTTGCATTTTGTTTTTCCTGCTCAGTCCACTCCAGCAGAAAGCACCCTGGTCATCTCCAAAGGCTATGGATGATCATTCCTAGAACCTCTGACTATTGGCCATGAAAACTGGGGCTGATATCAGTTAAGTCCCAAAACATGCAGAGGATATTGTGTCACCTAACATTGATCTCACAAGCAGACATTAAAATCCAGATGTTATTGTTATTACTTGTTTTCCTCATCATTGCCTTTGCTGGCTAGATCTGATGAGCATTGCAAGCCCAGCAATATTTGAAAGGTCATGCTTCACCCCTCCCCAGTCTGGTCTCTCATTGTCCTTCTCAAGGGGGAGCATGTCCCAAAACAAAAGGCTTTATCTATTGTTGCCACCTTCATTACAAGCTTTGTTATTTCATGTTTTTAAGTCATTTTTAATTTATATTGATCCCAAAGTGAATTTATCAAAAGTGGGTTTTTTCTTTTGAAAGACTGGTTCAGAGGATGTTTGCTATTGCATTCTCTGAGGTCCCAGTTGCCATGGCATGGCCAAAAAGCTCTGGGCAGGAAAAAAAAGTTACGATTTCCCTCCTGCTTCTCCTTGTTCAGACAGCGCCCTTTCTGAGGTCAACAAAGGTGCTTGGCAATGTCCAGGAGATAAGGGTTACCATCCGTGAAGGACAAATGGACAATCAGGCCTCCACTTCTGCACCTGACACGGGTCAAGGCCAAGTATCTAAACTGCTCTACAGAATCTGGTGCCAAATTAGAGCTCTAATGTTCCAAGCTTGCACCATGTTTCCATTTATCTGCAGACGAGCCCCTGGATTCATGGAGGTCACTCATTCATAGGGTATCCATAAGCAAAAACAGCCTCATTAGATAGGCAAAACTGTCTGTCATACGACACTTTTACTTCACGTGCGGCATGGAGCCTGCTGGCTCCCATACCGTGACATCAATCTACTTTCAGCAGGGCTCCATGTTGCAAATGAAGTGAGAGCGTGGTAAGCCACCATGGTGGCATCACTGGAGGCTTCCCATGTTGCATAGACATAGGCAACAATGGGAGAAACCTGGGCGGCGGAGACTCCCCTCCCCCATGGGATGGGGTGAAGGGAAAGCCAGGCAATGAGAAGCATGGTGCAATAGGTTTCCCACATCTCCCGCCAGATTCTCCACAATGCTTGGTGAATCTTACCCTTAATGTGTTGTTCTTAGTCAAATTGATAGGAAATGATAACAGCAAAGAACCTTGAATTAGTGCAAAATTTCCAAAATCTGACTTCTTGAAGCTGGAAACTGAATGACAGACTAGAAAGCAACCTTTCCTAGTGAACAACAACATGATATTATGCTATCATTCTCCTCTCAAGCAGGAGATTAAGGCCTGGGTCAAGGCAATGTGGAAAATGAAAACAAGTCATAAATAGTTTAACTGAGCGCTCTGGAGATTGGTGCTGAGATGTTGCCCCCATCACCTGGCTGTTGGAAGACACTTCTCTTTAATTAAAAATGTCACATGCGTCCCACGCCTCCCCCTGTGACTGATGTTGCCAATTCTTCTGTATCTTGGATGTGTTGTCTCGCAGTCCATCACATTCTAATTAACACATTGTGTCAGGTCCAGCAGTTGGCAACAGTAACATGCTTTCAGCAGCTGTTGCTGGGATTCAGTGTAGAGACTGGGGCAACTGGAATCTATGTATGCCAATGGTTCATTTTGACACAAGAATGCAGTTCATCTGCAGAGGGGGAAATAAAGGGCAGTCTCCACTTACTGACCTCAGAAGACTTATGTCCATTTCCAGAGAATAGATGCTGTGATTGGAAAAAAGCAGTTTCTGTTGTCATAAGAAGACAAGAAAGATTAGAGTCGCCACTAAAATGCTTGCCATAGATCTTTTCCACATGCAGAAGGATTTTAACAGCTAGGAAGAACAAGCCCTATGAGGAGAGGCTTAAGGAGCTGGGCATGTTTAGCCTGAAGAAGAGAAGACTGAGAGGAGATATGATAGCCATGTATAAGTATGTGGGAGGAAGTCACAGGGAGGAGGGAGCAAGCTTGCTTTCTGCTTCAAACTACAAGAGAGGAGATTCCATCTGAACATGAGGAAGAACTTCCTGACTGTGAGAGCTGTTCAGCAGTGGAATTCTCTGCCCCGGAGTGTGGTGGAGGCTCCTTCTTTGGAAGCTTTTAAACAGAGGCTGGATGGCCATCTGTCAGGGGTGATTTGAATGCAATATTCCTGCTTCTTGGCAGGGGGTTGGACTGGATGGCCCATGAGGTCTCTTCCAACTCTTTGATTCTATGATTCTAAGTGGACAAGGTCCCTTACATGTCTACCATCTATCCATCTGTCTGTCTGTTTCTGTATGGCTAGCATCCTGTTGGGAATTTATGATGTTGCATACTGATCTATAATAATTTAGAACTCTGGTTTTGTGCAATGGTTGAATTTCCAAGAGAAGGGTGTTGTCACAGCTGCACCATTGGGTCTATTGTACAAGCACAATAAGCAGCTCCATCACATCACAATGGTCATATCATGCCACAGGTATTACTACTCTTTGATTGCTCAATTGATGAGAGGCCATTGTTAATCATGCGACACACAAGGAATTGTGATGCTGCATATTACAAGATAGCAGCAGGATTCTTAAGGCTATTCTACTTCACTATTTCTCTTATCTCCAGTGTAGTGTGAGTGTTGATGGTAGTGTTGAGAGTAGGATTTTTTTTGTAGGGCAGAGTGCATTTTATGAATGGCAGGGCTCTGGATCTGTCCCTTTCTGTCTTGTGACCCATGTGTAGGGAAAGAACCCTAATCCTAACTCTAACCCTTTGCTCTCACTTTGATTCCTGTGATGGGGGAGGTGGTGTGTCTTGGATCTACCTTCCAGTGGATTCATGGTTGAGAAACAACTCAATTATTGGATTGCCTTGAGGGCTCACGTGCTTTTCTCAGGGGGAGACTTAAGTAGGAGACCAAGGGTAACTCCTGGCCTAAGCTGATCCCACCATAGGTTGCTCCTTTCTCTTGCTCCTTTCAAGGTTCAACAATGCTCTGCATTTGGTCTTGTTATGCCATGGTTGGTCAACAATGCTATTACAAACGTCAAAGAAGACATTCAATCTGCTATTTCAGAAGTAAATTTTGTATTTTGCTGATGACATAAACCAGTTATATGTCCTTTATATTAGTAGAGGTGAATTTTTTTAAATGACTATATTCAATGATCTGAATCGTATGCATAACTGTTGTGCAAGTAGTTGAAATTTCTGGAATGTTGCATAACAGTTTTGAATAACAGTTTTCCTTTATACAAACCAGTTGAATACATTTGTGCATCCCAGTTGATCTCAAACGTGTCAACTGTGTTGCTTTATTCATTGTGAGGAAAAACCAAAGCATACAGTATGAAACTTGGCACATTCCTTTCTGAAGCATTGGTTTATATATTGGACCAAACTGCACTGAAGGAGTGACTTTACCTTTACCTAACACTCTTGTATGAAGTTCATAGTCACCAAAGAACAACAACTAACAAGAAAGTGGTTTTTCATAGTTGCAGCACATCACAATTCACTGAATGTTACAGGAGGTGTAAAACCTGCTCAAATTAATTGCATGTAATAGAGAGACAAATATATGACTTATGATTTATGAATACCAGTGATCAACATACCTATGCATTTTTAAAGAAATGATGTAATGAACTGATTGGTTTAACATCAACAAGAACAGAGGCATTGGTTGGGACAACAAATATACCACATGGCATAATAATCTAGATAATGGATAGACTATCCAATCCCCTCTGGATGAGTTGGCTATTTTTTTTTTATCATGTCAGAAGTGACTTGAGAAACTGCAAGTTGCTTCTGGTTTGAGAGAATTGGCCGTCTGCAAGGACTTTGCCCAGGGGACGCCTGGATGACTTGATGTTTTATCATCCTTGTGGGAGGCTTCTCTCATGTCCCCAAATGAGGGGCTGAAGCTGACAGAGGGAGCTCATCCGCGCTCTCCCCGGATTCGAACCTGCGACCTGTCGGTCTTCAGTCCTGCCGGCACAAGGGTTTAATCCACTGTGCCACTGGGGGCTCCTAGTTGGCTAATCACTCCTATCCTCTCTACTCGGTGGTTATGATGGTTGGCACAAACGTTAGTCTAAAACATATGGAGATTATCAGGTTACTGTTTGAATTAGATCAAGTGGAGGCAGGGGACCTTCATCACGATACTTGTCTAGTCCCTAAGTTAGGGGTTATGTAGGGAATGTGAATAAGTAACCATCACAATTATGTAATTTCAGGCCACTCATATGTAACTATGATCAGGATTCTGGACATATGCAATAATTAACCACCCAAATGAAGTTAACAAAACCATTCATTTGCTCCAACTATTGGACCAAGCATTGAAATAGACTTGAAGATAAGTCTAATAGGCAATACAAATGCCTATTAGACAACAGAGGTGGGGGAAAACAAAAGATATCTTATTTCTAGATACTAAACCATGTTTCCTGCTTATCAATGCAGAACACAGTTCAGAGTGGTCCATTTGAACTTTTGCATCTTCTCTCCAGCCACTAGACACTTCTGTTTCCCTTAAGCAAGGGTATAAATCACGACCTCCCTTGCTCCCTGGTTTGATGGATATGCCTTTTCTGGGCTCAAAAGATGATATAATTCAGAGGAAAGCTATGCAGGAAATGAGAGGTCCACTTCCATTTTTTATTCTGAATTTTTTAAACAAAAATACAAGGAAGGGGAGGGGACGAACTAGCTTTCTTTAACAGATTCCTCATTTAATTGGATTGGTAGCATTTTAATGGAAAAGTTGGCCATTAAAAGTGCCAGAGTGCTTATTTCTTAAGAAAAGTGTACTAGCCTCAGTGACCCCATTATATTCTGTCATAGTGATCTCAGAGAACTTAGATGAATACCGTGTGCAGAGACCAAGTCATATGGTGGTTTTGATATTGTGAGACCATCACATAATGATATCTAACCTGGCCAGTTTGACAATAGTGTTATATGTTATGAATGCTCCCCTCCACCACCCACTCTCTACCAAAGGCCATCACCAATAGATTTAACCCAAGCTGAAGCTTACCACATTTTAGCCATAATGAAGAAGCACCCCCAGCCCTCCTATGCCTGTTCTTGTAATGGAGGCTCACTTCAAGCAAACTTTCCTTAACTTTTGACTGAGGACAGGAAATCAATCTGTCGTAGGATGTAAATCTTCACTTACTTCATTCTTGCAAATAAGAACAAAACATTCCAAAAGTTTTCTCCTTGCTAGAGAAGGTTGCGAGAGATTTGAGGCATATTTGATACATTCTTCGCATTTCGTGGGAAATATCATTTGAGTGCAAAAACATTCCATTTTGCACAAAATGCATTTTTGAGCAAGAAATCAATTTATTTTGTGACCAGCCTCATGCTTTTGTGCATAAATGTTATTACTTGAACAACATACTTTGTTTTGTGTGCACACAACTATCATGGTACTTTGAGATTACATATTAAGTATCTTTAGTGCCAAGCTAGAAGGATCTCTATATGTCCCGCATTTTCCATCCAGGAAACAACATTGCCCACAATTTTTCACACATTGATGTTACAAAGGAAACAGCATTTTCTATGCAAGGAGTAGAACATTTTTCTTTGAGGAAATGTTTTTAATTTGCTGCAGAAAAAGCTGTTCCTTGTGGTTGGTTCCTGTGCAACTCAACCATGTGTGCATTTTGCACAGAATACACCCCCAATTGCTAGGTAAAGGTAAAGGTTTTCCCCTGACATGAAGTCCAGTTGTGTCTGACTCTGGGGTGTGGTGCTCATCTCCATTTCTAAGCGGAAGAGCTGTCGTTGTCCGTAGAAACCTCCAAGGTCATGTGGCAGGCATGACTGTATGGAGCACTGTTACCTTCCTGCCGGAGCGGTACCTATTGATCTACTCACATTTGCATGTTTTTGAACTGCTAGGTTGGCAGAAGCTGGGGCTGACAATGGAAGCTCATGCCACTCCCTGGATTCGAACCTGCAACCTTTCGGTCAACAAGCTCAGCAGCTCAGCGGTTTAACCCACTGCGCCACCGGAGGCCTTCCCCAATTGCTACTTTTCATCAATCAATTATTATAATTATAATTATTATTATTTTATCCCACTCAAAACTAATCTTTATTTCAGTTCATGACCAGCATTAAGGTTCTTGTCTGTGTAGCATTCTTTTTGTCACAGTTTCCGCACACTAAAAAAAGTTTCACTATTTTTTGGAATATTTTAAGATATCCCCCCTGTTCCTGGTTATACATCTCGTTAATGTCGGGGTGATAGCAAGAAACTCTTCATCTGAATCACTCTGGTTTTTCATAGTTTTCAAAACCCATCCCTCTTCCCGCAAATACAAAACAAAAATATGCAATTCATGCAGAACTTTATGGCCTTTTTGTCATTATTGTCTGTAGCAGCCCAAGTCCTTTCATTGGACTTACTGGAGTAAAAAAAAAACCCAGGAAGTAACTGAAACCTGAGATTTTTCACCTGTATAAACCTGCCAACTCATTGGAATGTGTAAATGTTTGATAATGAGCATTTAGAAGCCAATCCCTAATGAAAGAGATTCCACAAACAAAGAACAAATGAAGGCAGGATCTACTTTTTAATTTCAGCTCTGATGCCTTTTTCATCTTCCCTTCATCCTTCTAATGACGGGAATATCTCACTCTGAAGGTCTGCGCCGTACAAAAAGTCTTGCTTTAATATTCTTTTTGATTAAGCAGGATTTTCCTCTCCTCATAGTGCTGGACCAGGGCTATCGCTGTAATCCTGATCTAAAGCTGAACATTCTGCTGGAGAAGAGGCAAGGTGCATGAACAGGGAGGGAAGGATCAGGATGAGGATTATAAGTTGACCCAGTAGATATATAGTCATATGGCTGAGATCCAGAGTATCAGAAAGGCTATACCTTCCAATATAAGCCTGTTTGAGTTTTAAAATCCTCAGAAGAGAGCTTTCTCTTAGTTCCATCGACTTCATAAACACATTTGGTGAGGACATACGTATGGGAGAGACCTCTCAGTTCGTGCTCCAAAACCATGGAAATCCCTATCATGTGAAACTAAGTTGGCCTCTTCATTGCTCTCATTCTGCTGGCAAGTGATGACTTTCCTGTTTATTCAGATTTTGTAATGTTTGTTCTCTAGTGAAAGAGTCATTTTAATTGAGGATTGTTATCTCCTTATATCTCCTTATAATTCATGCATTTTGCAATGCTAGTGGATTTTAATTGTCCCACAACACTTTGTATTTTGAGAGGGAGAACTCATATCACTAAACTATTGCTGGGAACACATCTTCTTCCCCAACTATTGTGAAAACTGCAGTTAGGTTTAAAGGAGATCGAGAAGCATAATGGAATAGGAAGATGATTTATTTAATTAATTTTAACCCTACTTTCTCCCAAAGAAGCACAAAAAGCAAACTCACCTTTAAGGGGACAAAACATGGATTTATCAAAAACAAGTCATGCCAGACTAATCTGATCTCTTTTTTCAATAGAGTTACAAGCTGGATAGATGCAGGGAATGCCGTGGATGTAGCATACCTGGATATCAGTAAGGCCTTCGACAAGGTCCCCCATGACCTTCTGGCAAACAAACTAGTCCAATGTGGGCTAGGCAAAACTACGGTGAGGTGGATCAGTAATTGGTTAAATGGACGAACCCAGAGGGTAATTCTCCCCAATGCTTCCTCTTCATCCTGGAAAGAAGTGACAAGTGGAGTGCTGCAGGGTCCCGTCCTGGGCCTGATCCTGTTCAACATCTTTATTAATGACTTAGATGAAGGGATAAAAGGCATGATCATCAAGTTTGCAGACGACACCAAATTGGGAGGGATAGCCAATAGTCCAGAGGACAGGAGCAGATTAGAGAGATGGGCCAAAACTAACAAAATGAAGTTCAACAGAGACAAATGCAAGATACTCCACTTAGGCAGAAAAAAACAAAATGCAAAGATACAGAATGGGGGACACATGGCTTGAGAGCAGTATATGTGAAAAAGATCTTGGAGTCCTCGTGGACAACAAGTTAAACATGAGCCAACAATGTGATGTGGTGGCAAAAAAAGCCAATGGGATTTTGGCCTGCATCAATAGGAGCATAGTGTCTAGATCTAGAGAAGTCATGCTCCACCTCTATTCCGCTTTGGTTAGACCACACCTGGAATATTGTGTCCAATTCTGGGCACCACAATTCAAGAGAGATATTGACAAGCTGGAATATGTCCAGAAGAGGGTGACTAAAATGATCAAGGGTCTGGAGAACAAGTCCTATGAGGAGTGGTTTAAGGAGCTGGACATGTTTAGCCTGAAGAAGAGAAGGCTGAGAGGAGATATGATAGCCATGTATAAATATGTGAGAGGAAGCCACAGGGAGGAAGGAGCAAGCTTGTTTTCTGCTTCCCTGAAGACTAGGACACGAAACAATGGCTTCAAACTACAAGAGAGGAGATTCCATCTGAACATGAGGAAGAACTTCCTGACTGTGAGAGCCGTTCAGCAGTGGAACTCCCTGCCCCGGAGTGTGGTGGAGGCTCCTTCTTTGGCTGGATGGCCATCTGTCGGGGATGATTTGAATGCAGTATTCCTGCTTCTTGGCAGGGAGTTGGACTGGATGGCCCATGAGGTCTCTTCCAACTCTTTGGTTCTATGTTTCTATGAAGAAAAAAAATCTGGAAAATCCAGAAAAATAGCTCCAGGGACCACATGTAGCCCAATGTTCACACATTTCACGCACTCTAAGGCTTGACGTTATTGGACTGTTGAAATGGCTGTCCAAATCGTTATGTGAACTCAAGCTTTTTTCCTTTCCCATTGCTGACCCGTGAGCCCCCATCACTAGTATTATTTGAAAGAAGACATCTTAAAACCTAATTAACAAGAATCAAATATGAAGGCTACAAGGCCTTGGTTAATTGAGAGGAGAGAGAATACCAATGAGAAAATGTCATGTGTTTGTGGCAAAGAAAAATCGATCAAATTACTGCTCCTCATTGCCCCTTCCGAACAATGTGACCCTCAGCTTTATTCCACCCTTTCAGCCCTCTGAGATCAGTTTATCTTCATAATAAAGCAGCACAGCCTCAGTTTAACAGCACATTCAGATGACATTATTCCGTTCGCCGACTCCAACTGGCCACCTCATCACACCTTTCTTTCATACTAGTAACAGCGCCATGTTTGATAAACATTCAAAGCCACTTTGATATGCATACCCTTAAACTTCCAATTACAACAAGCAAAATATATAGATTCTAATTTGGTATGTCCCCGATGGTGATATTAATTCACTGAACTTTCTGTAATGAATGTAACTCACTGAATTATTTTATTTCACTAGCTTCTGTCTTTTCTTGCTGCTCTCATAATTTCCTGTTAAGCTCAACACAACACAAATAGTTGTCTTCCCTTCCTAATGATGATGATCATCACAAGCCCTATGATCAGCTGAGGTGAGGGGGGGGGGGCATTTGGGAACCATAAAAACCCACTGTTAGATGCAGCCCTACTATCCCTCTCCCATGTGGGTATAAAAAGACTCCTGCACAAATGGAGAGGCCCTGCTCTCGCTCCCACCTCCTTTGCAGGTGCGATTGGTGGGGCCGAGGGAGAGGGCCTTCTCTATGGTGGCCCCCCCGACTCTGGAACTCACTCCCTAAGGACATCAGACAAGCCCCCACATTAGCAGTCTTTAGGAGGAGCCTGAAAACGTGGCTATTCCAGTGTGCCTTCCCTGAATAAAGGAAACAATATCCTGAGAAGCACTTTAATTACCTGTTGGCTTGTTCTTTACATTTCGTTTAAAACCCTCCTACTAGATAAACCCTCTGTTCATGTCCAGCATTTATTTTAAAGTTTTAACTATTACATCTGGCCTGGTCATAGGTTTTTAAATCCTTGTGTGTTACTGTCTATGTGTGAGTTATATTAATTGTATTGTTTATTTTGCTTATTCCCTGTTGTTTTTATTGATGTGTTGTTGTTGGGCTTGGCCACATGTAAGCCGCTCCAAGTCCCTTGGAGAGATGGGGGTTTTTTTTGTCGTGTCAGTTGCTTCTGTTGTGAGAGAATTGGCTGTCTGCAAGGACGGTGCCCAGGGGACGCCTGGATGATTTGATGTTTTTATCATCCTTGTGGGAGGCTTCTCTCATGTTCCCGCATGAGGAGCTGGAGCTGATAGAGGGAGCTCATCTGCCTCTCTCCAGATTTGAACCTGCGACCTTTTGGTCTTTAGTCCTGCCGGCACAGGGGTTTAACCCACTGCGCCACCGGGGGCTCTGGGAGATGGTGCCAGGGTATAAATAAATTATAGAAGTAAGGTAAATAAATAAATAATAATAATAATAATAATAATAATAATAATAATAATAAATTATTATTATTATTATTATTATTATTATTATTATTTGTTGACTTCTGTGAGACGAATGATCTGCAGGTGAATTATGATAAAACCAAGATCCTGGTTTTTGGGGAAAGCAATAAAAAACAAGTCTGGAAGATAAAGGGCCACTATATTGACCAAGTAAAACATTTCAAATATTTGGTTCAGTAACAACCTGTCATGGTCCACTCACTTAAAATATACACTGGGCCGGGCCCCATCAAGCGACAGTGCTACCAGGAGGTTTTTCCACTCCAGGAGCAACCAATATATCCCCCCAGCTCTGTAAGTCTTTCAAACTAAGGCGATATCACAACTACTCTATGGAGCGCCTATTTGGTTAACCCCTAATAACAGTGCCGTCAAATCTTTCCCCTCGAAATTCCTCCACAAATTTTTTGGTGTCCCAAACTGTGTCCCATATGCAGTTCTATGTCTAGAATCTGGCCAATACTCTATAGAGGCCACTATCTGGCTAAACATCATTAAATTCTGGTTATCTATCCACTACCAAAGCCCCAGCAACTCTCTGACCCAACTCACCTTGAGCAAACTCCACCACTCAAAATGGTGCTCAACAGTTCTAGCAAAGATCGGAGAATTGGGCTATGATAGTGACTTCTTGAACTTGCTAACTTTCACTGAGATCTTTACCCTTATTAAAAGGAGGCTGCTAGAAAGGGACTATAACCAATTGTTGAGCTTGGCCAATAAATCCTGTTCACCTATGAACATGGCAATTCCATTCATACAGGGAAACCCAGCCTTTTATATTGCAGTGCTCACTAACCCCTCTTACAAGAAAGCCTACATGCTGGCTAGATTTAATATTATGCCATCTCCACTCCATAGAGGAAGACTCAACGGTCTACCAAGGAATAAGAGGCTTTGTTCCTGTAGCACAGGACAGCTGGGTTCCATCCCGCATATTCTTCTGCACTGCCCACTTTACCAGGAACCAAGATCTAGCTTACTACCACACATTATACATTCCTTGAAAAACCACAGTGACCCAGACAACGTAATTATGCTTTTAAATTGTCAAGATTTTAACTGCTGCCTTTCAGTGGCAAGATTCCTGAACGAAGTCTGTAAACTGAATGTGTAGCAAATCCAAAGTTCCCTTTTCTATGGTTTGTACTGTATTTTATACCTTTTTGCTATGTATATGCCAATAAAGGCTTATTGGATTGGACTGGATTGGAGATTAGAAAACTAAGGTAGGAGGACAACATGAGTTGAAGGAAGATGCCAGACAAAAGAAGCAACACATAGCTAGAAATGGAAGAGATGAAGAATCACATAATAATGTGAAAGAATGAGGAAATCTCCCCAGAAACCAAGGTCTCCATTTTTTCATCTGCAACTTCTACCAGTATCCCATTATCACAGTCAGAGGTAGGATAATGGTGCCAGTTCAGTCCGTTTTTGTACACTATCTTGCCCATTGCCTCAGATCCCAATACCTTCAGCTATTTATCTGAAGGCCCCTGATGTCTCCTTTATCTTCTTATCTCAAGGATCATTCTTGCCTCCTTCTTTTCACCCCCACCTTTCCAATCTCAGAAGAAATCTTTGGTTGTCTCTATTCATTGTATGGAAATTGTTTTGATCTCAGGAGGAAAGGATGGTTAGTTACACACTACGCGATGGCTAATTCATTATTTCCACCTGACTTGACAAGCTTTTTCTTTCCTTATTTTCCTTTTTTACCCCTCAGTGTCTAATGCTCTAATGTCAATTAGGGGGTGTCATTGTGAGCAGATGAAACGATGCCCCAATAATAAAGGATTCCTTTTCTATCCTTACACAAACTCTCCAGCCAGGTTGAGGACAAGGAAAGGAAGGTCTCTTGTCTTCATCAACGGCATTTGAGAATTTCTTTAAGCAGAATAATTTTATGGTCCTTGACTCAGGAAGTCGGTCTGAACTTTAGTTGTGGAGATAAAAGAACCGACAAAGCATCCCCGCGGGAAGCCGAGCCTCGTTTGCATTCATAAATGTGAAGCTAGCGCTGCAGCCCACTTCCTCGCACCAGGAATTACCTTTTGCTCAAAGGTTTTTCTATATTCACTTATCATCTAATGAGCAGTGTAAGAAACTTCATTTCAAGAGGAAAAGAGACAGCTAGCAAGAGGGTTTTTTATTTTTCATTTTTTTTAAAGAAAGCCCTCCTGATGGCAGCCTCAAATGTAATTCAATTTCCTTACCTGTCTTATACTGCTGGTGGTGAATGTGTGAACATATAAAAGCCAGGTGTTGATTGACAAAAAAATTAAGGGGCACCGCTATCCCTTTTAAGCAAGAATGGACCAGGCGATGGACTGAGTGGCATATTGAAGAACATGGCAGTGATGGCACAGGTAGGAGTCCTGAGCAGGGGCTGCGAAAACTGTCAGACCGTGGAAGGGAAGAGGGGAAGATGATGGAAAATGCCGCTTGTATCCATAATGGTAATTATCCCACTGAAAGGTCAGCTCCCATTCTCACTGAAGTGAGCAGCACATCTCAAATAGAAAGGATATGTCAGAGATAGCTGGGTAATTATAATAATAATGCTTTACATTGGGTATTTCTCGGCTCCAAGCACTCTGCAAGTTATAAGCGGAGAGAATAGCCACTACTTTCCTGAAAACACAGTTTGCCCCAGCAGAGAGCTCTTTTCAAAGTGCACATAGCCCCAGACACTAAGATCTGACATATGACGTGATCCAGAGGGGTGTGCTGGTTCAAGTGTTAGGATACAGCTGGTTAAAATCATTATTTGTTTATGAAGTTCAATTAATAACTTTGGTCCAGTTACGGTCTCTGAGGCTAATCTACTTTGTGTGTTTCAGAGAGAGAAAAAAATGTAGAATCATAGAATCAGAGAGCTGGAAGAGACCCCGTGGGCCAACCCCCTGCCAAGAAGCAGGAAAATCACATTCAAAGCACCCCAAACAGATGGCCATCCAGCCTCTGTTTAAAAGCTTCCAAAGAAGGAGCCTCCACCACACTCCAGGGAAGAAGTTCCACTACTGAACAGCTCTCTCAGTCAGGAAGTTATTCCTAATGTTCAGATGGAATCTCCTTTTGTGTAGTTTGAAGCCATTGTTTTGCGTCCTGGCAATTGTTTGTAAAAGACTTTCACATTGAAAAAGGAAATGGGTGAAATCTCAAAACAGAATCTACAGCCAATTTATTTTGTTTTTTGCTTTGGCAGTCTTCTTGGCCCCAAGTGAGTGCCACTGCGACTACCACCATTTTGAATGTTTACAAGCAAAGGGCACCATTACCTAAAGGTAAATCTACACTGTAGAATTGATACTACTTTAACTGCTATGGCCCAATGCTGTAGAATCCTAGAAGTTGTAGTTTGTTGATGTACAAAGACTTTTTGGCAGAGAAGGCGAAATACCTCTGAGGATGCTTGCCAAAGATGCAGGCGAAATGTCAGGAGAGAATGCCTCTAGAACATGGCCATATAGCCTGAAAAAAACCTACAACAACAAAAGCTTAATACCTTGTAAAGCTACAAATTCCAGGATCCCATAGCACGGAACCTGGGTTGTTCAAGTGGTGTCAAACTGCATTAATTTTACATAGTAGATGTGTGGATCTGCCCAGAGTAAAATATATAATGAACTAGCAAAGAGTAATGTGGGATCATCACAGAGCTTTGGGGTTACATGAGAAAGGGAAAGAGACAGTATGTCCTCAAAGAGTGTAAAACCATGAAGACAAAATTTTCTAATAATCCTCCTTTCTCCCAGGTATATATCCTAATGTTGAACATACTCAATTTAAAAGTTTTCAAGTCCACCAGGATCAGGTCTCTTGTAAACACACACACTTTGAGTTATAGATCATAGCACAAAGGTTTTGCTGAGAAAAATCTTCACATGTTGCAGTGTAAGATAAAGGTTTTCCCCTGACATTAAGTCCAGTCGTGTCTGACTCTGAGGTGTGGTGCTCATCTCCATTTCTAAACCGAAGAGCCGGCGTTGTCGGTAGACACCTCCAATGTCATGTGGCCATCATGACTGCATGGAGCACCGTTACCTTCCCGCCGGAGCGATACCTATTGATCTATGCACATTTGCATGTTTTCGAACTGCTAAGTTGGCAAAAGCTGGGGCTGACAGCAGAAGCTCACATCACTCCCCGGATTCAAACCTGTGACATTTCAGTCAACAAGCTCAGCAGCTCAGCAGTTTAACCCACTGCACCACTGGGGAAACATGAGAGTGTGGGAAGGGTGTTGGTAATACTTTCTGATGAAAATGCACAGGGAAAAAAAGAATCCCAGTGCTTTCACTTTGCAAATCACATCAGTGGATTTTAACTTGTGTTTTAACTCTGTGTATCTTGTTATATGTCTCTTAACTCCCATCATGCTCCCAAGAAGAACTTTTCAGTGGTCACCCTATGCTAGTCCCACTGGGAAAGCGACTTCCCAGGGCCCTCTCTGGAGGAGGAGGTAGCTTTCCAAGGAAAATAAATGGAGGAGGCTTCTTCTGCCAGGGAGAGAAAAAGACGCCCCAGATCTTCCTGCCTCAGGTATTTTGTGGACTTTACTGTTTCCAAAAATATTGTCTCTCTCAATCTGTTTCACTGGTCTTTTTGTCTCTCTCTTCCACTTTCTGTTTTCAGAAATTAAACAAAAACAGCCTTTCAAAAGCTACAAATATTTTCATTAACACTGATTCGGACCCAAGTCTACTATAAATTGTCGACCATTGTTTTTAAAAAACCAAATACAGGCCTGGGTTATTGTAATATCCCAACATATTAATACCAGGGGAACCTTCCTGAAATATTCTGAGTTATTAATAATGATTTAACCTTTGCAAATATATGTACAGCTTCCCTGGCCAATTGCACTAATATCAAGGTTCAGCAATTGTGATGGATACCAATGGCACAGTTAACATTTTCAGATATATCACTGTTTAAAACACTTTAAATTCAAAGGCAGGGGTAATCTTGGCACAACCCATGGACTTTTCATTCCTTGTCCTCATTTATGTTTGATAACATTGGCTATGACAACTCATGCCGTTTTCTCTTTATAACATTGGCATCCATAAACAAAATGGCACAGCTCCATAGAGCCAATTAGGACGTTTGGGTAAGCGAGAGCTGAAAAGTGAGGGTAAAAAGTAGACAATAATAAAACTGTTGCATCAAGCCAGGGAATAAAAGATTCCAAATTAAAATGAAGACCACGTTCAGCAAAGGATAAGGTTGCCTAAGAGGATGGTGAAGTCACCTTCTCTTGAGTTTTTTAAACAAGCAGTTAGATGTCCATCTTTTAGGAGTGATTTAGCTATGGGTGCTTTACATGCCAAGAAGTTCGATTGGATGCCCTTTCTTTCTTTCTTTCTTTCTTTCTTTATTTACAGGATTGATATTCTACCCTTCTCACCCCGCAGGGGACTCAGGGTGGATTACAATGTACATACACAGGCAAACATTCAATGCCATAGACACACAACACATATAGACAGACAGTCAGAGGCTATTTAACATTCCAACTTTTTCTGGCCACCGGGGGAGCTGTTGCATCACCATCCATCTGCGACATTGATGAAGTACTTCCTCATTCCCCACATGCTTGCTGGAGATTTTTATGGCCTCGTAAATTAGTTAAATTAGCCTCCCCACATAAGTGGTACCTAATTTTCCTACTTGACAGATGCAACTGTCCTTCGGGTTGCAAAGGATGACAACAAGCTACACAAATTGGTCGGAAGCTCACTCCAACCAGGGCTGGCTTCGAACTCATGTCCTTTCAGTCAGTAGTGATCTTAATGCAGCTGACTCCCAGCCAGCTGTCCCTCAGTCCTGGTGCTGGCCCCTTACAGTTCTATGATTCAACAATACCGATCATTTGTTAATCTGCATTCTATGCACTGTTATCAAAATAATATCTAATTTAAGATGACATTTGCTGTGACTTTACAGAGAAAAGATTACAATGTACATATACAGGCAAACTTTCAATGCCATAGACACACAACACATATAGACAGACAGTCAGAGGCTATTTAATATTCCAACTTTTTCTGGCCACCGGGGAAGCTGTCACTTCACCGTCAATCTGTGATACTGATGAAGTACTTCCTCATTCCCCACATGCTTGCTGGAGATATTTATGACCTCTTACATTAGTTAAATTAGCCTCTCCACATAAGTGGTACCTAATTTTCCTACTTGATAGATGCAATTGTCCTTTGGACTGCAAAGGATGACAACAAGCTACTCAAATTGGTTGGAAGCTCACTCCAACCAGGGCTGGCTTCGAACTCGTGACCTTTCAGTCAGTAGTGATCTTAATACAGCTGACTCCCAGCCAGCTGTGCCACAGTCCCAGTGCTGGCCCCTTACAGTTCTATGATTCAACAATACTGATCATTGGGTTGTTGTAGGTTTTTCCGGGCTATATGGCCATGATCTAGAGGCATTTTCTCCTGACGTTTCGCCTGCATCTATGGCAAGCATCCTCAGAGATAGTGGGGCGTGTTGGAAGTAAGAAAATGGGTTTATATATCTGTGGAATGACCAGGGTGGGACAAAGGACTTTTGTCTGCTGGAGCTAGGTGTGAATGTTTCAACTGACCACTTGTTATGTGATCATTTGTTAATCTGCATTCTATGTACTGTTCTCAAAATAATATCTAATTTAAGGTGACATTTGCTGTGACTTTACAGAGAAAAGAAAGCATTCCCAACACACACGAAACAATTTTTGACACTTTTGGAAATTAAACAATCCAGAAAGTTGCTTTAATGGCAGAACTCAACATATGGCTTTTAAAAAAGGGATTCTGCTGCACAAATTAATAGAACTGCTCAACGAGATTATGGATTTGGATAACTGTTGTAGCACACTACTATTTTAGACAGAACTCTGCCATGAAAGCCAATTAATAAGAAAGGCTAGTTCTCAGAATAGTTCACATCAGATGGCAGTGGAAGCATTAGCCCTCAATTGGAATAAATTACAGTGAACTAAGGTGACCTTAATAAACCACAGAGCACCTCAAATGCCCTTGCTATCTAATCACCCAGCAGATATAAAGGAGAACAGCTTCACTAGCAGCATTTATCAAGGTGGTGAATCCCAGCACTTATTTAGTTGTGCAGTAAAGCAACTCGAGCCTTATTTCATTTGAAGTACTCTCAAGGTCACGGCAAGAAAAGATTTTCATTCCTCCCTTCCATTCGTCCAGTTTCTTTCCTAGCAGTCCTTTATCAGGCTCCAAACAACATACACATTTAGACACTTGTAGTGATACCGGCTTGGTTTCTACCACCGCATTTTGCAGAAAAGAGCATTCAAAAACTGGCAAGTCCCTTCCTAGGACAAAAAGTCTGAGGAATGGTGATATTCAGTGTTTCTTTGACTATTGCAATTGACATTTAAATTAAAGGAACATTTTGATTTGGACATTTCAGCTTAGCTGAAATATAGGAGGAACTTTCTCCCTAGAAAGAGAGTACAAATTAAAAGTTATTCCTGGTGGGAACCTCTGAGGAATTCAGAGGAAATTCTTTTATGGGTTTTAATAAAGTTAGCAAAATGAATATTCAAATACAACTTTTACAGATAAACATCTAATAATAATAATAATAATAATAATATTTTTTTTGTCGTGTCAGGAACGACTTGAGAAATTGCAAGTCGCTTCTGGTGTGAAAGAATTGGCCGTCTGCAAGGACGCTGCCCAGGGGACACCCGGATGATTTGATGTTTTTATCATCCTTGTGGGAGGCTTCTCTCATGTTCCTGCATGAGGAGCTGGAGCTGATAGAGGGAGCTTATCCACCTCTCCCCAGATTCGAACCTGCGACCTGTCGGTCTTCAGTCCTGCCGGCACAGGGGTGTAACCCACTGCGCCACCAGGGGCTCAATAATAATAATAATAATAATAATAATAATAATAATAATAATAATAATAACTTGTGCCACAAATACCATCTGCCTGCAACAAAGAACTAGTGGGATCACAAACCTGAAAAAGTTACAGAAAATTAACATGTCAACTCCTCTGGGACTTCCGAATTCAGACTGACAGAGTTTTGCAGCACAATACTCCTGACCTCACAATCGTGTTAAAAAACAAAGTATGGATCTTTGATGTTGCAATCCCAGGTGACAGCAGGATTGAAGAGAAACAATTGGAAAAGCTGACACAATATGAGGATTTAAATATCGAACTGCAAAGACTCTGGCACAAGCCAGTAAAGGTGGTCCCAGTGGTGATCGCCACACTGGGTGCAGTGCCTAAAGACCTTGGCCTGCACTTAAACACAAATGGTGCTGACAAAATTTCTGTCAGCTGCAAAAGGCCACCTTACTGGGATCTGCACGCATTATTCACCGATACATCACGCAATCCTAGACACTTGGAAGGTGTCCGACATGTGATCTAATACAGCAGCCAGCAGAGTGATCTTGTATGCTGTGGACTCATCTTGTTGTGTTTCTAATAATAATAATAATAATAATAATAATAATAATAATAATAATAATAATATAAAATCTAGCATATATATATCTCGTTTTCTGTGACATACTGCGTTTTTGTTTGAGAACAACAACAACAACAACAACAACAACAACAACAACATTTATCTCCCTGGAGAGACTCAGGATGGATTCCAAACATAAAAGGCAAACATGAAATGCCCAAATACAACAACAATGCATTCATAGTAATGAAATCTAGCAACCCAACATATAAACAAAAATTATGCCTTAACAACTAAAATTAAATTAAAAACCCAGCCTGTTATATCAGACATAAGACCAAACATCAAACATCGAACAAAAGCATCATTTTCCCAATTCCTTGGGAGCAAATAGATTGATCGTTGCTCAATATATCTATTGAGCTGGGGAGACAAAAAGGGCATGGATATGGATGGTAGCTATTAATCACAGATATAATGGTAGTATTACCAACTACTCTTCCTCCTCCTCGTACTCCAGTGAGCAAAGGTACAGCTTCAGCTATTTCTTGAAAGGAGGGAGGGAGGGGGGCATCTCTAACTCTTTAGAAAGGGAGTTCTAAAGGTGGGGCAGCCACAGAGGAGGCCCTTTCCCTTGTTCGAACGAGGGTGGGACTGAGAGGAGGGCCTCCTCCGATGACTGCAGTTTCCAAATTGGTCTATAGTAGGAGATGCTGTTTGTCAAATAGTCTGGACCTGAGTTGTTTAGAGTCCAGATTTATAATAAGAACTTGAAGACTACCCTGCCTTATGATGACCCCCTGTGGGGGGTCTTCTTGGCACAATTTATTGAGAGAAGCGCTGCTATTCCTTTCCTCTTAGACTGAGAGAACATGATTTGCCCAAGGTCACCGAACGGCTTCCATTGGGGAGCAGGGATCTGAGCCCTACCAGATTCTGAGCCCTTACCAGATTCTGTTCCAAAAATGTCACTGTTACATCATGTTGGCTTTTATTACCTTTTTACATTAATCTGTAAATTTATTTTTAGAATCCTTACATATCAAAAAAAGCAAAATTAGATACACTGAAACTTCTGGGAATTGTGGTTCAACATTCCAATTAATGCAAAATTGCCTTGTTAGCTGAACTTCAACTTTAAAATGGATCAGAGCACCTCCATCAGCACATTCACCCCCTCCCAAATAGGTCTAAGGCAATATATTGTGGAATAATAATTTTTGTCCAAGCTTTATTTTATCAAAACTACAGCAGTTTGAAATGGCCTCTGCATTTACTATTCTCAAAAGCATCAATTCTATTCAAGTATATTGCTCACATTAATCACAAAACTGAAGTCATATGTATAAATCATCCCAGTTACAAACACTTGCTTGGTTGTTTTCCTTCTTTTAGTTAAAACAGTTCTGGAGGAAATGATGGCAAGAAAACTCAGAAAACTCATTTCAACTCTGCCTTCCCCTTGTGTATTCTGTTGAACAGGTTGCTTCTATTTTGTGATGGTTGTATTCTGGACTACTCTCCAAAACTGAAAGGCTATGCACTGAAATGCAACGGGATCAATGTCTAGTCTACTAACTACAGTGCATGATCTATGATGTAAAGTGTGGTGAAAATATATTTGAACTGAGGCCATAATGCTAAGCCAATAAATCACGTGCATTGCCTCAGTCCAACCTAGAGCAATATGAGAACGGAAATACACATCCTCTTGGGGTTTCTGAATATTAGGGTTGTTGCATCTGTGATATCCCTGGCTCAAAATTTCCAACCAGACTAGCTGGCAAGTGGGTGTGGATGAATGGTGCAAGTTGTAGCCTAAAAACTTCTGTAAGGACAAAAGTTCCCCAACACCTATATAAAGGAATATATTACTAATACTCCCACCTCGGAGTTTAAGATCCTCTGGGGAGGCCCTGCTCTCGGCCCCACCTTTATCACAAGTGAGACTGGTGGGGACGAGGGACAGGGCCTTCTCGGTGGTGGCCCCTCGCCTGTGGAATTCACTCCCCAGGGAAATTAGGTCATCAACATCCCTCCTCTCTTTCAGAAGGAAGTTAAAAACCTGGATATGGGACCAGGCCTTTGAGTAAGCTGGCAGATGGATAAAGACAATGACGACCAGAGTAGGAAAGTACTATGACAATGCTGGATGGATTATGGATTTATGAATTGGCGAATGTTGACCACAAGATGATTTTATTGCTGCTATTGTATTAATTTGATTGTATTAACTAGTTATAATTGTTGTTGTTATAATGTATTTTGTATATTGTATTTTGTGAACTGTTGGGCATTGAATTGTGCCTATTGTAAGCCGCCCTGAGTCCCCCCTAGGAGGTTGAGAAGGGCGGGTAGAAGCACTTGAAATAAATAAATAAATAAATAAATAAATAAATAAATAAAAACTGATGGGTAAAACATCCAGATCTATCAGAATTGTTTGGCTGCAGTTCCCAAGCAACAACTCAACACTAGAACTGCCAGTCACAAAACTACAAACCCTTCCAATTTTTTTAAAATATTGTGAACTCATGGAAAAATATATACCGTATATTCCGGGGTACTAGACGACTGGGGCTATAAGATGACCCCCCAACCTTTACACACAAAATAGAGAGTTAGGGATATACTCGCCTAAGACGACTTAGGTGACTCCGCATTCCAGCCAGGTGGTGTCTTTTTCCTGTCCTCTAAGCCTGGCGTGCGGTTGCCCCTGTGCCTCTGGGCTGATTCCTGTGCCACCTCCGGAAGGGCCTCCCGCGCTGCTCAGGCCGCTCTCCTTCCTCCTGGCTACACTCCACCACCATCACACCTCTGCCTCCCAGCCCCGCCAAGCCTTGTGAGAAGCACCTCTTCTCCCGCGAGACAAGGAAGGCAGCAAGGAAGGGAGGAAGGATGAGGAACCCGCCTGGGAGGCCGCCATGAGCTAAGGCAGCAGAAGAGGAGGAGGAGGGGAGCCCAAGGCCAAGGCCCTTCACACCAAGTGGCTCTACTGGTGAGGAGGAGGAGGAGAGAGAGAGAGACCCTCAAGGGCTGCGGCGTGCCTGGGATGGGCTTGCTGAGGCATTCTGGGAGTCGTAGTTTTTAATTTTATTATTCTTTTAATTTTATACCCAGTGTACTAGACGACCCCCAACTTTTTATAAGGTTTTACATGCCTAAGAAGTTGTCTAGTATCCCGGAATATATGGTAGTATTTTTGGAGATACATTTTCTTCCTGTATCATACAAGTTTAAATTTATATTAAATATTCAGAAGTCTTTAGTCTTAGATACAGTCCTTTTTAAAGAGGAGCTTCACTTTAATTCAGGCCAAACTCAAATTTGTCATAATAAGCCCGATATAGTTCTAGACTGTGCTGCTAAAGGCTTTCATGGCCAGAATCACTGGCCTGCTGTGAGTTTTCCGGGCTGTATGGCCATGTTCTAGAAGCATTATTTCCTGACGTTTCACCCACATCTGTGGCAGACATCCTCAGAGATTGTGAGATCTGTTGGAGACTAGGCAAGTGAGGTTTATATATCTGTGGAATGTCCAGGGTGCGAGAAAGAACTCTTGTTTGAGGCAAGTGCAAATGTTGCAATTGGCCATCTTTATTAGCATTGAATGGCCTTGCAGCTTCAAAGCCTGGCTACCTAGTTCAAGATTTGTGAGCTAAACCTGGAGCAGATTCCTACTTCTTCTATTGTTGCATATTACTCTGGGGAGGCCCTGCTCTCGGTCCCACCACCATCACAGGCGAGTTTGGCGGGGACAAGAGACAGGGCCTTCTCAGTAATTGCCCCTCGGCTATGGAACTCCCTTCATAATGAGATCAGGCCAGCCTCCTCCCTCTTGTCCTTTAGAAGGATGATAAAAATGTGGCTGTGGGACTGAGCCTTTGGGACTGTGCAATGTGGCAGCGATAGGAACCCTTAGTATGCCAACCAAATTTGATATGGTTGTTGAGACAGTTTTCACTAGTGGATTTTAACGTCAAGGTAAGTGATTTTAATGGTTTTGTATGTGTATGGTCTAGTATGTTTCGGCATTGAATGTTTGCCGTTTATATGTTGTGCTCCACCCCGAGTCCCCTTTGGGGTGAGAAGGGCGGAATATAAATACTATAAATAAATAAATAATAAATAATAATAAATAAATATTGTATTACCAAATATGACAAAGTGTTGAACACTGAGATATATCCATCCACTGACAACAAGTGTTGGATGTTGAAATGACGTATTCAGGGCTGATATCAATGATTACTAAGTATCAGATGCCCAACATCTTGAAAATGGTAATTATTAGGCATAGAAGAAAATATTGAGAGAATATTCAAGGATGTATTTCTTTTTAAAACATTGTGTAACACTTCAAGGTCTAGATATCATTCAACCGCTTCTGGGAAGCAAATTATTTTCAAATGTTTCGCATTCCAATGGCACAATCAGGTGCACGGCATGGGTGAAGAACCCATCATTATTGCTCTTTAAATACTCTCTCCGTCTTCATCCTAAAGAAGCCAAAGCAACCAGCCCACATCTGAGATGAAGAGGAAAGGTCTTCTGGTTCAGCGGGCCAGGTGTCTCAGCAGGCTTGGGTCCTATTAATATATCTCTTTTAAAAAATCAAGCCGTGATTTGTCACTTTCATCATATTTCTAAATGTTAAGCTACTTATTTCACGGCTGGAACTGGAGATATTTTTGAAAATGTGTCCACTTAATGAACTCTTTGGGGTTTAAAGTGCCAAGTGAATTATCATCTGATAAGACAGTGTATCTTACTGGAATGATAAGCTACAAACATGGAAATAGATAGGATTTATGACCAGAGCCCCTCATTATAGTTAAGTATGGCTGTGCATAATATGGTTTATAGGATTTTCAAGACAACAGAAAGGACTAATTAATTAGGTATTTTTTAAATAAAAGAAATCTTTAAAAGCAAGTTCTCTGCCCAAACAAACAAAAAGAGTCTTGTTTGAAAACTTGTGGTGTTTCTGAGTTGTTTTGGTGGTTTATCCACTTCAAAATGATGGGCATTTTTCAATTAAATCATGGGAAGTACATTCTTTTCATCTATATTACTTGAGAGAGAAAATGGACAAGGAGGAAATCACTTGAGAAGAGCAAGGTGGTATTGTGTTGCCATGGGATATTATTCGGGGGGTAGGCATGAGCATTGGCTTGAGTGAAAAGAATGAAGTTTTCTGGACAAAATTAGGATTTTTCTAGAAAACTAAAAGTAAGAAATTGACTTTTTCTCAAAACAAGCACTGAAAACAAACATACAACTCCCTTGTTATGCCAGCTCCACTGGCCGCCTATCTGCTACGGAGCAGAATTCAAAGTGGTGGCCCGCCCATTGTCATTGTGTTTGTGCTTATTGTAATTTTATATTGTTATGTATTCACATGTTTTATGTAATTATGATGTTGTTATTGTTTGCGTTTTCACTTTGCGTTTTCAGTTTTTCTTTATTGTAATAGTTGTCCGGGCTTGGTCTCATGTCAGCCGCTTCGAGTTCCCATAGGGGAGATGGTGGCAGGGTATAAATAAAGATTATTATTATTATTATTATTATTATTATTATTATTATTATTATTATGTCTATAAAGCTCTAAACAGTTCTGGCCCAGTTTACCTGTCTACAAACTACCAAGAATGTTAAGATCATTCGGGGAGGTCCTGCTCTCAGTCCCACCACCTTTGTAGGTGCAACTGGTGGGCCTTCTCCGTGGTGGCTCCTTGGTTGTGGAACTCCATCCCCAATGAAATTAGATCTGCCCCCTCCCTCCTGACATTTTGTAAAAATCTCAAAACCTGGCTGTGGTATCAATCACTTGAACAATAGATGGAGTAACTGAGAAGAGAATGTTTTAAGTGACTGCAATGGACTGATCTGGACTTTGATTCTGAACTGGTGAACTGTTTTTAAATTTAATGTTTTTAATTGTTGTTTAATTGTAACTATGGTTTTTAATGTATTGTTTTGGCATCTATTGGCTGCCTGTTGCAAGCCGCCCTGAGTCCCTCTTTGGAAGTGAAAAGGACAGGATATAAATGCTCAAAATAAATGAAATAAATAAACAACAAGTGTCAACCACATTTTCTGTGGTCATCATACTATGTGAAAGCATCCT
The DNA here is from genome assembly GCF_025583915.1 of Anolis sagrei ordinatus. Classification (NCBI taxonomy): domain Eukaryota; kingdom Metazoa; phylum Chordata; class Lepidosauria; order Squamata; family Anolidae; genus Anolis; species Anolis sagrei. The sequence goes on from NW_026847882.1 coordinate 27,164,184, forward strand.
TTACATTATTTAAATGCCTTTGCCCCAGATCAGATCCAGTGGTCAGAGCAAAAAGCCTTTTATGCAGGTGTAAAAACTGTTCAACAGTGGAAGTCTGCTTTGGAGTGTGGTAGATGCTTCTTTTTTGGAGGTATTTAAACAGAGGATATGGGGGGGGGGGGCTTTGATGGTGCTTTTCTTTCATGCTGGGGGTTGGACTTGATGGCCCACGGGGTCTCTTTCAACTCTATGATTCTATGGTTCAATCTTTGATCCCACAATGATAATCTGGAAAAGATTCCTAAAATACTGTGAGTGACAGCCATAGTACTAGTTATCTACATGGCCTACTAGACTAAGGGTGCATTTACATAGGCAATTTACCCTGGAGCCTGTCTGTAGTGAGTGACTCCAGATCAGCCCTGAGGAAGTCTACATAGCCAGCCTCCAAACCACTGCAATGGGGGGAGGCTGTCTACACAGCCAGGCTCTATTGATGGAAAGGGGCTGACACTAGTCATTCTTAACAAAACTATCCTGTTGCTGTCTTAACATTGACCGTGGAGTGTGACATTTCTTTTAGTTGTTGCTTATCTCCAATGCTGATTCTTGCCAAAGTGCAGCACAACATCTTTCCCTCCTCCTCTCTCGAGTCACTCTGGTGGTTTGATAAGCATCAGCACTGGCAAAGTTCAATTACCAGGAGGAATTCTGTGTTCTGTAGTCGTCATTAGAATGGCAATAGGATGGCTACGGTAAGTGCCATTTTCTGCACCCAGGACACCTATGGTCAGGGAAACTAGGATGGCTACATAAACGGATACAACCAGTTCTGAATCAGGACCAGTCCAACTGTTTATACATGGCCAAAGTATAGGAAAGCTTCAGGACTTCTCAAAATCACCACAATTCCCCAAATTTAAAAAGGTAGGTAAAGGTTTTCCCCTGACATGGAGTCCAGTCGTGTCTGACTCTGGGGTGTGGTGCTCATCTCCATTTCTAAGCCGAAGATGTTGTGAGTTATCCATAGACACCTCCAAGGTCATGTGGCTGGCATGACTGCATGGAGTGCCATTACCTTCCCACCGGAGTGGTATTTATTTATTTTATTTACACAGTATTTGTATACCGCTTTTCTCATCCCGAGGGGGACTCAAAGCGGTTTACACATAAGTAATGGGAAAAATTCAATGCCAGTACAAACAATTACAATTATACACTACAATTAGACATAAATCAAATTTTAAAATACATCAATGAGCAATAAAACAGTCATTAAAACAACAAAAGAGTCTCGTACGTCGAATCGCCATTCCAGTCATTGACTTTCCGAAATGCTGGTTGGTGGGGATGAGAGAGAGGGCCTTCTCAGTGGTGGTCCCCCGTCTCTGGAACGCCCTTCCAAAGGAAATAAGACAGGCCCCATCCCTCCCCTCCTTTCGTAAGAGCTTGAAGACCTGGTGGTTTCAACAAGCCTTTGAAAATGACCAGTTCTAACTCAGCCCTACACATTGTCTAGTATGGCCTTGTTCTTCCTACCAGTTGCCCAGATTCTTTCCTCTGGAATGGACAGCCACAGACCTAATAATATTGTTGCCTGCCATAGCATTGCACTTAATTCCCGGGCCCCTTAGAATTTTTGGGCACGTGCAAATCTTGGCCTGGCCTTTTAAAATTTTACTTGCCTTGAACAGGCAGGATTACTTTTAATATATGTGTGTTTTGGCAACAATTTTTACGTTTATAATTTGTTTGTTAATCTTATGGTTGTGTTGTTTTTACTCTGTATGTTTTATGATATTACTTGGGAACCGCTCTGAGTCCCCTTGGGGAGATGGAGAGGTATATAAATAAAGTATTATTATTATTATTATTATTATTATTACTTCTACTGCCCGAAGGCCTGGTCCCAAAACCATGATTTTAATTTTTATCTAAAACCAGGAGGGAGGGAGTGGATCTTACCTCATTTAGGAGTGATCTACTCACATTTGCATGTTTTTGAACTGCTAGGTTGGCAGAAGCTGGGGCTGACAGCAGAAGCTCATGCTGCTCCCCAGATTTGAACCTGCGACCTTTCGGTCAACAAGCTCAGCAGCTCAGTGCTTTTAACCCACTGCGTCACCAGGGGTTCCAACTTTAGCTAGTGTTAAATAGCCTTCTCCAGCATTTAAGGAAATTCATCTGTATACATCATGTAGAAGCCATGGAATCTGTTCATCTTTGTTTTGCCTCATTTGGTCTCTGTAGATGGGTCCTAAGACAGTTTTAGATATTCCTAAAAATGGTACATGTCATCCCACCCTTCTTAAAACATGCTGAATCCCTTAAGTATCTACTCTAGCTTCACACCACAAGGGACCGCATTTTGCACATCATTTTCCACATTTGCAATTGCGTGCATATTCGAAACACACTTAAGGAGCTGCAGGACTGTCCTGGGGGAGCTTGCATCTGCTCTGTTGTCTACAGACATTTTGGATTCTCAGTTTTATCATGGTTTCCTCCTAGATCACACTTCTCAGGCACCCCCTCCCAAAACACGTATCAGTTATGCAGGTGCATTTCTATGGCTTATGCTAAAAACATTCATTGGCACAGCAAGCATTCACTATTTGGAATATTTGGCCGATTTATAACCCTACTAGTCTGCTTTGTTATCCAGGGGTGGTCCATGTCAGCATGCTGGCAATTGGTATCATTAACAATAATCCTATGTGTGATTTTCCCAATAGGAGGGAGAGTTGAAGGGCATGGAATTGGTGCTTAAGAAGAAATGCATTTTTTTGTTCTTTTTATAATCAGATTTGGGAATCAAAGAAGCTGGATTTTCTTCCTTCAGTGATTACTATGACCTGGAGTGAATCAGGAAAACCTGCATCAAATGAACAAAATGACTCATATATAATTCCTCAGGAAAAAGAAACATGTAACACAAATAGATTAACAAATAGTTCCCTAAGTTATCTTTGAGAATGCAGATTCATAATTATTGTGGAGAAAAGCAAGGAATACTTTCCTGGACACCAAATATCTAGTTAATGGAGAGGTTTATTAGAGTTCCACCCACAATATTGTATTGAAAACACAAGATTCTTAAGTAAAAATTGAATATTGTGTCCAATTCTGGGAACCACAATTGAAGAGAGATGTTGAGAAGCTGGAATGTGTCCAGAGGAGGGCGACTAAAATGATCAAGGGTCTGGAGAACAAGCCCTATGAGGAGAGGCTTAAAGAGTTGGCCATGTTTAGCCTGATGATTAGAAGGCTGAGAAGAGATATGATAGCCATGTATAAATATGTGAGAGGAAGTCACAGGGAGGAGAGAGCAAGCTTGTTTTCTGCTTCCTTGGAGACTAGGACATGGAACAATGGCTTCAAACTACAAGAAAGGAGATTCCATCTGAACATGAGGAAGAACTTCCTGACTGTGAGAGCCATTCAGCCCTGGAGTGTGGTGAAGGCTCCTTCTTTGGAAGCTTTTAAACAAAGTCTGGATGGCCATCTGTCAGGGGTGCTTTGAATGCAATATTCCTGCTTCTTGGCAGGGGGTTGGACTGAATGGCCCATGAGGTCTCTTCCAACTCATTGATTCTATCATTCTATAAAAATGTCTGATAAAACTTCAGGATGGTTTCATATATCCTCACCTAAGACTAAGAGAAAAGAGATTATTGTGGCTCAAACTGAGAAAAAGGGCTATTGTGTCTCACTGGTAAATCTCACTGGTGTCTCACATGAGGAAGAATTTCCTAACTGTGAGAGCTGTTCAGCAGTGGAACTCTCTGTCCCATAGTGTAGTGGAAGCTCCTTCTTTGGAGGCTTTTAAACAGATGCTGGAAGGCCATCTGTCAAGGGTGATTTGAATGTGGTCTCTTCCAACTCTATGATTCTATGTTTCTAAATCATATGCTTTGAATGGTTCTCAAGATTCAGTTCCCAGCTGTATCCAAGGGTGTAGTAGGATTAAGGCAATTTGACACTACTTTTAACTGGATGAATGCTATGTAATCATGGTCATTATAGTCTGTTGAGATATTAGTATTCTTTGACAGAAGTTGCTAAAACGTTGTAAAACTACAACTCCCATTATTCTACAGCATTGAACTATGGCTGTGAAAATTGTGCCAAACTGCATTAATTCTACAATGTAGATACACCCCAAGTAAGACTGGGAATTAAGTCAGCCTTATACTCTGGAAACCTGCTAGTAAGAATAGATAATACTCTGCCAGCTGGGCAAATGTGCTGACAGTATAATACAGCTTCTTATATCAAGTTATGAATGTCATCCACCTTTCAACACCATAAAATGTCTGGTTCAAAGTTCAGATAATTGTGAATTGCCTGTCAAGAGAAGTCTGCCTTAAGATAGAGGAATTAAGTCCTCATTTATTACTTTTCCATAGAAAAAGCAAAAACTCTGGCCAGTTTATAACAGAGAACGGAACTTTATTTTCTCATTCTCTCTGGGTCTCATCAAACTAGAGAAACAATCCACTTAAATCCAGTTTCTTCCTACTGTAGAATTCTGGGGTTTGTAGTTTAGGGAGGCTCCTTTAACAGCCTCTCTAAACTACAAACCCCAGAATTCTGCAGGAGGCAGAATCCAGATTTTAGGTGGATTTTTTTCTCTAGTGTGATGAAGTATTCTTTCTCTCTTTCTCTTTTTCTCCTCTCCCCCTGTATGTGTATCTATTCACAACACAGCAAAGCTGAAAACAAAACACAGCAATAGCAAAAATGATTATTATTGCCACCATTAACTAAAGTATAAAACAGAAGAAAAACTGTGACAGCGCGAGTGGCGCCACCTATAACTGTTAGTTGCAAGATTTAAACTGTTGTATCATGCTTAATCCTGCCTTTTTACCCTGCCTATGTATAGTTGGGTTGATTGGTTATTTATAGCTGTCAATCAATGTTGTTTGCACCAGTTGAATTGCTTTCTCAGCTCAATTGTTTGGCTCCACTTCTTCCTGGAGGAGGGGAGTGCTTCCCTTTTTCATTCCATCAACAGATTTTCTACCAGATGGACGTGAGTAAGAGACTTGGCTCTAAAAGCCCCTGATTAAGTTCCCTCTCAGCAACAATTCTGAGGTTCTTACCCTTGAGACTTATGCTTCATGTTCAGATCAACCTGAACAACGTTGGGAAGTCTCAAGCGCCTTCAAACCAGTTCTTTTGGCACCAGAGGAAGACTTTGTGTCTTCAAACATAGGCCATTTGAACTGGGGTTGTGGATTGCTCCAGGATTCACAGCCATTGAGAAAGAGGAACCTGGAAAAGCTTCTCAGCTGAAAAACTCCTTGGACCCAAGACAACCAGAGACTGTAATGTATGTTTTCCTTCACCCCTTTGAAACTTGCAGCTTATTGCCTTAAAGAGATAACTCTTTGTGAACAATAAAACTTATTTTGAGTTATCTATAGTGTTTGCGTCTTTGAGAGTTCCAGTTTCCCTAATGGAGGGCAAAAAGCAACCCCCTGGGGAAAGATGTCACGTCCATGCCTCTTTCATTAAGAGCTATAGCCCCCAGGCGCGACGGCACAAAACCCAACAACTGTATTATGATATAGCAGGAACTTTACATAAAGAGCCAGTATGGCACAATGGTGTGAGTAGTATTGAGTATTGAGATTAGCCTTTGTATTCCTGCTCACCCATGCAAACCCATGGTAACCTTGAGTAAGTCACGTTCTCGCAGCTTCATAGGCAAACAATGACAAACTCATTCTGAACAAATCTTGTCAAGATTTATGTTTTCTATGTCAGAAATGACTTGGAAACATACAACAACAACAACAGACAGAAAAACAGAGAAACAGCTATGTTTACAAGTTTGTTCTGAATCCTCCAGAAGATGCAATTAATTAGTAAAAATATGTTAAAAGATTGTTTTCACACAACTAAAGAATGCAGAAGGCTAAATATTTCACTTACTAATTGAACTGTTAAGTAACGCTTCCTGATCACTTCCATACATATATCAAAGAGATTTGTGATGGTTGTAAAACTGGAAGACTTTTTAAAATCATCTCTAGCCTTTACAGATAATAATAATAATAATAATAATAATAATAATAATAATAGTAATAATTTATTTGTACCCCACTACCATCTCCCCAAGGGACTCGGTGCGGCTTACATGAGGCCAAGCCCACAATACATAAATAAACAAAAGCAATAACAATAATCAATACACAACAGTTAAAATAACTCAAAAACAATAAAATAACATACAGCATTTAAAAACCTATGGCTGGGCCAAATGTAGTAATTCAAATTTAAAATCAAAAGTGCAGGGCATGAACAAGGTAAGGCAAATTAGAATAAGGTTTTCAGAGAAAGTTAAGGGTGCACAGACTATCCTAAGTCAGTATTAAAGTGCATTTGAAGACCTATTGCTAAGTTTTCCTTATTCTGGGAAGGCACACTGGAACAACCACGTTTTCAGGCTCCTCCTAAAGACTTCCAGCATTGGGGCAAGTCTGATGTCCTTAGGGAGTGAATTCCAGAGTTGAGGGGCCACCACCGAGAAGGCCCTCTCCCTCGTCCCCACCAATCGCGCCTGCGATGGAGGTGTGAGCGTGAGCAGGGCCTCTCCAGATGATCCAGATCATAATATTACAACCAGATGATCCAGATCATAATATTACAACCAGATGATCCAGATCATAATATTACAACCAAGTTAGGTCTCTGGAGCTGCTTTGGAGACATTGAAAGATCATCTCCCTCAATTTCAGCCACTTTCTTTGAGAGCAAGATTTCCAAAGTCTGGAGCTGATTATTCAGGACAGTGATGTCCAACCAACAGGACATGGCTCCTTCACAAAAGGTATATGACGATTTCAGGAGAAGTGAGTTGTTGTTGCCTTTTTTTACAAAATGGCAAGCACAGAGGATTTTTATTTAAGGGAGGTATAAAAAGATCTACGGCAAATAACACAATGAAGGAACTTCCCACAGTGTCAGCAAAAATGACTTCAGAGCGTAAGGGGGGTAGAAAACTGGGGTTTTCATTTGAAAGAAACATGCAAAGAAGTTTCAAAGGTAGCAAAAAGAGCATTAATAACAAGAGCAACATTTCTCAGGTGGGTTCCTGCACATCCTTAAAGCTGCCTCTCGCCTCTTTGGAAATAGCTATTAGGCTGTAAGATCTAAGACCTACTGACTGCTCCATTTGCTGCTGTCCATGGTCCCCAGACTCTTTCCCTTCATCTCAGCAGTTTGGTGCTTCACATTATATGGGTCTCATGCATAGAGGTAAAACAGAAATCTCATTGGTTCATGTTTGTTAATCTAGGTATAAGAAGCCAGTCTATACTAACATTCCAATATTTCAGCCATATACCACTTCCTGTATCTAAAAGTCTCAGAAAATCAACAACAAAGAGTTTTTTTTTACTCTTCAAACCCGATCATAACCATGCCATTCCAAGACACTGATAAAATCACTTTCTTGTAGCACAAAATAAACAGAGATTTATCTAGGTCATCTGCTCTTTTAAATGTCACAATAAAATGTTCAATTAATAGACCTTCTAGTGCAAGTTGAGACCCCATCACTTTTCAGTGGTGTGTGTTTTTTTATTTTTATGCATATTGCCGTAGCTCATAAAATAGTTGGGGTGTATGCTTGGGTAAGTATACATGGTTTCATCCACACAAACACATGCATGGAAATTGATCTGTTACAGTCCCTGAGAAAACTGGCTCAGTTTTCTTTACAAATTCCAAGTGTTTCATGCTATACAGCAGGGGTCCTCAAACTTTTTAAACAGAGGGCCAGGTCATAGTCCCTCAAATTGTTGGAGGGTGGGAATATAAGTTGAAAAACACATGAATGAATCCCACACTGCACATATCTTATTTGTAGTGCAAAAAACCCCACTTCAAACAATAAAATAATTAAAATGAAGAACAATTTTAACAAATATAAACCTATTAGTGTTTTAATGGGAAGTGTGGGCCTGCTTTTGGCTGATGAGATAGGATTTTTGTTGTTGTTGTTGTTGTTGTTGTTGTTGTGTGCTTTCAAGTCATTTCAGACTTAGGTTGACCCTGAACGAGGGCTGGGTAAATGACCTCGGAGGACTGTATCCGGCCCTTGGGCCTTAGTTTGAGGACCCCTGCTATACAGCATTGATAGGAATCATGTCACCTTCTAGATGTTGTTGAGCTGTAATTCCCAGCAGTCCCATCCAGAAGAGCTGATGGTCTTAGATGCTGGGAGTTTCAGTCCCACAACATTTGGAGGACTGCATGATTTCTACCTCACTTGTATAATTTTCTGAGAGGGGAAAGGATCCCAGAAAGTGGTTTCTTAAGAAATAACTTCCCCAATGTCACCAATGGGTGGATATTCCCAGATCTTTCAGTTGCTGAGCTGAAAATTGCCTTTTTTCCATTAGCAGATTTTGGAAGGCTCCTGAAAATGGATCTGGGTGCCCACCAAAAATTGGATACCAAAAACAGATTGCAGTCCAGCTGAATTGCACAACTTTAGTGACAACCACTCTTCTTCCTCAGTTTCTACCTGAAGAAGCAGGTGGAAAGAAGGAAAATGCGGGGAATTGAATCAAAAGAAGGTAATCTGAACCTGGATCCATTCTTAGGTGGATGTGTGTCCCAGGACTGCTATCTGCCTTCACTGCAGTTGCCTTGGGATTACAATGTACATAAGCACATGAAGAGGTAATGGCAAGTGACCTTGCTCAGAAGCAGAAGTGTGGAATATTGAATCCTTCAGCTAAATTATTGCTTAGTATCACCTTTCTGCCAAGAAGTTTAAGAATGCAATTGAAAAGGGATGGAGCTGGGGGAGTATGGAGCCTTGGGTAGGGTCAGACTTCTTCAAGGGACTGCTAGTAAAGTGCTCACTCATTTCCCCCCCAATGTGGCTCCAAGTAGATGAGAATCCCGAGCCCCACCCCACCCCACTGCTGAAGTAAATCAGCCTAAAAATTGCAGTTCTCCCTCACAAGGTTCTAGGAGCAACGCTCTCCATCCTAGTGCTTTTCTACATGAAGCCGCTGGGAGAGATCATCCGGAGTTTCGGACTGCTATGTCAGACTGGATGAGAGCTAACAAATTGAAACTGAATCCAGACAAGACAGAGGTCCTACTGGTCAGTCGTAAGACCGAACATAGGGTTACAGCCTGTGTTAGACGGGGTTACACTCCCCCTGAAGACGCAGGTTCGCAGCTTGGGAGTGATCCTGGACTCATCGCTGAGCCTGGAACCACAGGTCTCGGCGGTGGCTGGGAGAGCTTTTGCACAATTAAAACTTGTGCGCCAGCTGCGCCCGTACCTTGGGAAGTCTGATCTGGCCACGGTGGTCCACTCTCTTGTTACATCCCAAATAGATTACTGCAACACGCTCTACGTGGGGTTGCCTTTGAAGACTGTTCAGAAACTTCAATTAGTCCAATGGGCGGTGGCTAGATTACTCACCGGGGAATCATACAGGGAGCATACCACCGCCCTGCTATGTCCCCCAGCGTACCTGTCCGAACGTATCTCCTTCTACGTCCCACCTCGGAGTTTAAGATCTTCTGGGGAGGGCCTGCTCTCAGCCCCACCTTTATCACAAGTGAGACTGGCGGGGACGAGGGACAGGGCCTTCTCGGTGGTGGCCCCTCGCCTGTAGAATGCACTCCCTGGGGAAATTAGGTCATCAACATCCCTCCACTCTTTCAGAAGGAAGTTAAAAACCTGGATATGGGACCAGGCCTTTGGGTAAGCTGGCAGATGGTTAAAAGACAAGGACGACCAGAGTAGGAAAGGACAATGACAATGCTGGTGGATTATGGATCTATGAATTGGCGAACATTGACCACAAGATGAGTTTATTGCTGCTATTGTATTAATTTGACTGTTTTAACTAGTTATAACTGTTGTTGTTATATTGTATTTGTATATTGTATTTTGTGAATTGTTGGGCATCGAATTGTACCTTTTGTAAGCCACCCTGAGTCCCCCATAGGGGGTTGAGAAGGGCAGGGTAGAAGCACTCCAAATAAATAAATAAATAAATAAATAAATAAATAAATAAATAAATAAATACAGACCCCATGCATCTTTCGTTCAGCACTAATATCCTGTTTAGTTTTTTTTTTTTGGTCAAGAAAAGGGGACAGGAGTACATAGCGAGGTCCAGGGAAGAAAAATGGGACAGATATTCACATTGATTCACCAATTTAAACCTATGTAAGAGAGTAAAAACAATATTTTAATAGATTTAATTATAAGAATTTTTAAAATTAATGTTCTGTTATGATGGCTCCGGCACATTATCCTAATCTTGCAAGATGGCATCTTTAGGCATATTCAAGCAATTCCACCCATGTAGGCCACAAGCAGGCAGAACACAAATCTCAGCCAGCTCCTTATGTGGCTGAAATTCGAATCATTGTTCCATGGGGACAGAGATAGATGCAAAGTTTCACCTTACAGCTAAAGATCAAAGGCCGGCAGGTGGTCCCGTTGCAGAGGCTCACCCCCTTTGGAGTGAACACAAATACAATCAGCAGTGGCCGGTTGCCTCTCCTTTCACAAAAGAAAGCACCCTGCAGGTGCAGCTTTCCAGCATGTGAAAGACGCCCAAAGCAAAATAGCCTGGAGCAAATTAATGAAAGGATCCACCCACTCCCGCTATAGCAAAACCTTGAGGTTATACAAAGCCTATGAAGTCAAAAAGCATCAAGCAGACCCCAGAAAGAAAAAGGCAAGGAGAATGAAAGCAGGTTTCTTTTGCTATTTGGGCGGAAATGATACAGAGTATAGCAAAATATCTGTTGTCATGACAGGTTGGATATAGATGTGGGGAGGGCATATCTATCTATTAGTCAATTGACTAAAGTTCTAGCTACAGTTTTTCATAGTTTTATTACATTTTGTTTGAATTATTGCCATGTTCTGTACAAGAGATAGTCTTTGAACACTGCTTTGAAGCCTCAGTGGTTGCACCATTCTGCTTAGATGTTGACCTATCTTACCAGTCTTGAAGCAACAGCCCTGGCTCTCAGGCAACTTCTGTGGACAATTCAAGCAGCTCATTTTGACCTTTGAAGCCATTCACTGCTTAGGGACTGTGGCATTCAAGAGCTGCATTCCCCACATGAATCTGCCTGCACTTTGAAATCATTTTCAAAGGTCCTTCCTGACATCCCTCCACCATCTGGGTTACAGTATCTGAGAAGAGCATTCTTCTCATCTTTGGAACATCCTATAGAAAACCACATTGGCATGAACCAAAACAGACTGTTTTCTGACTCACTAGGTAGACATCAGATCCAAACCAAGATGTATGCTGGGTTGACACCTTTACAACTTTCAATTCTGCAGCAAATAAATGTTTTGTATTGTCGAAGGTTTTCATGGCTGGAATCACTGGGTTGTTGTAGGTTTTTTCGGGCTATATGGTCATGGTCTAGAGGCATTCTCTCCTGACGTTTCACCTGCAACTATGGCAAGCAGCCTCAGAGGTAGTGAGATCTGTTGGAACTAGGCATCTGTGGAATGACCAGGGTGAGACAAAGGTCTCTTGTCTGCTAGAGCTAGGTGTGAATGTTTCGACTGATCACCTTGATTAGCATATAATGGCCTGACAGTGCCTGGGGCAAACTTTTGTTGAGAGGTAATTAGATGTCCCTGCCTGCTTCCTCTCTGTTGTTGTGCTGTTGCAATTTTAGAGTTTTTTAATACTGGTAGCCAGATTTCGTTCATTTTCATAGTTTTCTCCTTTCTGTTGAAATTGTCCACATGCTTGTGTATTTCAGTGGCTTCTCTGTGTAGTCTGACATGGTGGTTGTGAGAGTGGTCCAACATTTCCGTGTTCTCAAATAAAATGCTGTGTCCAGGTCGGTTCATCAGGTGCTCTACTATGGCTGACTTCTCTGGTTGAAGTAGTCTGCAGTGCCTTTCATGTTCCTTGATTCGTGTTTGGGCAATGCTGCGTTTGGTGGTCCCTATGTAGACTTGTCCACAGCTGCATGGTACAAATTGCAACAGCACAACAACAGAGAGGAAGCAGGCAGGGACATCTAATCACATCTCAACAAAAGTTTGCCCCAGGCACTGTCAGGCCATTATATGCTAATCAAGGTGATCAGTTGAAATATTCACACCTAGCTCTAGCAGACAAGAGTCCTTTGTTCACCCTGGTCATTCCACAGATATATAAACCTTTTTGCTAGTTCCAACAGATCTCACTACCTCTGAGGATGCTTGCCATAGATGCAGGCGAAACATCAGGAGAGAATGCCTCTAGACCATGGCCATATAGCCCGAAAAAACCTACAACAACCCAAATAAAGGTTTTGTTATGAATTTTGATGCTTTCTCCCTGCAATCAGCCAAACTCATTATGACATTTTGCTTTCTTCCCATGTTAGGACTCAAGGCAGCTTACAACGTACTACAACAACTTCTAGTAATCATCTGTGTAGCACTTGCAAGAGTTCAAGGCACTTTGTATATATTAAAACAATCCTATCCAACGAGTCAATATTCTTATCTACAATATTGTAGATGAGGTGACTGACCTCAGTAGTAATGCTGTCAAGCCAGGACCCTTGTGGCCATAGTTCAGGGCCTCATTCAGCAGAATGCACTGCTGAGCCCTAATTTCAGCAGAGCCAGTCTAACAACTGCTGAAGTAGGTGAAGGAATACACACCACCATGTAAAGAGGGGGGAAGACACACAAAAGCATTCATTTCCATCCTTATTGATCTCCTGACAGTAAATCAACAGTGTGCTATTTTGCCATGTTTGTCATGGCTTTTAAAATTGCTTACCATTTGTTTGTAAATCATGTTTTTTCCTATCCTATATTTTGACTGTTTGGAGAACCTTTTGATTTCAACAGTCCTGTATTTGGACTGTTTGGAGAACCTTTTGAAAGGAGGAAACCATGAAAATGAACAAAATCTGGCTATCAGTATTTTAAAAAATCTAAAACCACAACAGCAAAACAGCAGAGAGGAAACAATCAGGGACATCTAATCACCTCTCAACAAAAGATTGCCCCAGGCACTAACAAGCCACACCAAATAATTGCCAGACCATCAAATGCTAATCAAGGTGGTCAGTTGAAACATTCACACCTAGCTCCAGTAGACAAGAGTTCTTTGTCCCACCCTGGTCATTCCACAGATATATAAACCCATTTTCCTAGTTCCAACAGACCTCACTACCTCTGAGGATGCTTGCCATAGATGCAGGTGAAACGTCAGGAAAGAATGCCTCTAGAACATGGCCATATAGCCTGAAAGAACCTACAACAACCCAACCTTTTGATTGTTTATCAATACTAATACAACTAATGTGATACACATTTTATGTTTTGGAATCAAGAACCTACAGCTTGCATAAAGGTATCTAGTGGGATTAGAAAAAACCCCACCTCTTTGGGCTTCTTCAGACTAAACTAAGAAATCTGCACTCAGAGCACTTGAGAGAAATAAATCACCAGGAACAGAAGGCATACCAATAGAGCTCCTTCAAACAGAGCAGAGGTTAAATCTACTCTAATTCTAACTTCAATCTGACAACAAATATGGGTAACAAATCAATGGCAAACAGATTGGAAACACTCAATATACATTTGCGTCTCCAAGAAAAGGGGACACCAAGGTTGGCAGTCACTACAGAGTCATTGGATTAATCCATGCAAATAAAGTGATGCTCAAAAATAAGTCATGAGAATGGTCAGATATCCAAGCTGCCTAAAAAAATGAATAGGCACTAAGTATCATATTGAAAACATATGTTTGAGAGTAGAGCACACCAAGTAATTTCAGAAGAAAATCAGCCTGCACTTTATAGCAGAGCCTTTGATTGTGTAGATCATTTTTTATGTATCACTCCAAAAGAAATGCACCCCCACCCCTTATTCCCCAGTAAATAATACACTGAGGCAGAACACTTCTGATATAGGAGGTATCTTTCTATCTTCTGGGGAGGCCCTGCTCTCAGTCCTGTTCTCATCGCAGATGTGGTTAGTAGGGACGAAAGACAGGGCCTTCTTGATGGTGGCCCCATGCCTGTGGAATTCTTTCCTTAGTTACATCAGAACAGCCCCTTTGCTCTTAAGCTTCAGGAAGAATCATAGAATCATAGAGTTGGAAGAGACTCATGGGCCATCCAGTCCAACCCCCTGCCAAGAAGCAGGAATATTGCATTCAAAGCACCCCTGACAGATGGCCATCCAGCCTCTGTTTAAAAGCTTCCAAAGAAGGAGCCTCCATCACACTCAGGGGCAGAGAGTTCCACTGATGAACGGCTCTCACAGTCAGGAAGTTCTTCCTAATGTTCAGATGGAATCTCCTTTCTTAAGACCTGGCTATTTAAGCAAGCCTTTGGGGATTAAGATGACCCATAAGTATGATGGAAGAATGGCAAAGCTATTGGTTCAATGTTTAGAAAGCTCAATTGGTGCTAGAGTTTTTATATGTTTGATATGCTTTAATCGTTTGCAAGACTATTTTAATTGGTATTTATATATTTTTATAGTTTTATAATATTGTGTTTTACTGATATTGTTATTGTCTGAATCTGGGACTGAATTATTGCCACAGTTTGTAAGCTGCCCTGAGTCCCCCTTTGTGGGTGAGAAGGGTGTGGTATAAGTACAGTAAAGAAATAAATATCTGGCAGCTGTTATTGTTCCTAACCTCTGGTTCCCTTTTAATGTAATGCACATAAAGCACTCTTGAAAATGCTGTACCGGTCGTCCCATATCTATGCCACATAAATCTGTCTGATCCTTTGAATGGAATGAACCTAAGCTGTGGCCACCAATGCATATTATTATTATTATTATTATTATTATTATTATTATTATTATTATTATTTACAGCTTTTATATTCCGCCCTTCTCACCCTGCAGGGGACTCAGGGCGGATTACAGTGTACACATATATGGCAAACATTCAATGCCAATTTTTGACATACAAACATATACAAACATAAACAGAGGCTATTTAACTTTTTCTGGCTGCCAGGGGAGCCGTCGCTCTCATTGTCCATCTGCGATGCTGATGAAGCACTTCCGCATTCCCACATGCTTCCCCGCTGGAATGCTTTGCTGGAGTCTTCTTTATGGCCTCATAAATCAGTTAATTTAGCCTCCCCACACTTTAAGGTGGTACCTAATTTTCCTGCTTGACAGATGCAACTGTCTTTCGGGTTGCAAAGGTCGACAACAGGCTACACACAATTGGCTGGAAACCCACTCCAATGCGGGCTGGCTTCAAACTCATGACCTTTTGGTCAGAGTGATCTTAATGCAGCTGACACTCAGCCAGCTGTGCCATAATCCCGGTGCAGCATGTTGCTGCAGCATGTTGCTGCAGGATATATATTAAGTTGAATTTAACACAAAAGACAAGACTGTCCAGACCAGGGGTCCTCAAACTAAGTCCCGGGGGCCGGATACGGTCCTCCAAGGTAATTTACCTGGCCCTCACTCAGGCTCAACCTAAATCTGAAATGACTTGAAAGCACACAACAATCCTATCTCATCAGCCAAAAGCAGGCCCACACTTCCCATTGAAATACTAATAAGGTTATATTTGTTTAAATTGTTCTTCATTTTTAATTACTGTATTTTAAGTGTTTTTTGCACTACAATAAGATACGTGCAGTGTGCATTGGAATTCATTCATGTTTTTTTCCGGCCCTCCCACAGTTTGAGGGACCGTGACCTGGCCCTCTGTTTAAAAAGTTTGAGGACCCCTGGTCCAGACTTTTCCAAGATTAAAGTCCTAAGCAGAGTGACTTCTAAAAAGAATAAATATAAAGCCATTATTAACCAAGCAGCAGTAAGATGATACTCTGAGTCTCTCATTGTTCACTTATGGATGGATTTACATCTTATTATATTTATTCTTCTTCTTCACTTTCCAAATTTCCATACACAGGGCAACTGTAACCTGAAAATGTCTGGAAGCTACAAAGTTAAAGAGAATATCCTTATCGTTTCTTATATGTATCATTTATTTTATGGTTACGCATTCATTTGCTCTACTGAATCTGTACTCTCTCTCCCCCCCTCTCTCTATATATATCTTACAAGAGTTCATTTGTAAGTTGTATAGTGTTATATGATAATGCATTAAGGAGTTGTAATATAGACAATAATTCATTACAAACTGAATTGGCAAGAAACAGAACAGAGAATCTCAATTCAAAATGTACTATTCAAATATTTAGCGATTTTATTTTGTGAGCTAAGAGTGTTTAATTCAGGGGTGGGGCGGGGAATTGTCTTTTCTCTCTCTCACTGTTTTCTGCTTTGATCTATTTTTGCTTACACATTTGGTAAATTTAGGTGACGCCTTTCCAAAGGTGTGCTGTTTGTTTTGAAGGCCCTCTTATTTTCCGAATCTTCAATGTCATACTCCGGAAAGGGATGCCACACCACCCTGGATTTGTCATTCATGTTCTTGTCTTCAGTTGATTTGACTGCATCTATTAACTTTCCCATCAACACATGTCAGACTTCACATAGCCATTTTTCAAAACATAATTCTTGTGCTGTTTTCCAGCAGCGAGTGATCTCTGATCTTGCCACTGCTAGCAGCATACTTATATGTTTTCCATTTTGCTGATTTCACCTCTCTTTTGTAACTATAGATAATATTTTTCTCACATGAGGCGACCATGTAATTACAGGGATGTAGGCGCAAGGGTGTGTGTGTGTGTGCAAAATGAGGGCAATGGCCCCCAACATGAATACTCCCTCCGAATGAAATGTTCCTTCAGTTCCAAAATGTAAAGCATTGTGGTAACTTAACACTTCAGTGGAACATTTTAAAATACAGTTTAAGCAGCCAAAATAAAGGAGCTCATAGAGGAACCAATGAGAACATTGGTTAGATGTGGCACCGAGATTGTGGCGCAGCTGGCTGAGTGTCAGCTGCATTAAGATCACTCTGACCAAAAGGTCATGAGTTCGAAGCCAGCCCGGGTTGGAGTGGGTTTCCAACCAATTGTGTAGCCTGTTGTCGACCTTTGCAACCCGAAAGACAGTTGCATCTGTCAAGTAGGAAAATTAAGGTACCACCTTAAAGTGTGGGGAGGCTAAATTAACTGATTTATGAGGCCATAAAGAAGACCCCAGCAAAAGCATTCCAGCGGGGAAGCATGCGGGAATGCGGAAGTGCTTCATCAGCGTCAGATGGACGATGAAAGCGACAGCTCCCCTGGCGGCCAGAAAAAGTTAAATAGCCTCTGTGTATGTCTGTATATGTTTGTATGTCAAAAATTGGCATTGAATGTTTGCCATATATGTGTACACTGTAATCCGCCCTGAGTCCCCTGCGGGGTGAGAAGGGTGGAATATAAAAGCTGTAAATAGATAAATAAATAAATAAATAAATAAATAGATAAATAAATTAGAATCTTCCATCATATTGTATGATATATATAACTACTAGCCGTCCCCTGCCACGCGTTGCTGTGGCCCAGTCTGGTGATCTGGAGAATAAAGTGATGTGAACATGTTGGTTTCTAATATATGTATTTTCTTTATGTTTATAGGTAAACAGTATTTCTTGTTGTTTCTTTGTCAGTTTGATGTGGAGATTGTCTGGTTTGCCTACTCTGGAACATGCAACATATCATTGTCCTTCTTCAGGGGTGCCTTTCAAATCTATGATACTATATGTGTGTGTGTGAATCGTATCTATCTATATCTATGGCTGGATGGCTCTTTGTCAGGAGGGCTTTGATTACGATTTCTTGTCCTGGTGAAGGGAGTTGGACTAGATGGCCTTAAGTATTTTCTGTTGCTCATGGGGGTTCTGTGTGGGAAGTGTGCCCAATTCTGTCATTGGTGGGGTTCAGCATGCTCTTTCATTGTAGGTGAACTATAAATCCCAGTAACTACAAATTCCAAATGTCAAGGTCTATTTTTTTCCTCAAACATCTGTGTTCATATTTGGGCATATGGAATATTCGTGCCAAGTTTGGTCCAGATTCATTATTGTTTGAGTCCACACTGCTCTCTGGATGTAGGTGAACTACAACTCCCAAAGTCAAGGTCAATGCCCACCAAACCCTTCTAGTGTTTTCTGTTGGTCAAGGGAGTCCTGTATGCCAAGTTTGGTTCAATTCCATCATTGGTGGTGTTCAGAATGCTCTTTGATTGTAGGTGAATTATAAATTCCAGCAAGTACAACTCCCAAATGACAAAATAAATTTTGTTGAGTGAAAGACATACATTGGGTTGTTAGGTGTATATGCTGTCCAAATTTGGTGTCAATTCGTCCAGTGGTTTTTGAGTTACCGTATATTCCGGCATATAAGACGACTGGGCGTATAAGACGACCCCCAACTTTTCCAGTTAAAATATAGAGTTCAGACGACTTCCATGCATATGACTACACCTGCGTATAAGACGGCCCCTGACTTTTGAGAAGATTTTCTTGGGTTAAAAAGTAGTCTTATACGCCAGAATATACTGTATGTTAATCCCACAAACGAACATTACATTTTTTTTATAGATGTGTAGAGGCAGTAAGAAACCCTGCTGTGAATTGCAAAGAGGCATAATGGGACACCGGCAAGAGTGTCCCAAATGCACACTGGTCTCCTGCAATGTAAATTGACATTTGCTAGCTGGTGTCCCAATGAATAAGTGCACTGCTGTACTTTGGTCCCCATGCATGCACTCGCATAATGTTCAATTCTGTTGAACATTATGCCAATGGTCATTGACCATTCTCCCAGGTTACTTATGAAAAGGGACAAGAAGGAGGAAGAGGAGAAAGAGAAGAAATGTCATTTGTTACTCAACTCTCTGCATGGCTTGAGGTAGGATACAATATAGTTAAAATACATAAATAAAAAAGTGTCATTAGAATAAATACTCGTATATTACATAACAGCTGGATGTTAACATAACAGCTGGATGTTAAGTAACTGTTCAGTTCAAGATCCTGCAATTATTATTATTTTGTCGTGTCAGGAGCGACCTGAGAAACTGCAAGTCGCTTCTGGTGTGAGAGAATTGGCCATCTGCAAGGACGTTGCCTAGGGGACGCCCAGATGATCTGATGTTTTATCATCCTGGTGGGAGGCTTCTTTCATGTCCCCGCATGAGGAGCTGGAGCTGATAGAGGGAGCTCATCCGCCTCTCCCCGGATTCGAACCTGCGACCTGTCGGTCTTCAGTCCTGCCGGCACAGGGGTTTAACCCACTGCGCCACCGGGGGTTCCTGCAAATGTAAGAGCACTAATGAAGAACGGATTCTAGCCATAGTAAAAGGTAAAGGTAGGTAAAGGTTTTCCCCTTACATGAAGTCCAGTCATGCCCAACTCTGGGGTGTGGTGCTCATCTCCATTACTAAGCCAAAGAGCCGGCATTGTCCGTAGACACCGCCAAGGTCATGTGACCAGCATGACTGCATGGAGCGCTGTTACCTTCCTGTTGGAGTGGTACCTTTCAGTTAGCAATTTCTGCAGCTCAGCAATTTAACCTACTGCACCACCGAGGGCTCCATTTATATCCTGGCTTTCTGTTCCTAGTGGTTGTTTCCTGTGCAAATCAACCATGTGTACATTTTGCACAGAATAAGCCCCCAATTGCTAGGTAAAGGTAAAGGTTTCCCCCTGACATGAAGTCCAGTCGTGTCCGACTCTGGGGTGTGCTGCTCATCTCCATTTCTAAGCCGAAGAGCCATCGTTATCCGTAGACACCTCCAAGGTCATGTGGCCGGCATGACTGCATGGAGCGCCGTTACCTTCCTGCCGGAGCGGTACCTATTGATCTACTCACATTTGCATGTTTTCGAACTGCTAGGTTGGCAGAAGCTGGGGCTGACAGTGGAAGCTCACTCTGTTCCCCAGATTCAAACCTGTGACCTTTTGGTCAACAAGCTCAGCAGCTCAGCAGTTTAACCCACTGTGCCACTGGGGACTCCTCTAGTTATAGTACATATACGAATTTTGGATGTGAATTATTTTCATTGTTTATTCCATCATACCAGTTTAGTGTGACGAGGCCCTTAGGGAGGAGCCTTTAAGGGCCTCATCACACCCATCAGCCACAGCTTCTGCCAACCTAGCAGTTCGAAAACATCTAAATGTGAGTAGATCAATAGGTACCACACCGGGACTGTGGTGCAGCTGTCTGAGTGTCAGCAGCATTAATATCACTTCTGACCACAAGGTCATGAGTTCGAAGCCAGCCCGGGTCAGAGTGAGCTTCTGACCAATTGTGTAGCTTGTTATCGACCTTTGCAACCTGAAAGACAGTTGCATCTGTCAAGTAGGAAAATTAGGTACCACCTATGTGTGGAGAGGCTAATTTAACAAAAATTTACGAGGCCATAAAAAAGATTCCAGCAAAGCACTCCAGCAAAAAGCATGCGGGGAATGCGGAAGTGCTTCATCAGCGTCGCAGATGGACGATGAAAGCGACAGCTCCCCTGGTGGTCAGAAAAAGTTAAATAGCCTCTGACTGTTTGTCTATTTCTGTTGTGCGTCTTTGGCATTGAATGTTTGCCATATATGTGTACATTGTAATCCGCCCTGAGTCCCCTACGGGGTGGGAAGGGTGGAATATAAATACTGCAAATAAATAAATAAATAAATAAATACATTTAACAGCTTCACTAAACTACAAATCCCAGAAATCTGCAGGAGAGATAAACCGGATTTTAAGTGGATTTTTTCTGTAGTGTGATGAATTGGTAACTGAATTCTAAGCCTTTGGAGACTGATAGAAAGTTTCATTTGGGAGCACAATTCTTGTTTAGGGGGAAATGCTGCCATTCCCGCATGTAGTTACACCCCTGGGTTACATGTTGCTTTATTATTTGCAAAATAAAACCAAGTGCATGTGTCCAATACTTTGCCACCCCCAATCTACTTCTGATGCAAAGTCCCCAAATAGTCCTACCCTCTCCAGCAAAACGGTGCCCACTGGGGATTAATTTGGCTCGTTCTCATTATCATCCCCATCTGCTGAGAAACCTGGGTTTGGAAGTTTTGTAGCTCTCACTCAAACAATCTTCCTGAATTACATTTTCATTTTGTTGGGAGGGGAAGCAGCAGCTACCAAAGAACTAAATGATTTCATGCTCCCTACACGTATAGTGTGTTTTACTGCATGTTTTATGCGGATTTCAGTGAAGTATTTTTTAAATGTTTACTCTGGGGATTACCTTTTAAAAACCTAGTTTTAATTCCACTGCAGAAGGCGCCTTGTAACACGCAGAAGCAGATAATTAGTTTTGTACGACTGTGAGATGTTAGTGGTACAAATCTGCAAAGTGCGGGGAAGACACTTTCCTTTTCCTTGAAACCCAAACTGCCTGGGTTTATTTCAATTTAACTGTTGAGAATAACATTTGCAACAAAGCATGGCTGAGTTTTTCCCATGATCTGCTTTGCTTGAATTATTGTCCTATAATCTTACAAGAGAGTTGTACTGCTGCATTTTGTAGCCGAGCATTGATTAACCACCTAGTCCAAATTTTAGTATTGTGGGTACAAGCTAATTTCATTAGCTGCCTTTGTTTAAATAATAATGTTATTTACTTAGTACACTGCCACTGTGAATTCTGCAAGTAGAGTGCAATGTTCCAGGATGCATTATAGCATTTGTGCTAATTTTCAGTGTTCTATCATGACTAAACCCAAGTAATTGCTACCACTTACACACCACAGTGCTAATCTTCAAGGACTAAATGCACGGCTGCAATACCTTGATCCTTCCTGTGTAATCTTCTATATATAAAAATGCTCTGTTCGTTTTGAGTGATGCCATAATTCAAAAACCACGGGACAAATTGCCACTATATTTGGCCACAAGACACCTACTAACCCAAGGAGTGACCATCACTCAAAAAAATTGATTTTGTTATTTAGGAATTGTAGTTGCAGGGATTTATAGTTCACCTACAATCAAAGAGCATTCTGAACTCCACCAACGATGGAATTAAACCAAACTTGACATACAGAACTCCCATTACTAACAGAAAATACTGGAAGGGCTGGGTGGGCATTGACCTTGAGTTTAGAAGTTGTAGTTCACCTACATTCAGAGAGCACTGTGGACTCGAACAATGAAGGATTTAGACCAAACTTGGCATGAATACTCCATGTGTCCAAATATGAACACAGAAGGAGCTTGGGGAAAATAGACCTTGACATTTGGGGGTTGTAGTTACTGGGATTTATAATTCACCTACACTCAAAGAGCATTCTGAACCCTACCAATGATAGAATAGGGCCAAACTTCCCACACTGAACCCCCATGAGCAACAGAAAATACTGTGTTTTCTGGTGGTGTTTGGTGAACCTCTTGAACTTGTTTGGAGGTGCTAGCAGGGGAGCGTAGCTATCGTATACCCAGGAACGAAGACTGGAGACCTCGGTACACTCCTTCTATACCTGGGACATCGTCCTCTTCCACCGAGCATGCAGCTTCGGGAGGGATGCACATGGAGCGGTGAGGGAGGAAGGGGACACCCGCCTAGCCAGCCAGATCAGCCGAATCAACCCTGGCGATCAATGAGGTGACAGATGTCACAGCCAGATTGCCCTCACATCCTGGTGACCCTTCTAACATCCTCTCGCAACCCTCCAGGGGTCCGAACCCCAGGTTGAGAAATGCTGCCTTAAGGCCATCCAGTCCAACTCCCGTCACCAGGGCAAGACAACATAATCAAAGCCCTCCTGACAAAGACCTATCCAGCCATAGATATATATGATTCACACACACACACACACACACACACACATGTATATGACAGATATAGTATCATAGATATGAAAGGGAACCCTAAAGAAGGACAATTATATGTTGAATGTTCCAGAGTAGGCAAACCAGACAACCTCTATATCAACACTGACAAAGAAAAAAAAAACTGTTTACCCACAAGCATAAAGAAGTTACATATATTAGAAACCAACACTTTCTCATTACTTTATTTTCTAGATCACCAGATAGGGCCACAGCAATGCGTGGCAGGGGGTGGCTAGTATTATATAAAACAATTGGCAATACAATAGAGCAGCCGTGGATTTGTGGAGAGTCCACTTTTTCTTGCTCATGTAGACACATCTCTACTCACCAAATTAGGAGGCGGGGCCAATGCGCCAGAGGACAGAATCCGAAATCAAAATGATATTGGCAGATTGGAGAGCTGGGCCAAAAGTAACAACATGAATTTCAACAGGGGGAAATGTAAGATAATACACTTAGGCAGAAAAAAATTGAAATACAAATGGATGGCCACATCTGCCCAGGGGACATGAGATAGCTGTCAAGAGGGATGCAAAAGCTGAAATTATCTGGACAGGCCTTAATTTGGGGACAAACCAAAATCTGATTTCAGGATTTGAGTCCCCGTCCCCCCCCCAAAGTTAGTCTAACCTGGGGAAAGCCACATTCAGCATCATTGCCCTGGGTTAATTTGGATCAGTGCAGATGGGACCTAGGACATGGAGCAATGGATTCACATTACAGTGATAGAGAATATGCCTTAACATTGGGAAGATTTGTTCAACAGTAGAATAGGGTGCCTTGGAGTGTGGTGCAATGTCTGTCTCTGAAAGCTGTTAAGCAGAGCTCCAGTGGGCATCTGTTATGAACACTTTGACTGAGAATTCCTGTATGACAAGGGGTTAGACTAGATGGCCCTTGTGGCCCCTTCCAACTCTATAATTCCATTCTATTTTATTCCAGTGGGATCAAGAGGATGAGCTATTATTATGGTGGAAATGCATAGGTACAACCACAGTGCCTAAATACAACACAGCACAGCTAGATTTTTCTTTCTTTTTTTGGGGGGGGGGGGATGGGAGTTCAAACCAAGAGCAGATGTATAAGGTGACATGCCCTTCCAAAAGCAGACAGCCTATGTTACAAAATGCTTTCAACAGCAGGCTAATGGGAATGTTTATAATTTTATATAGCAGTCCTCTGTTAAGAGCCATTTTCTTTTACTACAGCTTTCAAATCCACATCTGGCCTAAAGACTGAGAACCATGGAATGGTAAAATTCTGATGAATTGTCCTTGATGTTCACTGCTAGTGTGCTTTTGTATCTGCCTTCAAACTACAATTCCAAACCTATCTGATAGATAGGATTTCCAGTTCAGGATCATCCTAGGCTCTGTGGTGTCTGTGCCAAAGCCTGAGACTTATGTTGTTAAGTGTTGTACATTAGGTATCCACCACAATTGCTTAGGCTTGTCATATATAGACCTCACCCCCCAAAAAAGTTTGGAGATTAAGGCAGAAATCCTAAGAGGAACTGAGGGAATTGTTCTCTAGTTGTTGTTGTTGTCATTGTCGTTGTTGTAATCAACATCATCTAGTAAGGAACTAGATGGAAGAGAGCTTAAAGATGAAAGATGAAAGATGAAAGAAAGGGAGCCCCCAGTGGTGCAGTGGGCTAAAGCGCTGAGCTGCTGAACTTGCTGACCAAAATGTCGCAGGTTCAAATCTGGGGAGCGGCATGAAGTTTTTAAACAGAGGCTGGATGGCCATCTGTCAGGGGTGATTTGAATGCAATATTCCTGCTTCTTGGCAGGGGGTTGGACTGGATGGCCCATGAGGTCTCTTCCAACTCTTTGATTCTATGATTCTATGAGCTTCTCCTGTTAGCCCCAGCTATTGACAATCTAGCAGTTCGAAAACATGTAAATGTGAGTAGATCAATAAGCACCACTCCAGCAGGAAGATGCTCCATAAAGTCATGCCGGCCACATGACCTTGGAGGCGTCTACAGACAACACCAGCTCTTCAGCTTAGAAATGGAGATGAGCACCAACCCCCGAGTTGGACACGACTGGACAATGCCAGGGGAAAACCTTTCACTTTACCTTAGTAAGGAACATTTACATCATTTGACGTACTTCTAGTTAGAAGTTGTATGCAGAGCAGAAGGTGAGCCCTAGTACCACAATAACTGGGAGAGGAAGAGGAGGCTGAGTAAATACTTAGACCCTCTTGAGCAGTGTTTCTCAACCCTCCTAATGCCGCAGCCCCTTAATAAAGTTCCTCATGTTGTGGAGACCCCTAACCATAACATTATTTTCGTTGCTACTTCATAACTGTAATTTTGCTTCTCTTATAAATCGTCATGTAAATATCTTATAGGCAGGATGTGGCACAAATACCTGATATGCCCAAATTTGAATACTGGTGGGGTGGGGGTGGGGATTGATTTTGTCATTTGGGAGTTGTAGTTGCTGGGATTTATAGTTCAGCTACAATCAAAGAGCATTCTGAATTCCACCAACAATTGAATTGAACCAAATGTGGCACACAGAACTCCCATGACAAACAGAAAATACTAGAAGCGTTTGGTGGGCTTTGAGTTTTGGGAGTTGTAGTTCATCTGCATCCAGACAGAACTATGGACACAATCAATGATGGATCTGAACCAAACTTGGCACGAATACCCAATATGCCCAAATTTGAATATTGGTGTGGTGGTGGTGGTGGGGATTGATTTTGTCATTTGGCAGTTGTAGTTTCTGGGATTTATAGTTCACCCACAACCAAAAAGCACTCTGAACTCCATCAACAATTGAATTGAACCAAACTTGGCTCACAGTACTCCCATGACCAACAGAAAATGCAGGGAGTGTTTGGTGGGCATTGACCTTGAGTTTTACAGTTGCAGTTTACCTACATCCATACTCAAACAATGATAGATCTGGACCAAACTTGACACAAATACTCAACACACTCAAATGTGAACAGTGGTGGAATTTGGGGAAAATAGACCTTGACATTTGGGAGTTGTAGTTGCTGGGATTTGTAGTTCACTTGCAATCAAAGAGCATTCTGAACCCCACAGCGATAGAATTGGGCCAAACTTTCCACACAGAACCTCCAAGACCAACAGAAAATACTATGTTTTTTGATGGTCTTTGGCGACCCCCTCAGGGGTCCCGACCCCCAGGTTGAGAAATGCTGTTCTTGAGAGTTTATTGTAGGAATGAATCAACAATGCCTAGTAAATTGTTGCAAACTGCGGTTCTACATACTAGTTTCAGCTGGGGTTGAAAACTCTAAAACTAGAGAATCCCATATTTTCCATCCAGAGATGACTGGGCAGGACATACTACTAATAAGGAATTCTAAGTACCTCACAAAATTATAAATTCCCAAATTCCATAGGAGGTAACCATGGAAGTTACAGCTTTATCAAACTTCTATGATTGTGCAGTGCAGCTACACCATTCATGTGTTGATCTTCCCCGATCCAAGGTATTGTTTTGCAATTTCAAGGTTAAATCTTAACCAAAGTGCTATAGTTATAAACCATGTTGCTACTCCCAGAGGCTGTTTTAATGATATAAAGCCCCAACCTGAGTTTGTATCACAGGTTTCATCCCTTTGGTAGCTTTTAAAAAGAAGTATCAGTAGTTCGTGCCTAATAATTCCTGAATTAGCTAGGTGATTCATCACATCTGATTATGGATGCATAATGAATTTACCAAATCCGTATATAGTAGCAAGATTAATTCTACACAAATCCCCACAATTCAACCATGTGCTATTTGTTTTCATCTCACCTCCCTCCTATTCCTTTTTATGAGCTAATTAGCTCAAATTATTTGTATTTGAATAAGGGCTAGAAACACACATAAGGAATGATGAGCTTCTAAGTACGTAAATGAAAATGCATGGCAGCCTACATTAATTCTGATGGAAGCTTCATAAAGAATTAATATCTTTCAGCCATCTCCGTTTTCCGTCATAATAATAGGTCTAATCGAGATGAGTGGTTAAAACAACGTAGCACCCATAACTAATGCAGCTACACATGGATTGCTAAATGAACATCTTTAGGCAGAGTTCCTGGCTTTGATGTTGCTATACATGGCGGAATGCTCTCCCTTCCACTTCCAGGAAATAAGGCTACTTTCTTCTCTCAGAGTTTCACCAACTTTATCTCACTTTTCCTGTCCAATAATGACTAGGAAAACTGCTGAGCACCAGGATTGCTCCCTCCCTTCTTGAATTTCCCCATAAAGATATTCCAGGGGCACAGACCCTTTGACATTTGAGGTGAGATATGGATAAACCATTGCATATTGATGGTCATGACCTCCATGAATTTATCTAACTCCCCTTGAAAGCCAAGTAAGTTGGCTTCCATTATTATATCATGTGTCAGTGAATTTCACAGGTTAAGCATGAATTTCCTACCATTCATTTTCTGTAGGTGACTCAAAGTATTAGTATTATGTAAAGAGGAGAAACACTGCTCCCTATCTACTTGATAGGATCCACTTAATGTATTGTCGAAGGCTTTCATGGCCGGAATCACTGGGTTGTTGTAGGTTTTCCGGGCTATATGGCCATGTTCTAGAGGCATTTTCTCCTGACGTTTCGCCTGCATCTATGGCAAGCATCCTCACTACCTCTGAGGATGCTTGCCATAGATGCAGGCGAAACATCAGGAGAAAATGCCTCTAGAGCATGGCCATATAGCCCGGAAAACCTACAACGATCTACTTAATATTCATCACAGTTTAATAATCTACATATTCTCTCTCCTTTCTAAAGCTAAAGTTCCACAAATATTTTCCCATTGTAACTTCCACACAAAGCTTGTATAGAGTTTTTAATCTCACCTGGAAGTGGCTATAGTGTAACCCTCTGACCACACGTAGCCCCTGAAGCCCTTACCATTACTTTGTAAAAAGCCTTTCCATGCTGGCTTAAAAATGACAATGTTTTTTATCTTGTCAGATGTGAATTGGGTACAGTTATAATGTATTTAAAAACACAAACAAAGTTAAAAACTTGGCATTATGCTGAATTTCCTTTGACCTGAAGCTGGCACTTGGAGTGCTTCTGGTGTTGCTGTGAGAAGGCCCTCCATTGTGCATGTGGCAGGGCTCAGGTTGCATTGCAGTAGGTGGTCTGTGGTTTGCTCTTTTCCACACTCGCATGTCGTGGATTCCACTTTGTATCCCCATTTCTTAAGGTTACCTCTGCATCTCGTGGTGCCAGAGCACAGCCTGTTCAGCGCCTTCCAAGTCGCCCAATCTTCTGTGTGCCCAGGAGGGGGTCTCTCATTTGGTATCAGCCACTGGTTGTGGTTCTGGATATTCACCTGCTACATTTGGACTCTTGCTTGCTGTAGTGTTATGTGAGTATCTCTGTAGTTCTTAGGAAGCTGTTGCTTGCTTTAAGGCATTAGCTTGCTGGCTGATAACTGAAAAGAGGATGGGCTGGAGATGTCCATGTCTTGGTCCTTTTATTACAGGCTGCTACTTCCTGGTGGATATCAAATGGTGCAATACCGGCTAAACAGTATAATTCCTCCAGTGGTGTTGGGCATAGACATTCTGTGATAATGTGGAATGTCTCATTAAGACATTATTAATAATGTGATTTTCTGGCAATTCCCCTTTCCATCTAACCATACAAAAGTCCCACCATGTTTATGAGAAAAAGAATGAAAAATCTCCTGGTCACCCCCATAAGCAGTTGAATACATGGTAAAAAGGTAAAGATTGTCCCCTGACATTAAGTCCAGTCATGTCTGACTCTGGGGTATATTGCTCATCTCCATTTCTAAGCCAAAGAGTCGGCGTTGTCCATAGACACCTCCAAGGTCATGTGGCCAGCATGACTGCATGGAGCGCCGTTACCTTCCCACCGGAGCAGTACCTATTGATCTACTCACATGTGCATGCTTTTGAACTGCTAGGTTGGCAGAAGCTAGGGCTGACAGCGGAAGCTCACACCGTTCCCCGGAATCGAACCTGCGACCTTTCAACCAACAAGCTCAGTAGCTCAGTGCTTTATCCCACTGTGCCACTCCTCAATACATGGTACTACCTTCAAAATATATCTTTTTCCTTCAGCCCATCTCAAAATAGCAACAGGAAATAAACTAAATAAATCCACCAACCATCATAGCGCCCAGGTATTTCCATGTGCAGGTCCTTTAAAAAAAAATTCTTTTAAACTCACTTCTGTCTGTGAAAACATACAACGTTTTGGGTAACCATCCAGACAGCTTATGCTAAAAGTCCTTCAGATATGCCTCATTGTCTAAGTCTTATCTATGTTCATTTTCAGTTATAAGACAAATCAGCTTATTAGGAAGAAGATTCAAATGTGAATGGGTGACCAAAGGAAGCAGTGGTGTGAGTGCGTATTTTTTTCTTAAAAGACAGAAAAGGAAGAATGACAGAATGATAGATGGATACAAGTTATTTTTGGACATGGGAGGTAAATTTATTGGTTTAGAGGGAAGGGACTATGCCTGAATGAAAGAAAATACTCCTTCTCCCACAACATACACAATTATTGTTTTCTATCACATTTAGCTGGAAAACAATGCAGTCTGAGGCTCACCAAAGTGGGTCACAGGCTTAGACAGCTTTGCCAAGGTGTTAAATGCTTCACTTCACCAGCACGTTGAAAGATCACTTTGTTTTCATGACAACGTCCTCACTAGAAAGCTCAATCCCCACTTTGAACTTAAGCCAGACGGAATAATTCAATATAGCAATGTCTCACCTGGGAAGAAAAGTCCTCCCCCCCAGACTGCCTCCCTGGGACAGATGGCAATGCAAATGGTATATTGAAACTGATTAGCAGATTTAAAACTTCAAAGGCCGATAGCAGCCCTGAAATAGAGAGCCGGAAAGGAAGCCAGTTGATGCTCGGACTGTCAAAAATTATCCTGAGAGCAGAAAGAGCACATTCAGGCTGATAGGATGGCAATGAATGAGCAGAGATGGCTGGATCAAAGCTATGTCAGTTTTGGATGTGTTTTGGATGTGTTCAGTCATACCTTTGTTCTATCCCATTTTCTGTGAATAGTGACACTCCTGCTTTCATTGTCATTATTTTAAAACTGGAAAAATGGCTATTTCCTATGCCGTGCTTGCACTCATAAGAAGCAGCTTCACAAATGCAAGCAAGAAGGAGACAGTCTATGTTTCATCCTGCAGCTCCCTATATACCAGTGGTTCTCAACCTGGGGTCCTCAGATGTTTTTGGCCTTCAACTCCCAGAAATCCTAACAGTTGGCAAACTGGCTGGGATTTCTGGGAGTTGTAGGCCAAAAACATCTGGGGACCCAGGTTGAGAACCACTGCTATATACCCTAAAACCACTCACATGGCAGGAGTTGGACTAGAAGGTCCTTGTGGTCTTTTCAAACTTTATGTTTCTCTCAATCCTCAGAAATGGAGATGGCTGCAGCAGAAAGAAACTCACACCATCACTTTTACAATTTTTTTTTAAAAAAACCAACATGTTTTGTGATTGTCAAGCAAAGGTAAGGAGAAAAAATTATCTGCAGAAATATTTTTTTCTGTGCAGAAAATTCTGTAATTGTGGACTGAAATTTGTGGACTGAATTGTGCTGAAATTTCATACATTTTCCTGCATGAAAATATTATTTCCTGTGCAGAAAAAAACCTTGTCGTCTCTGCAGGAAATCATGATTTTCACACTAAAGAAACATGTGCAACATCCTACATTGTGAATTGGCTTTGGATACTACACACATTCTTGCACACTTTTTCATGAAAGGAATAAAATTGGTAAAAATACTCATTGCTTTATCTGAGTAGAAAAAGCAGTAAAGCAGTGAAACCGTGATGTTATTATGGATATTGGGGCTGCAGTTTCAAGGATTGTATCTCTCTTTAAGCCTTTTCTCTTTTCTACCAGCTTCCAATGCAAATTTGATGGGAACAAGGAAAAAGGCCTTCTTCATGGCTGATTCCAGACTTGGAAACTTCCTCCCTAGGGAGGCTAGAATAGTTCCATCCTTCCTCTTCTTTCCCCAGTGATTGAAAAGTTTACTATGCCAAAATGCTTTTTAAGAAGTGACTGCTTTGTACTTTTAATAGTGTGATATATTTTGGGTGATATAGTGAAACCTTGCTTTTTCATGAATTTAATGTTAACTCTGCAGACTATTTAATTCTTTTTAAAAAGTAACCTTTATATACATTTTAATGAGTGCCTTTATGTTTTATTCTATTCTGTATTTGCAGATTGACTTAAATCCCAGTGTTGGGAACCAGATTGGACATAAAGAATGATGTCACCATCATTATCATGGATTTAGTTCTTTCCATCAGATAGTAATCATTCTTTCCTCATGTTTTATGTACATATTTACACTAAAATATTTGTTAAAGAACTGCATTGCAAAAAATAGGGAGAAATTCACAACTGCAATGAAGTCTGTTTTCTAACTTGCTACTCAGTCCAGGAAGTATGAGTTGAGTTGGTTCACTTAAAATAGAGGCCAAAAAACCCCCATGTGATTCTTTTACATTTGTTCCCCTGCTTGTAATTTAATCCTATTTTACCAAGCTTCTTATTTAATCAAGTTTTATTGTGTTTTAATTTATTTTAGTTAACTATTTGGGGAGATTTAGGATGGTGATTAGTGTTTATTTGCCTGTGTATTCTTTGTTTTTTGTCTATTATTGTTGAAATGGACAGTGGGCTAATCAATAAACAGATCTCTCTATCAAAGAAAGAACCCTGGAGGCTTTGCTAGCAGTTTAGTTGCAAAAAGACCAATAGGACACGATACCATGTGGCAACACATCTCTTGAAAAGCCAGAATATCCCATTGATTCTATCATAAACATGAGTGAATGAGATGAGAACCCATCTCTCTTAATATGCAGTTTAAATCTCAGTTGTTGGACTCTGTCTTGAGTATCTGACTGAAAAACATTGATCATTTAAAGTATTGATTTTGCTTTTCCAACCTTAATTACTCATCATTTACATTTTGTGAGGTTTGCAGATGCCTAGAAGCATTTGTAAAAAGAGTATATTCCACTTGGCTTTTCTTCACCATCTACGTAATAGGAATATCTCTTTCCTTTTTGTTGCACAGATAGGCGAGTTTCCTGTTGGTGACACACACAAGTGTAACTCAATTTGATGCCAGTATATGTCTTTGTTGTTGTTTGTTTTGGTTATTGTGGTGGTTGGTATTCCCCTCCATTCTTTGCAGTGACCAAATCCTTCCCCTCAGATTCAGCATTTAGGAGCTCCAATTGCTCTACCCAAACAATTAATTGTTTCTTGTACTTTTATTGTTATCCTTGCCCCCGGTGGCGCAGTGGGTTAAAGCACTGAGCTGCTGAGCTTGTTGATTGAAAGGTCGCAGGTTCGATTCCGGGGAGCAGCGTGAGCTTCCGCTGTCAGCCCTAGCTTCTGCCAACCTAGCAGTTCGAAAACATGCAAATGTGAGTAGATCAATAGGTACTGCTCCGGCGGGAAGGTAACGGTGCTCCATGCAGTCATGCCGGCCACATGACCTTGGAGGTGTCTACGGACAACGCTGGCTCTTCAGCTTAGAAATGGAGATGAGCACCACACCCCAGAGTCAGACATGACTGGACTTAATGTCAGGGGACTACCTTTACCTTTACTTATTGTTATCCTGATGGAGCAGTATATAAAGAAGTGGGATCAACTTGAGTAGAACAATTCAATTCTCATGCTTTACAGCAAAACAAGTGTAATACACGTGTATTTTACCTTATCCTCAAAAAAAAATATCAAAGCACATAATCTCGTCTCTTTATCCTTTCTATATTCCTAACAATCTTGTGAAGTAGTGTAGGTCAAGATTGAGCAACTGACCAGAGATCATCCAGGGAATTTTAGGGTTGGGTGAAGATTTGAGTCCTCATCTGACACGCTGAACAGTTTATCAGCCTTTCTAAGCCTCATGCCTGAATGTTTTGAGCGACAGCTCTAATTCTTGATCATTCTGGCTGAAGCTGATGATTAAAAATCTGGTTGGCACTAGGTTGTTACATCACATTCGTTCATGCTAGTGTTATCTAATTCTATGGGGATCCATGAGAAGCCCTAGACATATAACAACAACAACAACAATAATAGTTATTTTTTAAATTTCTTGCCCCCACCTCTCTTCACGGGTTACAATGTACACATATATGTCAAACATTCAATGCCAAAGACACACAACAGATACAGACAGACGTCAGAGGTTATTTAACTTTTCTGGCTGCCAGGGGAGCTGTCACTTTCATCGTCCATCTGCAACACTGATGAAGTACTTTCCGCATTCCCTGCATGCTTTTGCTGGAGTGCTTTGCTGGAGTCTTTTTTATGGCCTTATAAATTAGTTAAATTTGCCTCCCCACACATAGGTGGTACCTAATTTTCCTACTTGACAGATGCAACTGTCTTTTGGGTTGCAAACAAGTTACACAATTGGTCGGAAGCTCACTCCAACCCAGACTGGCTTCGAACTCATGACCTTTTGGTCAGAAGTGATCTTAATGCAGCTGACACTCAGACAGCTGCGCCACAATCCCGGTGTTTATTTTATATCCATTATGATCTGTCATCTAGTTGTTTGTCTCAAGGTAGAAGGCCATTACAATCCAAGAACTAGCCAGTAAAGAGAAATTGGAATGAAAAATCCCACATGGCTGGATCCAGACTTAATTATACTAGAACAAACTCATTGGAATCAGTGGAATTTAAATTACACAAGATGGACTTGTGCATTAATTTCGGCAACCAAATTTGTAGTTGAGAGTGTGCCAAAGAGAGGGAGAATGAAGTTGGCCAGTCTTCAGGGAATGCAAGGGATGTTTACTGGTGTGTGACTGTAGATAAGAATAAGTTTTTGTGTCGGGACAGAGCTTTGTCTGTCCCTGCCAGCAAAATTCCTGTGTGAAGACCTATTAGATACCTCCTTATGCAATATTGTTAAAAATGTGGAAAGGTGTGAGGATCCTACATTCCTCCAGATGTTGGCAGATTACAGCTTCCACCATTGGCTACACAAACTAGGGCTGCTAGACCATGACTCCTGCTCCCAGAGGCGGCCCTAGGTAATTTTCAACGGTAAGCAAACAGTATTTTGCCCCCCCCCCCCCCCCGGCCAACAATTCACTGATATATATTTTCTGTTCATCGTGGGAGTTCTGTGTGCCATATTTGGTTCAATTCCATCATTGGTGGAGTTCAAAATGCTCTTTGATTGTAGGTGAACTATACATCCCAGTAACTACAACTCACATATGTCAAGGTCTATTTTCCCCCAAGAGCGCCTCAAGAGAGCCCCTGGGCAAAATCAACAATACTGCAAATGCTTACTTTGCGTAATGGGTTGAGCCGCCCCTGCCTGCTCCTGCTCTAGCAAAAAGCTCCAAGACCATTCC
The DNA here is from genome assembly GCF_025583915.1 of Anolis sagrei ordinatus. NCBI lineage: Eukaryota > Metazoa > Chordata > Lepidosauria > Squamata > Anolidae > Anolis > Anolis sagrei. Next base: position 27,198,356 of record NW_026847882.1, read on the forward strand.
AGCCAATTATGTTTGTTCTAACCCTGAGCAAGTCTGATCTAATTCATAAATTATTACTTTGAGGGCCATAGGTATTCTCAGCATCCTTCATTTGAAGTACATGTATACTAATGGTTGTTGTGAATTTTCCATATTCCAGAAGCATTCTCTCCTGACGTTTCACCTGCATCTATGGCAGGCATCCTCAGAGGTTGTGAAGTCTGTTGGAAACTCACAAGCTCTGAGGATGCCTGCCATAGATGCAGGTGAAATGTCAGAAGAGAATGCTTCTGGAATGTGGCCATACAGCTCGGAAAACTCACAACAGCCCAGTGATTCCGGCCATGAAAGCTTTCGACAACACATGCATACTAATGTTTCTTCCACTTAACTGCTTACAACAGTTTTTTCCCCCAATCCTATAATCTATTTAATACAGGTGAGAAAAGGTGGCGTGTTTGTTTTGTAATTTCAAACCTGGAATTAAATGTGTTCATGAACAACAACAGCATAGTTTCTTTTCCAATTTGAATTTCATGCTGTATGACATATGACCAAACTCTTTTCTTAGACCATTTAAAGTTATCCCTTTGTAAACAACCATCAAAGGAAATACATCTTTGCATCTCTTCAGTGTATTTGCTTCTGGCATTTTGTGTCTTCACTAGTTGACATATATTTACATTTTGTTGGGTTCTCTATTATTTTTCATTAGTGCCAGTGTATCACGAAGAAGGTGTCTGGTTTTTCACCTGCTTCATAATATATAACCTAACACCAGCAGCAAGAGCAATCTGTCCCAGCATTCATTTTCAACAGAACGATTGGTGCCTTGCTTACTGTCTAGGTACCCATCTTTCTACGCTGGCACATTGCTCCCATATCTTCTTGCTTTCAGACTTCAGCAGAATAAAACATTCAAAAACCTGAAACTGTATATTTTATTCATTTATTCCATAAAATCCAAACATAGTGCCTGGGAGGAGAGAATGAAATGCGTGTGATGGGGGAAGCATATATAGAAAGGATGAGGAGAGAGAGAGAGAGAGAGAGAGAGAGGAAGAAAGAAGGGAGGAAGGAACAAAATGAAGGAAGGGAGAAGTGATTGATTGACTGACATTCTTGGTTACTCTACTCTATGGCTCCCAGAGGTGAAAAGACTCACTCAGACTCCCAGCCTTGAAGCAATCGATCTTTTTCTTCAAACTCTTTATTTATATGCACAGCGTAGGTAAGCAATACACAGCATGATGGAGGATGTACCTCTCAGAGTGATCAAAAGGTGTACATCTTGTCTATGACAGAGAAGACATTAGCTGGAGGCATAGAGTAAGTGATGTCATTTACATGGAGAATATCATACTGCCATATATCAAAGAGACATCCATTTTAAGGGGTGTTGCTGAAAGTACCTCCCATTTCTGATAGTTTTCTGCACACAATAGAAAACACACTAGTGGTGTCTTAATGTTTTCTTCTCACTACCTTTTCCATTCATCTTTACTTTCCTCGTTTACGCTATTCTATTTGCCATGTAATACTACCAGCTATGGCTATCCATGAGAATGTACAAGACTATAATTACACTGGTCAACACACATTTTGGTGCCTCAAATGTTAGCCCATTTCTGGGTATATTCTACCTGATGATTCCAAAAATGGCACCACTTTCCCCCTATCTGCTCTGTTTGTTGAGTTACAAAACATATATCATCTAAAAGTTATGTTGTTGTGAATTTTCCGGGCTGTATGTCCATGTTCCAGAAGCATTCTCTCCAGACCTTTCACCCACATCGATGTCAGACATCCTCAGAGGTTGTGAGGTCTGTTGGAAACTACCAGTTGCCATCTGCTGGCCCATAGAAAACCATGACAACAATATCTAACGAACTGGAACTAATGTGTATTGTCGAAGGCTTTCATGGCTGGAATCACTGGACCACTCTCACAACCACCAGAGAAGCCATTGAAATCCACAAGCATGTGGACAATTTCATCAGAAAGGAAGAAACCATGAAAATGAACAAAATCTGCCTACCAGTATTAAAAAACTCTAAAATTACAACAGCACAACAACAGAGAGGAAACAAGGACATCTAATCCCCTCTCAACAAAAATTTGCTCCAGGCACTGTCATTATACGCTAATCAAGGTGGTCAGTTGAAATATTCACACCTAGCTCCAGCAGACAAGAGTCCTTTGTCTCACCCTGGTCATTCCACAGATATATAAACCCTTTTTCCTAGTTCCAACAGACCTCACTATCTCTGAGGATGCTTGCCATAGATGCTGGAGAAACATCAGGAGAGAATGCCTCTAGACCAGGGATCATCAAACTGCGGCCCTCCAGCTGTTTGGGTCTCCAACTCCCAGAATTCCTGGCCAATGAAGAAGCTGGCAAGGGCTTCTGGGAGTTGGAGGCCAAAAAAGCTGGAGGGCCACAGTTTGAGAATGCCTGCTCTATACCATGGCCATATAGCCCGAAAAAACCTACAACAACCCTGGAACTAATGTGGTCTATCCACTGCAATTTCTGAATTAGCACCCCAAATAATCCTAGGAAAAGGCCTAACACCAAGGCACAAAAAAAGCTATTGGGATGTGTCATCTGAGAATTAGACATTATGAGATCTCAAACCCAAAATCATGTGTGCTGCCACATCTTCTAGATTGAAGGGAATGGAGGATGTGAAGCTCAAAGAAAGAAAGGAATTTGATTGGGTTGAGTGATTCATAGGTCGCCAAAAAAAATGGATAAATGGTTTGCAGAAGAAATCCGGCATGAACTCTCACCAAACACCAAAATGAGAAAACTGTCATACTTTGGACGTGAAGAATTGCAAAAAGCAATAATACTGGGGAAAACTGAAGACAGCAAGAAGAAGAGATACAGCTGAATTAACTCAATAAAGTAAGCCATGTCCCTGAGTTTGCAAGACTTGAGCAGGTTTGTGAATAGCAGGATCTCTTGGAGGTCAGCCATTCAGAAGGTTGACATTAGACATAGTGGGATGCCTCCTAAAAATGGTTCTCGTTTGTTAAGCCCAGTTTTTCCGTGCCGGCTGAACATCCCTTATCTGGAATTCCTAAATCTAAAATGGTCCAGGGGATGGCTGTGACTTTGTTTTCTTTTCTTGCATAACATTACTTTCAGGCCGTGTGTATAAGGTGTATATTAGATGGAAACGAAATTCATTTTCAACTGTTCTTTAATGGTATTTCAAATCTACCAGGCAGACATGCTTAGCCTGTCTACTGTTAGAGCTGGTGTAAATGAAACCTCTCCGAACCTTGAAAGATGACATGTCAGAAGACACAATGCCAAGGCAGCAAAGCAGGAGTTCATTTGAACCATGATAAACCTTGTTGTCATAACCCTGTTATAAAATGAAGACCTGAAGGTACTTTAAATAGGAAAAAAAAGAAAACAGTCATGGATGTTTTTCTGCATTGTTTATATTCTACAATTGTTTCAGAGGCAATGCAAAAGACCTCCAGCTGACAACAGCTATTAGAAAAAAGATGTCTGCACCTGTTTATAACTAACAGTGTTTTAACCTCAAGATATGCCGCTTCTTTCGAATATAACAAGGTACAATCCCCTATTTCCTTCAAATGAGCAGTGGCAGGTACATCACTCTCAAAACACTACATTTCTGATTTCCAAACTGACTTGCAACATATTAAAGGAAGCTCAGCAAATAAAAGTGTTGGATTTAGACTGGGCTCAAATCTTATTTCTAGTCATAGAATGAGTTGTCATTCCTTCTCATTTCTCTGCTTGAAGAAACAAAATCAAATTAAAGCTGATCTCATGGCATTGCTCTTAGCAAATGTGCTATAATTCAACCGTATTATTTTATACTAAGACGTAGAGCTACCAGGCCTGTTCAGTGGGGTATAATTTGGAGAAGAGGGGCTCCTGTTTCTGAGATCTTCTCAAGGTTCTAATCACTTTCTGATTAGCTATATTAATTTACTGTATATACTCGAGTATAGACCTAGTTTTCCAGCCCCTTTTTTATGCTGAAAAAGCCTCCCTCGGCTTATACTCGAGTCAAGGTTATTTATTATTTTACTCTGTTATTAGTATTATTTTTATTTCATGTATTATTTTACTCTCTTTATTATTATTACATTCACAGTATTTTACCCTATTATTATTATTATTATTATTATTATTATTATTACATTTATTATTCTACTCTATTATTACTGTTATTATTGCATTTCCATTATTTTACTTTATTTGTCGGAACCCAGACAAATAACATTATTATTATTATTATTATTATTATTATTATTACATTATTATTATTATTAATATTATTTTACTCTTTATTATTGTTGGAAGGATACCTAAGTACATTTACACTGAAGATATGTAATGATTTAATCAGAGTTGGGAAGTCTTATCTCAAATCACAGTTTTATGTAAATATTAAAAAAAACATTTCACCTCCTGATGCCCCAATTAATGTAATTTTATTGGTATCTATTTTTATTTTGAAATTTACCTGTAGTGGCTGCATTTCCCACCCTCAGCTTATACTCGAGTCAATATGTTTTCCCAGTTTTGTGGTAAAATTAGGTGCCTCTGCTTATATTTGGGTCGGCTTATACTCAAGTATATATGGTATTTCTGTCATATGTTCTGCAGTTGATGGTGCTTGGTGATGGAAGGGTTAATGTAAGTATTAGTTTAGTAATCTGGAAGTAAGAGTTCATGGGTGAAAGCAATTAAGGGTGGAGGTATGCAAGAGATAGGTTGCAACTGGGTGTTTGTGGATATAAGGAGCGAGCCTTGGAAGTGATCTCCGGGAGAAAAGTATTGTTATATTTTGGTGGTGGATGCTGCTGGTTTCCCCCCCAGGTCTGTTGGATTTTCGGTATCCTGACCTGTCTTCTGTAATCTTGGAATCTTGAACCTTTGGACTGGCTTTTGACTACGGTATAGACTCTTGATCCCTGGACTTTGTTTATTGAACTCTCGGAGTTAGACCACTGGACTAGACCCTTTGACTACGGTGTAGCTTTTGCTATCAGTTTTTGTTTATTCTGTGGCTGAGTGCTATCTTTATGTTTTATATTTTGGTCTATTAAAACAGCCAGCAAGTAAGTAAGTGCTGTTTTAATTAAACTGCTTGATACAAACTGGGAGTTTGGTTCATCTCTACCTAAAATAGGCAGAGCCCTGTCAATGTGACACTTTCCCATAACCTCTTTCTGGGCTTGTAGTATTCTACTACTTCTCAAAAAGATAAAATTCAAAATCTACAAAAGAGTAATGCTTTTATTGCCCAACAAAAATATCAGACACCTTGGGTCCCAAGATGGGCTACTTTTATTGTTACTAATGGGGTTTAATGCAACCCAGCAGAGTAAAATATTTGACTTTTTTTTGTTCTTGCATTAGGTAACAAAATAAGTGGCAATTTTTATTTTTTTTCAGCCCAGTAGCCTCCTTTCTCACTGGAAGAATCTGCAACCTGTTATTTTAGAGATGCCTAGAACAGAAAGAGAGACCTTCAGAGCAACAATGGTTCCCTTTCTTTCTTTCTTTCTTTCTTTCTTTCTTTCATACATACATACATACATACATACATACATACATATCCACACATAGAATGAATTTGGAGGCCGCCATACTGGGAAATACACATTGGTTTGAGATTTAGTTATACAGTACTTGGCACAGAAGGTAGAAGACTGTATGTTGGGAGTGCTTTGTATTCTTTTGTGGCATAGGATTGGACTGGATGGGCCTTGTTCTCTTCTAATTCTAGGTCTGTGATTCTAGAACCATTGGGACTAATGCAATGTGACTGAGGCCATGTCTATATGGCTCAAATAATGTGAACTCACCTCACAGCTGGTGCAGGGGTGTTCACATAATGTATGGCTGGATTGGTTGCAGAAGCACTGCATCCAGCTATGAATCTAGTGAAATCCTGGTATTTTGGAGATGTGGACAGCTAGATCCAGTGGGATTTGCCCTGATCTGGTGTCCATATATCCAGAAGATCCACCATTTTATCATCAACCATAACATTGCCAACGGTTCCTTTGCAGAGTCTTGTTGGCGATGTTGCGAGGTGGCGAGGTGACAACAGGATACCCAGCCATATGACCAACAGGTTTCTGTGAGGAGCGGTGTTGTGGCATCAATGCACTATTGACCTGACTGGCCCTGTAGACATCTGGGCATTATTCAGGGCTGCCTTGGAAGAGCCCCAAAGCAGTTTAACCCAGTATATTTTGGCAAGTGTAGACATGGTATTTGAGTCTCCTTGTGGAAAGAAAAAGCGGGGTATAAATGAACATAAACATAATAATATTAATCATAATAATAATGGCCTGAGTTTGTGTATTTCTGGACACAGGGTGATAGGTTTGACACTATAAAATGTTATTCCATCTTCCATATTATCTCCAGAAGCTGAGAGCTATATATAGCCTTGTGGCTTAATAGATCACAATAAAGATCTTGTCAAGCAAGTAACTCTCTGTGTTAGCAATCACCATCAGGTTAAGAGGCTGCCTGGCCTATCCACAAATAAATGAATGTGGAATACAAGGTGATGATTTACAACCACTTTTGCCACAAGTTAAATGTTATAAAGATGGGGGAGAAATCAATTTCCCCTGCATTTCAATGTGAACTGACCTGATGCATGCTTTCTTTAAAAACCAGAATAGAATTATCCTTCTTTTTCTGCAGATCTGCAAATTTTGTGAAGTTGTTAAGGTAAGTATATTTCATTTAACAAACTCTCTGACAAAGAGTGTTTGTTAACTGAGAGAGTTTTGTTAACTGAGAAAGTTTTTTTTACATAAGCTCATGAGAGAAGCCTCCTTGCAGGATTGCAAGACATCCGGGCGTCCCCTGGGCAACATCTTCGTAGACGGCTGATTCTCTCAATCCAGAAGCAACCAGAAGCGGCTTGCAGCATGCAAACAAGCAAGCAAAACAACAAACAGACCTTTTCAGGACCAACCATGACAATAATCTCAATCAACATTGAAGGCATGTCAGCTGCCAAAGAACAACTGCTCTATGAACTGGGCCAAGATAAGTCTAGTAGTTTTCTTCATAATGGCAAAATTGGAAATGAAAAGGAACCTGAGAAATTCGTTTGAATATTAGTCCAATATTGAGAAATTTGTTTCAATATTGGGACGGTAAAGGTAAAGGTTTGCACCTGACATTAAGTCCAGTCGTGTCCAACTCTGGGGGTTGGTGCTCATCTCCATTTTTAAACTGAAGAGCTGCCGTTGTCTGTAGACACCTCCAAGGTCATGACTATATGGAGTGCCGTCACCTTCCTGCTGGAGTGGTACCTATTTATCTACTCACATTTGTATGTTTTCGAACTGCTAGGTTGGCAGAAGCTGGAGCTAACAGTGAAAGCTCATGCTGCTCCGCAGATTCGAACCTGCAACCCTCCGGTTGGCAAGTTCAGCAGCTCAGCACTTTAACCCACTGCAACATCAGGGGCGCATACCAAGAAATGTGTACAAATGTTTATATTTATGGAAATATACACAAATAATGTATTCAATTTGGCAGGTTTTAAAAAATACATGTGCAAATCAATGTAGAAGGAGAATAGTAAAAGTAGTGCTTGAAAATGTAGATGTTATAAAAGATTTTAAAAGATTTGTCCCTATCCATGGTGGCTATAAAATCAGCTTAAGGAAAAGTGCTAGGGTTGGGCGGTTTCATTTCGTTAATTCGTAATTCGTTAATAATTCGTTAATTTTTTCAATTACAAAACGATAACGAACCATTCTGGAGCAATTATTAAAAAAAACGAATTTTCAAAAACGTTTTGTAAATGCTTCGTATTTCGATATTGTATTCGTTTCGTTATTGTTTTGAGGTCGTTTTGTTATTATTTCTGCATGTCTGGGCCAGTTTTATGGTTTAATTAGTGAAAAAAAATTATAATATCACACCAACAGTCAACAACAGAGGGAGAGGGAAGCTTCAGAAGGTTTTGGAGGTTTTTTAGCGTATTTCGCGGTCGCGTCCGCCATTAACGAATCGATTCGTTATTGTTTCGGAAATCGATTCGTTAATTTTTTACCATTTACGAAATTTCGTAAATATCGAACTTTTTAAAAGGAAAATTTTGTAATTATTTTAAATATCGAAACAAAAAAAAAACCCCAAATACAAATCGATTTTAGAAACAAATTTTTCCGTTGTTACCCAGGCCTAAAAAGTGCCACTCCGGTCAGCAAGGAGTATGAGGAAGAATTTCCCAGCAAAGCTCCTGTGCCGACATGATTTTGTTTTGTACATATGTAGCATGCAAGACAAGGTGACTGGGGAAATTAATAAGGTTGTGGATGCTGAGGGAATTCCAAGGGCAGCGTGCAGAGAAAAATCAAATCACAGCTTAGTTTTTCATTACATTTTCCATTAATATCCAAGTTGTTTGGGGGCAATTCAGATCAGCACATCACAGGAGCTTCTTTAGCAAGAAGCACCGCTGCTCACAGCTCCACTCATTCAGAACAGCCTGTAATTGCAATGTTGATTTGCAATACAACCAACAGACCCCATCTTATGCAGATAGGGAAACAGATGCTTTAGATGTTTTTTTTCTTTAGAATGGAGGTCAAAGAGCATCACAGACACAACATGACAGAACAGGTTCTGTATCAGTGAGTTGCTAGTTGTCTTCTTGTAAGTTGAATATGTTGGTTCTATTGACCAATCAAGGACAGAGTCCTAGGCTTTCTAGTATTTAGGTTGGCAAATGCATAGCTCCGAAGGGTGAAGCATGAGACAGCTCATTAGATTATCTTCTGATTCAAATCTTTTTAGGAATAGGCTTTCCTGTCCACAGAGCCCTAATTGACCAGTGGAGAGCTTTGGAATGCTTGAAATCTATTGCAGACTACAATTTTGAAAGCACAGAAAGCAGAACAGCCACACATACTATACACAGAACTAAAGTTTCTTATTATTTCTATCCCCAACTACTGGAATTTTAGATGTGGAAGTACTTAATTGTAAATCTAAAATGAATGCTTAAAATAGCAGTATTTCATTGTCCGCTGTCAGGAGAACATCAACACAGCAGTGTTGTTGTTATTTATACTTCCAACACTTTGTAACATCATAGACCAGTCCACGCAAGAGCTCCCTTTTGGCCATCGCCATCCCCAGCTCCTTCAAGGTCAAGCCTTCAAGGATATTATCCATCCATCTTGTCCTTGGTTGGCTTCCTTTTTCCTTCCATTTTCCTCAGCATCATTATCTTTTCCAAGCTTTTCTGTCTTCTTGTTATGTGGCCAAAGAACTTTATCTCTGCCTCTAATATCCTTCCCTTTAGTGAGCAGCCGGGCATTATTTCCTACCTATTTTAAATTACTTAGTTCTCCAAAATACATATAGAAGGATGTATATACTGGTATGTATTTTATGTACCTTCAAATCACTTGCTTGACTTATGGATACCCCATGAATTTTATAGGGTTTTCTTGCTCAAGGAATATTCAAGATGTGGTATTGACAGCCCTTCCCTCTGAAATATTGCTTGAAATATTGCCACTTGGAATTCATTGGTGGTCTCCCATCCAAGTACTAACCAGGGCTACCTTTGCATAGCAGCCAAACTCAGTTGAGATCTGGCACAAGTTAGCTCCCCCTCACTATGTCATCCTTCCAAATAGTTAAACATGTGTATCATGAGCATCAACAGAAATAAGCATGAATTCATGGTAGTATGTTATTTCATACATAATAGATAGCATTCTTGAAAGTCTGACTCACTCAGAGGTGAGATTGACGGCCTGCGAGTACTACTATTCAAACATTCATCATTCACAGCCTTTGGGTAGATGTCATGAATATTAGAGGCAGAGAGGTGAGTTCCTCCATAAACATTTGAAGCTGGCCAAGATGAGTTAAAGAAGTTGAATTCACAGCAGTTCCTCCCTCTACTTTCTCCCAATGAACATAATTAACGAACAAGCCAAAATGTTTGGGGAAGGTGAAGGAGTTAAGATTGATTAAGCGAAATCAACTGATTTCAAAGGACTGGCTAGTCTAAAGTCATATTAGAGGATGGAAAAATAGAAGGGGCTTGACATTCAAAAGCAACAAGGTGATCTGAAGGACTGCTGGCAAATAAACGATATGGCTGAGAGCTGAATGGCATCTAAGCAATCAGCCAGTCCACCACTAATGAATTCAATAGCAGCAAAGCCCATTTTCCTCTCCTGAGTTTTCTATAAACAATTTACAGTGCAAATGTGTTTTTGAGGGATACAAATGGTTCTGTATTAAGGTTCTTTGCAAACCATTTCTAGATAACAACGGCTATGAAACACTGTAAACAGTTTTTGGAACTACCTGGAAAATACAGTTTTTCTCTTTCTCTCGCGCTTAAGTAGATGAACTCTAAGTGTTGAGAGGTGGTTGAAACTGTAAGTGTGTTTAGCAAGAGGAAATGATAGCAGTCTACGAACAAATTGTAAAGAACACACACAATCAACAAGAGGCCTGCTGTTACAAAATGGGGTTCTGGTGTGAATGGAAATGGAGGGCATTTTTCTTCCAAAATCAGTGGGCTGGAATCCACTACCGGCTTGCAAGAGCTTTCTAAGTGAGAAACCAGCAGTGAGTGGTTTTGTAATGTGAAAAAAACCCCCTAACTTTCCTAATCTAAATATGTTTACTTAGCAGTAAGTTCAATAAGAACTTTCATTTATTTTCAACAATTGTTTTCTAGATCAGCATGCAATCTGTGTAGTCCTAGACAAATTCTGCAGAACAGAGGTGTTAATTTTAATCAGATAATGATCTTTGGGCTGAATGCAGATGTGTGTAGATTCACATGGAAGAAAAGGTCAGGAAAAAGAAAATAATGAATACCAAACAGCAGTGGCATGGAGAAAAGAATGTCCACAAAATATAGACATTGGCTGGAATTCTGATGGTGACATAGGCATGCGCAACTCCAAGGTATATGCCCGTGTATAATATCAAGCACAAAAATGTTGCAAAATACCAAAAGCAGAATCTTCAGTGCCAGATTGTTCCCAATTTTTATGTATGGTTTTGAATGCTTTATAATGAGGGAATGTACGCTTGTGCACGAATTGGGTTTTGTCGGTTCCCTTCGGCCAATCTGGTGTGTTTGGCTGACCATAATAGTAAGGGCTCAGCCGCCATGTTTTTTTGGCTGAAATGGGCCACGTGGCAGTCAGTCATGGCTCCTCCTCTAATATTCGGCATCATGTGGTATATAAAGAGACTGCCGTGTGCCCCAAGCATTTTCACCATCACCACCCCTCCCCTGATTCCCTCACTGTCCAAAGATCTTTTTGCATGCTCACCTTCCTGTGGTGGGAGTATTCTTGTTGATCCTGCATTGCCTGCCCCACACAAGCCACCAACTCCTTCCCTTTGTTTGGTCTGCTGGTAGCTTTAGAAAGGGTGGAGTGTCAACCATTCTGCCCCCGACTGTCCTAGATATCTCCTTCTTCCTCCCCCCTTTCCTTCTTTGGGGGGCTGATTGGCTCTTTGTGGGGTGGGGTGGCCAGTCAAACACTCTGTCTCCGACCTGAAGTCATCCTTCTCAGTGAAGCTGATGACCTGCTCTGAACCGCTAAGACTTATAATAATATGCTCCAATAACATTTTCCCCCCAAACATGGTTAGCTTTCCTAAAATACATTTTGAAAATGTTTTTTCTTCAGTGGACCATACAGGAGTGTTTTTCTAATAAGGGGACAATGCATGCTTGCTGCTGGCCTCTTTCAATATGTTTTGTGAGAACAAGAAATGCAAAAGCTTTGGAAGAAGTTGATTGCTATTGTTTTTAAATTAGTGAGTAAGAAAGTGTACTAGTGGGGCATTGGGCTGTGTGATATGGAAGTGCACCTCTGACATTTGGCAGAAAGGAATGGCACCCTGCAGCTGCTCCTGGAGAGGTTACAGGTCAGGGCCAGTGGGGGAGGGTATCTTTTGGGGAATTTTTAAAGGAGATTTTATTTCTAAAAGAAGAGAAATTCCTAAAAATCAGGGGATGTCCCAAATGTTATTAAACTCAGTGGGTTAACAGTGGTTGATGCGTCCTCCAAGTGTGGTCATTTTCACTTCAATAGCCCTATAAATTATGGGATTCGGAGCCTGGGAAGCCCCCCCCCCCCCTGCCACCAATGGACCAGATAGAGCTGCATTTTTTGGCTCCAGACCAAAAATGGCTATTCGGCTATCCGTCCATTTCTGGGAGACTGTGGAAATGGATCCAGGGGTCTCCTGAAATTTGGCCAACAGAAACAGACTGAGATTCAGCCAGAATGCACAAGTCTAGAGGGAAGATCATAGGAAAGAATTCATTCTTTTGAAAAATGGCACTTCAGGAAAATCACGGTACAATGGACTTTCAAACAGAGAAATAAACTGGTCTATATATATATACCTATCGATGTGAGAGCTGGACCATAAGGAAGGCTGAGATCCAACCAGTCCATACTCCAGGAAATAATGCCCGGATGCTCATTGGAAGAAAAGATATTAGAGACAAAGATGAAGTACTTTGGCCACATAATGAGAAGACAGGAAAGCTTGGAGAAGAGAATGATGCTGGGGAAAAAGGAAGGAAAAAAGAAGAGGGGCCGACCAAGGGTAAGATGGATGGATGGTATCCTTGAAGTGACTGGCTTGGCCTTGAGGAAGCTGGGGTTGTTGATAGCTGACAGGGAGCTCTGGCGTGGTCATCCAGGAGGTCACGAAGTTGGAAGTGACTGAACAAATACACAACAACAAATATATGTATATTCCCATTGTCAGAATAGGTTGCATAATATAGGTATACCTCAATTTTAACAGCCTTAGACAAAAAAGTTTCTTTTAAAAATAAAATCTGGCTTTGGGGAAATGGTAAAGGAGGAAATGGCAAAGGAGGACACGCTCTTTCACTCTTGGGTTGCAGCAGCATGTCTGAAGCAAGTAGTGCAAGAAATCTTCATCTGGGAAGAACTGGTGTTCTACTCTATGCGATCCTACTGCAGGGGCATATGCTTATGTGCAATGGGAAAACATTATACAATATAATCTGTCTCCAGAATTATTTGATGAGCTTGAGCAAAGAGCAACATAGAAAGAAAAAAAGAAAGCAGATTGGCCTGTTTCACCAGCTACCTATGGAATTTCTGGAATTGTTTTCATACCAGAAAGAAAATTGCAAAATAATAACAATAATAAGCACCATCTGTTTAAGAATGAATTTAGCAAAGATTATATGCTTGTGAGTATTGTTTTAATTTCACAGATGTCCTAGGAGGCTATATTCGAGTGGTGGATGGGATCAAATGCAAAGGAGGGAACAACAAAACTGGCATGATTTAACGTAATGCTCTCTGTACCAGTAACTCAGCCTGAGGAGGGCATAGCAGCCTTTTTCAAGTGGGAAGGAGGGAGTCAAATCATCCAGCAAGAGTCTCAAGGGGAATAAACCAAAATCTTCCTTCAATCTCAAGGGATTACCTTCTTCCATCTCTGGTCCACCCATGGGCACTCCAAACATCGGTGGTGAGCCTGGACTCTTGAACTATGTTATCCCTGCTTTGGTTATCTCATTGGTTCTTTCCAATTACAAATATAATCCCAAATTTCTTTCAGTGAAGCACGTCAAATTAAAAAAAACGTGTTCATCACCAAAGGAAGTTTCTCATCAGAGAATGATGTTAGATGCTGAACTTCAAATTTGCCTATTCAGAGATTTGTTGGTATGCTCCCATGTCTCCGCCTGCTTCACTGGATGGTGACAGCACTGTTGATGTGAAGATACATTAAAAAAACAACGCACAGACTTTATTGTTTAAAGCAAATGCCAGCCAGTTACTGAATGTTAAGGTCCTGGAGCTATGGAGGAGCTTTGGAAGCAATTGGAATTCAGTGAGGAAGTCACAAAGGAGTTCAAGGGGAAAAGGAAAAACAATCATTTTCATTTATATTTGGCAGACAAGGCTCAGTCTATTGTTGTTTCCCATTACATTAATGACCAAAGATCCCCTTTCCTTTTTTAATGAAACTGAAGCAGTAACACTGTGTCTGACTCATTATTTGTGTACATTCACTTCATTTTTTTTCATACTGAGAAAGCAAAGCAAAGGACATAAGGCTGAAGCTAAACACAAGGACTGATGGGGGAAGCAGGTTTCCCATGTTCTAGTGAGATTTCAGGATTGATTTATCTGGGATTGGACCTTGGATCCTGTACAAGAGAAAAGATATATCATCTATCTATCTATCTATCTATCTATCTATCTATCTATCTATCTATCTATCTATCATCTATCTATCTATCTATCTATCTATCTATCTATCTATCTATCTATCTATCTATCCTCCTGCATGTCACCTGAGTAGCACCCAAAGTCAAAGAGTCCAGGATGCCGCCCTCCTCCCCTCCAAAGAAGATTTTTTTAAAGGGCAGAAGAATTCACTTGCTAAGCTCAAAGATGGCCGTCATGTTACCTTGAGATTTCTGTTCTCACATGTGTGACCCCTCACACATTTAGATTTCAATAGGTGATTTTCCCTGTTCCAGACATCCCATCAATTTCCCCCTCCCTCTTAACAGGGTCAGAGCCCACTGGAACTAAGAAAGAAAGCGGAAACTTCTGACAATGCATTCTACCTTTGAACTACTTCACAAGAAAACTCAGTCCTCCTTACATTCTGACTGTCTATATTCGACTTTGACCAATTTCAAAACATTGCATTAAAGCCAGAGGCTAGGAAGTGATAAAGGAAGTAAGACAAAGGATAAAATAAAGAAACATCATAACCTGGATTATCCTCCTCCAAACCAACATGCACACATGCGCATTTGAGCTTCTGGTAATCAGAGGAAGATCAAGTTACCCTTCGGCAGTTGCATGGATTAGCTTCACACCTTTGTGAGAGCTTCAGAGAGCCTTCCAGAGAGATTTCATGGGGGTGGAAGAACAAGGCAGCCTCTAAAATAGCTACTGCTGTGTCTTCCTCCTATTATTGAAGCAAGATACTAGCCTCCTGCTCCCTTTGCTTTGGAAAGGAAGATGGGAAGGTCTCCGATAGGGAAAGGTCCCTCCTACACAGTTTGTCATGAGAATGTGAAGCTTTTGAAATGGCACAAAGAAAGGAAACATACTAATATAAGGAAGAGACTATCTGAATTGAATGAAAGGCCCCTAGCAGGGCTCTTTTAATGATATGATCATCATCTGAAACAGGCTAATAATGCCAAATATTTCTTTTAATGGCTATTATATATGAGTTGTAAAGTTTGGGTTCAGTATTAGTGAGATAATGGCTTGGGCACCGAATTCTCTTCTCTTTCCAATGGGTTTTTCTTTCCTCCCCCCCCCCCCCATCTAAGAAGTTTTTTTAAGTCTCTAAGCCAGAAATTTCTAGTTAAACATATTCTCGAGGTGTCATCAAATTTTTACAATAATGCATGTGCGGAGAGAAAGTGCAAAGGAAGAAATTGCTTAATGCAAGAAACACAAACTCCAAGTCAGCAAAAATTGGGCTGCCACCATCTATTATGCAGTTTCTGACAAGTCAGTTGCCATTAAAAGGAAGCGACAAGGTGAAGACTTGGGAAAGGCAAGGATTTGGGAGGGCGGGGGAAGAGACAGAGAGAGAGAGAGAGAGAGAGAGAGGGAGGAAACATAGACTTTCAGCTCTCTCCCCCTCTCTTCTATCTTTCAAAATCCAGCAGCTCTGTAAATTAGATACAGACTGATGGCATTTTCATAAACTCTTCAAGTGCCCGTAAGATGTGATGCTAATTCCTAGGGCACTCAGTGGAGAATGAGCCTAGGACACCAAAGGCAAGCAGTTTATAATTGCTTTTTAATATATTTCCTGAATTCATTTTGTTCTGTACCAGAGCCTGAGATGGCAGAAAGGCCACAATGTTGGATAGAATAAATAAAACTTCATAACTGTCATCAACCTATATTCAATTGTATGCAGTGCCACAGTAAACAAGCAAGGCCTAAAAAAATTCCCACATACAATAAGGGAATAATTCAGGCACCCCGGCTGCAAATCTTCTTCTGAGCACCTCATTAATCATCCTCATCCCAAGACTCATTTATACACTTAGAGAAGCTATAAACAAAGGCAGAAATGGCTCATCTCATTATATACTTTTTATATTGAGTTAACTTTCAGAGTATTTTATAAGGCTGGCCATATGGCCAGTGATAGAGCCCTCTTATTCTAATGCAGGGGCAGGCAAAGTGCATCCCTCCAGATGTTGTCCTCTGCATAACTGAAAGGTTTTAGCAGCTGTGGTATTGGAGGTAAGCAGTACTTACTTCAAATGAAATAGTCTTTTTATGCTTACCCATCCTCCCCCCTGCTGGATTATGGACTTCTAGTCTGGACGTTCTCAGAGGGTTAGATTAGCCAATCATACCTCTTCAGCTCTCCCTCCCAATACTGGGACACCACAGGGTTGTGTGTTGAGTCCTCTGCTTTTCACTTTGTACACGTATGATTGCACTCCCATCCATCATAACAATATCATTATCAAATTCACAGATGATACAACCATGGTGGGGCTTATCTCTGAAGGGGATGAGTCTGCCTATCGGGATGAGGTGGTTTGGCTGCTCTCATGGTGCATGGACAATAATCTGGTTCTTAGCATCAATAAGACCAAGAAGCTCATAGTGAACTACAGAAAGAACAGACCAGAAATCCAGCGCTTGGTCACAAATGGAGACTAAGTGGAGCAGGCAGAATCATAGAATCATAGAGTTCGAAGAGACCTCATGGGCCATCCAGTCCAACCCCTGCCAAGAAGCAGGAACATTGCATTCAAAGCACCCTGACAGATGGCCATCCAGCCTCTGTTTAAAAGCTTCCAAAGAAGGAGCCTCCACCACACTCCGGGGCAGAGAGTTCCACTGCTGAACGGCTCTCACAATCAGGAAGTTCTTCCTCATGTTCAGATGGAATCTCCTTTCTTGTAGTTTGAAGCCATTGTTCCGCATCCTAGTCTCCAGGGCAGCAGAAAACAAGCTTGCTCCCTCCTCCCTGTGACTTCCTCTCACATATTTATACATGGCTATCATGTCTCCTCTCAGCCTTCTCTTCTTAAGGCTAAACATGCCCAGCTCCTTAAGCTGCTCCTCTAGACCCCTTGTTCTCTAGACCCCTGATCAGGCATGTTGCCGGGGAGGAGGGGGGGGGTTTGAGGGGCTTCAGCCCCCCCCCCCCCGAAATTCTCATGGTGGTTCGCGAAAAGGCCTTACTGGTGCATTATTTAAACTGTTATGTTTATTCATATCATGATCTGATCACCATACTCAATATATCTCATATGCATGGGGGTATTGGGGTAATGATACAAAAGGTTTGCTAGGCTAGACCCTCTTTCACTCAGACTCAGCCCCCCCCCGAAACTCAGCCCCCCAACCCCCCTGAAAAAAATTCAGCCCCCCCCCCCGAAACGAAATCCTGGCTATGGGCCTGCCCCTGATCATTTTAGTCGCCCTCCTCTGGACACATTCCAGCTTGTCAATATCTCTTTTCAGTTGTGCTGCCCACAACTGGACACAATATTCCAGGTGTGGTGTAACCAAGGTGGAATAGAGGGATAGCATGACTTCCCTGGACTTAGACACGAGACTCCTATTGATGCAGGCTAAAATCCCATTGGCTTTTTTGCCACCACATCACATTGTTGGCTCATGTTTAACTTTTGTCCACAAGGACCCCATGATCTTTTTTACATGTACTGCTCTCGAGCCAGGCATTGTTCCCCATTCTGTGTCTTTGCATTTCGTTTTTTTTCTGCCTAAGTGGAGTATCTTGCATTTGTCCCTGTTGAACTTCATTTTGTTAGTTTTGGCCAATCATCTCTCTAATCTGTCAAGATCGTTTTGAATTCTGTTCATTTCAAGTTCTTGGGTGTCACTGTTAAAGAGGATCTGACCTGGGGCACCCATACAGTAGCACTGGTGAAGAGGGCCCAGCAGAGACTGTACTATCTGAAACAACTGAATGAAAAATTGCTGGTAACTTTCTACCACTGTGCTAAAGAGAGTGCCCTAACCTACTGTATCTGCATATGGTTTGGTAACTGCACAGTGGCAGATAGGAAGGCATTCCAAAGGGTCACTATTTCTGCACAGAAAATCCCTGGTTGCTCTCTTTCTCTCTTCTCTGGAAGAACTTTATAGGTCCCACAGCTCAGAGCATTCTTGGGGATCCATCTCACCCAGCACGTTCTTTTTTTGAAAAAAATTACCATCTGTCAGACAATACAGGATAACAGGAAGGCCAAACAGACTGGGAGACAGCTTTTATCCTAGAGCTGTGGACAGTCTGAGAAGACAAGCAGTTAAAACCCGATGCCATTGGTAGTTGGTATGGATGCCATTTTAGCAGTATGAGTGATTCTAACTCTGAAGGAGCTATCCAAGGTCCTGAATTCTGGACAGTCTGGGAAAATGCAAACAAACTCCCATGGAGGGGCTGATTCTGCTGATAGTGAGAATTACATTGGACTGTAGCCCACAACAGACAGATACAAAACAGTTCTGCAATATCCTCTCTCTCTTCCCTTCCCCTGCCCCACACTTTCTTCTCATCTTTTACATTGACAACAGTATAATGTTATAGTACAATATGGTAATATATAATATTAATATTGTGCTATGGTAATAATATAATATATTGTATTTACATATTACTTGTAAGCCTCTCTGAGTCCCCTTTGGGGTGAGAAGGGTGGCATATAAATGTTGTAAATAAATAAATAATAATAATAAATAAATAAATATATTAAACTCCATGGATTCACATTGATGTGATTCTAGGCTGCATCAATAGGAGTATTAGGGAATGATGGAAATGGTAGATCTTACCCAGAATGCTGTGTCCCATTCTGGGCACCACCATTCAAGAAGGATATTGCCAAGCTAAAACATGTCCAAAGAAGGGCAACTGAAATGGTCAAAGATCTGGATGTTATACCCTGTGATGAGTGCCCGAGGGAGCTGGGTTTGTTTAGCTTGGAGAAGAGTAGACATGATAGCCTTGCTTAAATATTTGAATGTGTGTGATGTGGAAGATGCAGCCAGCCTGTTATCTGCTACTCTGGAGATTAGGACATGGAAAAATGGACTCAAATTGCAGGAGAGGAAATTCCACCTAAAATTAGGAAAGAGTTCCTGGTGTTAAGAGCTGTTTTACAGTAGAATATGTCACATTAGAAAGTGGTGAACTCCCTTTCTCTGGGAGTTTAAACAGAGGCTGGTTGGCCATCTGTTGGGAGTGTTTTCATTGGGTACCTGCATGGCATATAATACAATATGTAATACAATATGCTACTACTAATAGTAATCTCTGTGGAGATTATCCACTAAGGCGACCACGGCTGTCTCAGTTCCATGTCCCGGTCTGAAACTGGACTGTGACGGATCCAGATAATGTCCAAGAACCCCTGGAGCTGCGAGGCAATCACACGTTCCAAGACTTTTCCCAAAAAGGGGAGATTGGAAACTGGCCGAAAGTTGTTCAAATCAGTGGGATCCAGTGATGGCTTTTGCAACAGTGGTTTTATCACAGCTTGTTTTAGGCTGGCTGGAATTTTGCCTTCCTGAAGGGAGGCATTCACCACAACCTTGACCCACTCTGCCAACCCCCCTCTGGCTTCCTTTATCAGCCAGGATGGGCAGGGGTCCAGGATGCATGTGGTTGCCCTCGCTTCTCCAAGAATCTTGTCAACGTCCTCAAGTTGCACAAATTGAAATGAATCCATTAAAACTGGACAAGCAGGTACTCTTGCTACATCTTCAGAGACTGCAGTAACTGTGGCGTCCAGGTTGGAGCGAATCAGAGCGACTTTATCCATGAAGAACCAAGCAAATGCCTCACAGCGAGCTGTTGAAAGGCCAGGGATCCCATCATGGGTGGTGGGGTTCAACAAACTTCTGACCCTTCGAAACAGCTCAGCTGGACGATTCCTCATGGACACAATGTTGGCCGCAATGTGAGATTTATTTGCAGCCTTCACTGCCGTGGAGTACGCCCTTGCATAGGAGCATGCCCGTGTTCAGTCTGACTCGCATTATACTGTAATATTACTAATAATATTACAGTATAATGTTATAGTACAATGTACAATATATAATATTAATATTGTGCTATGATAATAATATAATATATTGTATTTACTTTTTACTTGTAAGCTGCTCTGAGTCCCCTTTGGGCTGAGAAGGGTAGCATATAAATGTTGTAAATAAATAAATAAAATGGCACTGGATCACTTCCAACTCTATGATTCTAAGAATGGGAATCTGTTCCAGCCAATCCTACTATGACTCTGTGTGTCTGTCTACAATCGGGAGACAGACACACAGCAGAATCCCTTATGGATTAAGCTATACATTTCGTTACCAAAATGGAAATCAAAAGAAGAAATGGAGGCTAATGAAAGAAAGAAAAATCCCACGAATTTTGGAAGAGCATTTCAAGTTGTTTCTTGCATATTCAAAATATGTTTCTTTACGAACACAAGCTTTACTAGACACAGTTGTTTCTTTTTACATGTGCAGAGCATTAGGTTAAAATGTTTGCAGAAACATGCTGAACAAATCTATTTTGTGGCGCAGAACCCATTCCTACTCTTTCTATGTTATTTCCACCTCTGGTACCCAACTGTCTGCTAAAGAGGTAGTAGACAAGGATGTATTGACTTCATTAACTTAAGTATAACGGTATGAATAAATTGGTGAAAGGTGATGTCTTTTTTTTTTCACAAAACAAACTGAAATTGAATTTTCTCTCATTTGCTATTCAATACATATAACTATTCCCAGCTGTAACTATATATCATGTACCTGTTAAAATTCTCAGGAGTGAAAAACAGTCACTAATTCTATTTTAACATGCATGAACACACCATAATTTAAATCTACACTTTTAAGCACTAAACTCCAAGGATGTAAGAAAAAACAAATTAAAAGTTTTGCCTCAATTGGGAAAAATTATGAGAGCTTTTGCACATCCTAACACCACATTAGTGCCGAATTTAGAACAAATGGGGTTCAGAGCTATTTAAGTTATGAGGCCCCTTCCCTGGGCCCGGAATAATGTTGGCTCAGTAGGCCTACATTGCCTACTTTGTGACACACTCTCATAAACTATCAACTCTATTATTATAGAATCATAGAGTCATAGAATCAAAGAATTGGAAGAGACCTCATGGGCCATCCAGTCCAACCCCATTCTGCCAAGAAGCCGGAATATTGCATTCAAAGCACCCCTGACAGATGGCAATCCAGCCTCTGTTTAAAAGCTTCCAAAGAAGGAGCCTCCACCACACTCCAGGGTAGAGAGTTCCACTGCTGAACGGCTCCCACAGTCAGGAAGTTCTTCATGTTCAGATGGAATCTCCTTTCTTGTAGTTTGAAGCCATTGTTTCGTGTCCTAGTCTCCAGGGAAGCAGGAAACAAGCTTGCTTCTTCCTACCTGTGGCTTCCTCTCACATATTTATACATGGCTATCATATCTCCCCTCAGCCTTCTCTTCTTCAGGATAAATATGCCCAGCTCCTTAAGCCGCTCCTCATAGGGCTTGTTCTCCAGACCCTTGATCATTTTAGTCGCCCTCCTCTGGACACATTCCAGCTTGTCAATATCTCTCTTCAATTGTGGTGCCCAGAATTGCACACACTATTGCAGATGTGGTCTGACCAAAGCGGAATAGAGGGGTAGCATGACTTCCCTAGTTCTAGACACTATGCTCCAATTGATGCAGGCCAAAATCCCATTGGCTTTTTTTGCCGCCACATCACATTCTTGGCTCATGTTTAACTTGTTGTCCACGAGGACTCCAAGGTCTTTTTCACACGTACTGCTCTCGAGCCAGGCATTGCCCCCCATTCTGTATCTTTGCATTTCTTTGCATTATACATGGAATCACTTCAAAACACTATGCCTTTCAATTTAGAATTTCACCACCATAGCAAAATGCATTGAAATAAAACTTTTTGATAGGAAGATGCCCCCTCCAGGCCAATGGGGCAATCATGGGGGGCAATCACAGAGAAGGCCCCGTCTCAAGTGTGGTTGGTGGGAACAAGCAACAGGGTCCTCTCCGTGATTGCCCCTGCCTCTGGAACTCCCTCCATACAGAATTAAGAATGGCCCCCTCTCTCCTCTCCTTTAAGAAGCTTTTGAAAATCCACTTATGCACTTTGGCTTACAGAGAGAAGGAGGAATAGTACGTATTTATACGTATCTGTATTTAGATACTGGAATCCTACCTTAGTCCTGTTGGTTGCTGAAAGTCATTCCATATTTAATGCTTGTAACAGCTTGTTCAATTATGTGGTAAAGGTTTGTGGAGTATCATATTTTGTTTATTTAAGTTGCCAATTTTTCTGTAGTCGTGAATATTGAGTGTCTGTGTGAGTAGTATGTGGGAATATCTGTTCTTTCCCCTATTCTACTATTAGCCTCTATTAAGTTCCCCTTTCTAAAACTTATCTTGCAATTTGTATCTGAGTTTCCTATTTCATTACTCTTCATTTTTTTGTACAGGTCTAAGTTTAAGTCCTCGCCAGCTATTATATCTCATGCTGCATGTTTTTCTATTTTTGAACAGGTTTTGTTTATAAATTTTACTTGTTTCTGGTTTGGGGTGTAAACATTTGCTATTGATACCTGAGTATTGTTTATTTTACCTATTATTATTATTATTATTATTATTATTATTATTATTATTATATTATTATAACTTTATTTGTACCCCGCTAGCATCTCCCGAGGGATTTGATGTGGCTTACAACAGGCTGAAGCCCACACAATATAACAATACAGTACCTAGCAAATAAAACAGTTAAGCAAGGACAATAACAATGACAGTACAACAAGACATTATTAAAAACTGAGCTGGCCAGAGTAGGGGTACAGGATTAAAAGTGCTGATGTGTCGGAGGGATATGGGATTATAATATAAGTGCGGTGTGCGGTGTGTGGTGATCTTGGTTCTAACTAAAGTGCTTCTGGGGTTTGGTACTGGGGTTCCTAGTCTGAAAAGGCACATTGGAACAGCCAGGTTTTCAAATTCATTTTTCAAATTCATTTTTCATTATAAATCTACCTTCGATATTTTTAATGACCTTTTCCAATTCAAAGTTTAGATTATCCTTAATGCATATGGCCACCCCTCTAGCTTTATTTGAGCCTCTCAATTCATACTGTATATCCCAAATTTTGTTGTTGAGCAATTTGGATTTGTCTCCCCCTTTTTAATGTAATTCCTGTAATAATGCAATATGTTAACCAGGGCTCCTTACAGGGAGCAGTCAACCCTCCTGTTTAAGGAGCTCCACTGGCTGCCATTCATTTTCCGCACCCAATTCAAGGTGCAGGTTGTTACCTACAAAGCCCTGAATGGTTTGGGACCCGCCTACCTGCGTGACCGCATTTCTGTATATGAACCCACACAATCTCTTTGATCATCTGGAGAGGCCCTGCTCGCGCTCCCACCTGCATCTCAGGCACGATTGGTGGGGACGAGAGAGAGGGCCTTTTCGGTGGTGGCCCCTCGACTCTGGAACTCACTCCCTAAGGACATCAGGCATGCCCGAACTCTGGCAGTCTTTAGAAGGAGCTTGATGACGTGGTTGTTCCAGTGTGCCTTCCCAGAATAATGATCCCACAGCACTTTGTCCTCCAAAGCACTTTACATTGTTTTAGGTCTGCTTGTATGTTTTCCACAAATGCCCCATCACCTTTTTTGCCCATGTCCAGCATTATTTTAAATTTCAGTTTACATTTGGCCTTCCCATAGTTTTTAATAGTGTGTTGTCTTATTGTTAATGCTTACGCTATTGTTTTATTGTCTATGTTTGATTTTAATTGCTTGTATTGTTGTTATTATTGCTTGTATTGTTGTATTTGGGCTCGGCCTCATGTAAGCCGCACCGAGTCCCTTGGGGAGATGGTAGCGGGGTATAAATAAAGTATTATTATTATTATTATTATTATTATTATTATTATTACTTGGTTTTCCTTTAACAATTTGGATAGTTTGTGTCTCTTAACCAGTGTCAAAAGTCCGTTTGTGTTTACTAACATAATATCAATACTATCACCCATCAATATGATAATTTTGTTTCTTCTCATTCCACTTTTTCAGAAATGTGGTTTCATTGCACTCTCATCACCTCACAATAGCAGGTTCCATGTAGAAAATGAATCTGTTCTGCCTTTTAATCCGCAATCTGACAGAGGTATTCAAGGTGCAGAATGCTGTACCCAAATTTATTCAGAACCTTGGATAGCTCCTTAAGAGTTAGAATCACTCATACTGCTAAAATGGCATCCATACCAACTACCAATGGCACCGGGTTTTAACTGCTTGCCTTCGAAAAGATAAAGATGATGAGCCCTACTACAGAGAAAAAGATGGTGACATTCATTTCATGACTGTGGCCTAACACAGAGGTACTGTATCTTAGAATCTCATCCTACAGCTGGGCAGTTTGTCCTCCCTGTTTCTGCATCTGAAAGGAGCAGCGTCAATTTGATGCATGGAAGCTATGACACAAAGTAGTGTCACACATTTCAGATATCACATACAGTTCCAATCTGAGACAATATTTATTCCACAATGCCTCATACACAACACTGTCAAGAACGAAGATTAAGCGATGTTAACTTAGTTCTAATATGAGACACTTTAATAAATTTCATTAGAAGCGGCTGGAAAAGTGGGGGGACGCAGAGCTGCCGTGGAGTGTCAGGTGGCTGGCAGCTTTAATGTATATCTTAGGGAACTTATCATCTAATTATAAAGAATAAAGCATATTTTTTTCCAGTGTGGTTACATGTGGTAATGAAGCATGCAGGAAGCCTCGCAAGATAGATGGGGGCTTTCACAACTGAAGCTGAAAACTTGCTTAACTTAATAGTCTATTTATTACATTTATTCCCTGAGCATACTAAACTCGATTAATATCTTCTTTCTTGTTCCATGCTGTACAATTAAAGTTAGTGAAATGCACTTGCCTGGGCAGGCTTCTCTGCGGATGGAAAGGGTAGATGGCAGAAGCTAAACGAGTCTACCAAGAGAAAGACAAGAAGTTGTGAATGGTCTGAATAATGACTGGCCTAGCGAGGGCCTCCAGATCATAGGCAGGATACAGGAAAAAAGAAAAGAAAAAAGATTATAACCAGACTGATAAGAATCTGGTATGACTTCTGAATGCTGAATATTGAAAGATATGAGAAACTATTACAGGCCCCAGGTCAGTCTAACCCTAATTCACACAAGATGGGAGGCACTTTTTAGTTCTTTGGATCAAATTTCCATAGTGAGAACAGGAGAAGTACTCCAAAAAGTCACTTTTCTAAGTTCTGTGTTGACTAACTAGTTGTGGCTTCCCAGTATTTTGCAGATCTGTTCTCTAATGTCCATCAACTAGACATCCTAACTACTGGCCTTGGGATTTTTCTAATAAAAGCATAAACCCAGCCTCTGAGTTATCCTCCTATGCTTTTAATTTATTTATTTATTTATCTATTTATTTATTTATTTGTTTACAATATTTTTATGCCACCCTTCTCACCCTGAAGGAGACTCAGAGCAGCTTACAAGATATATATACATTATATTATATTATTAGCATAGTACAATATCAGTTTTATATATTACTATATTTTACTATACCATTATATATTGTAATATTATTAGTAATATTACATGTAATATAAAATATATAATTATAATATGATATTAGTATTATATTGTATTACATTATAATATTATAAATATTATATGTATATTATATGTATTTATATTATATTATATTATATTATATTATATTATATTATATTATATTATATTATTACCATAGCACAGAAGACTAGGTGGAACTGTACCCTGGCTCCCGCTCTCTTCACTCTGGCCCAAGCTAATGGTGATTGATTACACCCAACTAAGGAGAGGTGCGTATTTCATCTGGTTAAACCAGTGTTTCTCAAACTCTGCACCTCCAGATGCTTTGAACTTCAGTTCCCACAATTCCTAACAGCTGGTAAGCTGGCTGGCATTTCTGGGAGCTGAAGTCCAAAACAGAGTTTGAGAGTTTGGGTTAAACTGTTGGTGAGAACTTCCCATAATTTTCAGATTTCTTCATAACAGATATGGGACTTTGACAGTTCAAATTATGCCAGCCAGGCAGATGAATCATGAACATTCTTATCCTTGACAAGATACTCAGCCACACCTTCCTAAATGTCCGGTACAGAGCTATAGAAAAATCCAAACATTTGTATACAGAATGAAGCACCACAGACTGTCCTGGTTCCACTCTAGAACTGATTTGTGCCAGTGTAATATGCTACTAAGCTAGTACAAATTGGTCAGCTAATTCACTTTGCACCACTCTAATGTTTGTACATACGTTCTCTCCATGGGTGTATTTTGTGTACACATGTGTTTATGTCTGTGTGTATGCATGTGCATGATAGGTAATCTGCTTGCAGTGCTGAAAACAGAGATTGCTGTGTTTTTTATGCAATACCCAATCTTGTTTTCTTTGCAGAATAATTCCTCCACAGTGTTTGGGAATACTGGAATATGGAGAGATGAAGCAGGCAAGGAGAATGACTGTGAGAGCCGTTCAGCAATGGAACTCTCTGCCCCGGAGTGTGATGGAGGCTCCTTCTTTGGAAGCTTTTAAACAGAGGCTGTGTCAGGGGTGCTTTGAATGCAATATTTCTGCTTCTTGGCAAGGGGGTTGGACTGGATGGCCCATGAGGTCTCTTCCAACTCTATGATTCTATGAGTGCCTAAAGGACCCAGGAGAGGGTGGCAGCTCTGTTGTGACCGATACAGATCCTACTTCACTCCAGGCAGCACTTAACAGATTTGGAGGAAAAATGGAAGCTCTGCACCCTGCGCATCAGAAGTTAGAATGCAGGGGAAGGAAACACCAATGGCACTCTTCTTTTCAGGTATGTTAATGAGGTCAGCTAGGTTAATTTCCTGCTGGCTATACATTTGCTGCGCCAAGGTCAGGCTGGTCCTGCCGACAACAGCTCTAACACAGTACCTCCTAACTATGTTTTGATATCCTTACCTTTTACCTGGACTAATCTTCCTGGCAACTCCCTTCTTGGATTTGGACTTATGTCAAGACTGTTTGCTCCATTTGCCTTATTTGGATAATGCACCTGCTTCTACTGGTACCATCTTAGAACTACCTTCTCCCTGGTCAATCTCTATTGTCTGGAGGCGTATGTTGCTGTGTGCTTGCCTATTTTAAAATGGGATAATAGAAAAGAGAAGATGAATATTTGATCCCTTCCACAACTTGTGGGGGGCACTATAATTAATTATACTCATCCTCATTTGGGAGAATGAACTATTAAAGGGCTTACATCCCTTCGCAAGGGTTTCAGATTCCTCTGTGCAACCCATTTTACTCCTTCCTACATTACACCATGTTAAAAAGAAACACATTCCCTTTTCCTTTTTGCTGAAAGGATCTAGTGGGAGAAAGAAAATAAATATATGCAAGGATGGAGATTTAAATATTCCCGTTCAGATTAACATCTGTGGTAATTGACTTAACTGGGGGATTTTTTTTAATGCTGTGCAGGATTTCTCCAAAGACAGAAAAATAAAAATGTAGCAGAGAGCTTGCAGCCACAAATTTCCTTCTGAAATAATATGTATATATTAAGAGAAGCCCATGGCTAAGACTTTAAGGCGCTGATTTCAAGGGATTTAATAAGAATGTAATTTGTATAATTAGCCATTCATCAATGTCAATTTCATTAAATGAATGCCAAAAATATTACCTTCTCCAATATGACCTAACAGGATTGGAATATATTATGTGGAAAACAAACACTTAGCAAGTCCTTTTTGCCTTTCTCTCAGGCCCCAGTCTGTCATATAATCCGCTTTGCAAGGCTGTGAAGTTCCCTCCTCTCTTCACCCTAAGTAGTCAACAAAACTGCCAGAGGAAAATAGCAGACTTGAATAGCTAGTGCCAACATTTAGGGAGAGATATTAATGCAAAACTCTCTTCTCCTGGAAAAGAAAGATCTCAGCCAGGGTTATAATTCTTTTTTATGCATATGAAGATATCTATCAACTAGTAGGAAAGATTATGGAAACATGATTAAAAGTTGTTTGCTCCCAAAGATGGGCAATAGCACCCACACATTTTCCAAACGCTGGATCTACATTGCCAAATCATGCATTATATGATCAACATAGACCCAAATATGCAGCTCAATGCAGCTCTTTCAGGCACACACACATGAAGAATGGGTGGGAGGGAGTGATGATGGCAAACCAGGCACATCCAATGTTGTAAAAATCATCTGAGGGGCTTGGGGAGTAGGTATTTCACATGCCATTAAGAGGCATCCTGATAAATAATTAAAATACTTGTGGTAATACGTTACCCGTTTTCTAGAGCACGGGGATGTTGACAAAACTGTCAGTCCATATTTGGGCTCAGGCAGGCCTTATGGCTGTCACAATTTGCTATATTTGGGGATAATTTAATTAAGGAATGACACAAAAGGAAAAGAGGGTGACAGTGTGGGAGGGAGGGATGTGGGATTGCCTGAGATTGCTGAAAAACCCATCTCCCTCAACATATGCATTTCTGGAGAGTATTGGGGGAGCAGAGAAACATCCAGTTATTTTCCTACAGCTAGCTAGACATCTTCTAGGATCTCACAGGGATTCTCTTGACGTCCCTGCAGATGATGTTACTGCCAAGCCTTAAAAAGATTGCTGGACATTTCTAGTAGAAACCATTTATAGATTTATTTGAGCAATAGGAAATGGTTCAGTTCCATGGAGTCATGGGAGTTGCAGCTTTACAAGGTGAGTGCCAAAAAGTGTGGGTGCTCATGAAGCTACAACTTTTTTGGATTCCATAGCATTGAGGCATAGCAATTAAAGTGGTGTCAAAATGCATTAATACTACAGTGTAGATTACACCCCTCGTTGCTCTTCAGTAAGGATAGATGCTGTAAGGATAGCTCCCCCCCCCCCCCGGGATCTTCTGTAAGGATAGATCTGTAAGGATAGAGTGATATTTCCATTAATATACATTGTTGTTACTTAACAGAACATAAATGTATTTATAGAGACTGTTTTATTTATGAGATTAGATACAAGTTCCTTCGTGTTTTTCAACAGAATCCATTGCTTTATATTGACTTCATCTTTAATTGCTATCTATTTATCACTTCCCAATCTGTAAAGTATATCTCTTGCTTGGCAACAATTTAATTTTTTTTTTCTGTGTGTATATATAACTTTTCTGGATGAGATTCTGAAAGGTTTTGCAAATAATTTTTTTCACATTGTGGGACTTTTTTTTTTCCTTTTTGCAAAACATATCTTTTTACAAAAAACGAGAGTGCCCCCTCCACCAAAGAAAACCAAATGTCATTGCCCATATCCTTTGTGGGGTATTGCTATGTGTCAAAACATCTATATTCATGAAAAACTGTGATCATCCTTTATAGCCCTACAACATGTAGATGTGCAGTACAGACATGGCATGGCTGGATGAGGTCTCTAGATACAGATAAGACTTTCAATATGTGCCAAAAAGCACACTTTTGGCATCAAATGGCATTCTCCTCATCCAGGCATCATGCAGTTCAATTTGGTTGTCTTTGACTCATCCTAAACATCCACTACATAGCTCTTCAAGTGAAATAAAATAAACATGCAAAATAAGAATTTAAAAATCCATTCTCATCTCTTGAAAACCAAGAGAAAAAGGAACCAGAGAAGCCACTGACAATATCTCTCTCCTCCACACTAAAAATCAAAGCAAAAAATGCTCTTCACTCTGGATGGAGCTGTTAATGGTGAGATTGACTTTACTTTGACTGTCTCTTTTTCTGAAAAAATAAATTCAACCTAGCTGAAATAGACAAAAGAGCAGCCTTAAAATATAAAAGAGCATCATTAGAGTAAAGGTAAAGGTTTTCCCTAACATTAAGTCCAGTTGTGTCCGACTCTAGAGCTTGGTGCTCATCTCCATTTCTAAGACGAAGAGCCAGCGTTGTCCGTAGACGCCTCCAAGGACATGTGGCTGGCATGACTGCATAGAGCGCCGTTACCTATTGATCTACTCACATTTGCAAATTTTTGAAGTGCTAGGTTGGCAGAAGCTGGGGCTAACAGTGGGAGCTCATGCCACTCCCTGGATTCGAACCTGCAACCTTTCAGATAACAAGTTCAGCAGCTGAGCAGTTTAACCCACTGTACCACCGGGGGCTCCTAAGAGCATCATTAAAATCAAGTTAATCAATTATGATCATTCTTTCTGGTTTTGTTTGACTGTGAGGCGTCATATGCCATCTTGCCTCAGGAAGCAGCTCTTGAAGAAAATTTGGTTTGACCTACCACCTAGATGCCCCAAATCTCAGGCCTCAACCATCCTAACCAAACCCTATTATCCACAGTCCTCTTTAAAATAGACACCACGGTGCTGGAATCAACAATAGTGCTCTGGTCATAGTTGGGGAAAGAGGTAGTCATCCTATGGCATGTTTACCTTCAGATACCCTAGGAAATATAGTTTCTCCAAGGACTGATTGTTTCACCCGTTCCAACAGAGAATGAACAGTTGCAGAACTTTTGCAATTGAATATGGAAGGCGCTAGGGAGGAGGAAGGAAAGCCAATAAATATCCAAGTGGAAAGAAAGATTTATTGTATACTAAAAAGGTGGAGTGCATTCAAATTTGGGAGATAAATAATTTTATGTATTGCCATGACAAGGTAAAAAAAAATAAGAAGGAAAGATACATGACTTTCTGATGAACAACTCCCGTCTCTCTAGACTGGTCAATGCTGAAAGGCTTGCAAGGTTTTTTTAAAAAAACATATAGTTATTTATTTATTTGTTGTGCCTGAAGATAGATGTGCCCTGACGGCATTATATTGTCAGCCTCGTAAATTTGGCATACAGGAAAGAGATTATTTCATGCTCATCTTCCCTCACTACCCACAAGCTCCGTTGTCAAACTTCTCCTGAACTACTGCAGCAATCCTCCCCTTGCTAGTTGCTTTCCTTGGAAAAGCTTGCCCATAAATCCTCCAGTTTCCCATTTCTAACACAAGTGTGTTGCATGCCATACATAAAGGGTATTGATTGCTAATATGTCGCTGACTGGCAGTGGAAATGTTTGGAGAAGGATATATATGTGTGTGTGTGTTTGCCAAGAAATACAAGCCCCTTGGACTGAGCACCTGGAGCTAGTAATGGTACAGAAATGTTTCCCCTTCTTCCTTCCTGGAGTGCTAGATGTCAATATCCCATTTTCAGCCAAGAGAAGGTAGAAACAAATAACAAGCCAAATGAGCCCCATGAAGTTGCTAACTCATACTTTATTGTAAAAGTCGAAATGAAATGAAGACGGTAGATTTGAGTCTGCCCTGCTCCTGGTCAGATTTGTAATCTAGTAGCATAATTCAACAGAGGAGATGTATCCCTCTCTGATCCACAAAATAAATAAACCAAAATAAAAGAAAAGGCTGTTGTTTGGCTCCTTCTTTGAGGAAACACAAGTGGAAAAATATAGTGTTCTGTTAGAGCAGCTGTAGCCTTGCCTACTTGCAGTGAAGATTCTTGCAGTAAAGACTAAGGATATGTACTGGACACAACATTCAGCTCAAAACAAGACAGGGCAATTTCAGACACTGGCCCATTCAACCTAATTTCCTTCTTCACTCTCCTCTTCACCACTGCTAGCTGGCTGCTCCCCTGTCAGTGGAGTAGATAGCTTACTTCAGGACTTAGTGGACATTTAAGGGGACATATCCAAGGTTTGGACTGATGGGGAGATATTGGAAAAAATAGATATTTATTTATACATAAATTGTATGTACTTTACCAGCACTGAAATGTAAGAAAAATCAGGCTCTCTCTGTATCAGAAACCCAAGCTGACAGGACAAGCCAAGCTGCATCCAAGCACCGCAAGAGGGAGGTGAACATTCCAGGAAGGGGGCATGTTATCTATACAGAGACTGGTACAACATCGCCCAGGCTTTAGCTAAGTAAGGAGCCTATACTCCCTCCCTCCTGACAAGTCAAAGCAGGTCCCTTGATTGATAAATGTAAGCTGTATGCTGCTCTTTAGAAAGAAATACAGAGACATGCCTTTTGTATGTTGGAAGATAGAATTTGATATTCCTATGATGCTAAAGTGATGCAGAAAAAAATGTCAATGTATGTAGAAGCATGTTTCTTTTGTTTGCCTGCATTTGAAGTATATAAAAGGCAGTCAATGCCTTTATTGGAGCCTCTGGTGGCACAGTGGGTTAAATCCCTGTGCTGGCAGGACTGAAGACTGACAGGTCACAGGTTCGAATCTAGGGAGAGCAAGGATGAGCTCCATCTATCAGCTCCAGCTCCTCATGCAGGGACATGAGAGAAGCCTCCCACAAGGATGATAAAAACATCAAATCATCCGGGCGTCCCCTGGGCAATGTCCTTGCAGACGGCCAATTCTCTCATACTAGAAACAACTTGCAGTTTCTCAGGTCGCTCCTGACATGACAAAAAAATGCCTTTATCAGGCACTCTGGTTGCTTTTGGACACAGCTCCACTCCAGGGTCCCAGCTGGAAATAAACATACTTTTCTATCTCCGGAAAGGATCTCTCTTGATATAATCTCTCCTATAATGTTGCAACAGGACATGTTCAGCACCATAGAGGTACTATTCAGAGTGGATGCACTGCCCTATAGACATGAGGATCTTGGTCATCACTTGAATAATGCCAAAAAAAATATATCAAAATTCCTCCCCTCTCTGATTCAAATAGGTTCCCTTGCTAACATGAGCAATTAGCTCTTTTGAGCTCTGTGGTCACCATGGCAATTGGCAACATGACCATCAAAGCAGATGCCATCCTCCTTTCCCTAGAAGCACAGAGCCCAGGGAAAGGAGACTGGCATTGTAAACAATAAGCCAGTTCTGATTCAGAACCAGCCCAAATATTTACGCATCCAAAGTGCAAAGTGCAATATGCTCTAAAGTTTTGGAGAAGCTTCAGAGCATTCCCTGACTTTGGGTAATGAAGGGGAAAACTATATTTAACTGCCTTGTCCCATGTTGGGGGCCAGAAGGGTACATGGATGCCACAAGGTCTATTCTCACCCAGCCCAGGTTGTAAAACCAATGCAGATATGGCTATAAATGTCACATGCATATGTTTAAATAGCAATTATATGTCAAAACACTGGATATCCTTTACCATTGCCCAGACTTTTGTCCCCAAGAAGAATGTCCCATTTCTTGAGTTTTGATTTGGGAAAATTTGGTGGCAAATGGACTTACAACTTCCTGGGGGATGGTTACCTTTCGCTAGTGTTGAACATTTTGGTATTATATCCGATGTTTTTTTTTTTAAAGCCTTGTATACTTCTGTTTAAAAAAAAACATCTGGAAATTAAGAGATACCTGCCATGCCAAGAATGAAGAGGAAGATCTCCATCCTTCAGATCTCAAAATAAAGAAGTAACTAAATAAAAAATGGTGGAGCTCATGTTTGTGACACAGTTTCCAGAATGTCACTTTCAGCTTTTCAGATCTATTGGGTAGTGTGCGTACCATAAACACAATGTGACGGAAACATGTCTTATTGCTCTTCAAACATGCAACACAGAGACTCAAAGAGATACCTTGTTAGGAGATCCTTCTTTTGGTTTTAATGTTAATTTCTTCTAGTTAAGTTGAGCTATGGATCAGTGCAAGAGATTACATAGCTGCCTGTCATCTCCTCTCCTCTTCTTTTCCATTCACCTGAGCTTTTTGGGGTGGGCTATAGCTAGGAAATGACAGCTGAGCACCAAAGGCATAATTTGGTAGTCAGATTTCATACTGATGCACTAGAAATATGTAACCCCGATGGCAGGTGAAATGAACAAATAGAGAGGGACATTTACTACTACCTGCAAATGGCAAGTAGCACCTTAGGAAGCTAATTAGTGACACTGGCTGCCAAAGAGAAGATCTGGGCTGAGTTTAGCTGACATATCTTGTAACCTTTGTGCAAACTCTCTCTCTTGAGTAAAGTGATCGGTCCATGGCCCAAGGCATCTGAATTCTGAAAATGACAGGAATATGAGCACAAAGGCCTCCAGATGATTTGAACTTCAGTTCCTGAAAGCACAAACCAACATGGTTCATGACAGTGTGGAAGTCGTAGTCTAAATTATCTGGAGAGCCAAAAGTCTTAGTTCTACAGCACAGATACTAACGTTTGAATTATTAGGGGTCACCCTGTTCTCCAATGTGATTTTGGAGAGTGATGTGAGTGGAGGGGGCAGTTATTCTGCCCATTTGCTTTGGTTCATTTTTAAATTTTATTTCACTGGAGAAGCAGGGCACTTTGTGATCGAGGCCTAGAATGAGTTCAGAGATAGCCAAAATGGGGGGAATTAATGATATCTCAGCTTGGAGAATGCCATTTGATGTATGGGTGTATTAGACTGAAATGATGTGAGTCAGGATATTAAAATACTTTCTTACATAAATGGAAATCCCCCTCTGTGTGTAGAGACTTCATCCCTTCCTTGTCCCTACTGCACATCTTCATGTAGAACAGTGGTTCTCAACCTGGGGTCCCCAGATGTTTTTGGCCTACAACTCCCAGAAATCCCAGCCAGTTTACCAGCTGTTAGGACTTCTGGGAGTTGAAGGCCAAAAACATCTGGGGACCCTAGGTTGAGAACCACTGATGTAGAACAAGGTTTCTCAATCTGTGGGTTCCCGAATGTTTTGGCTTTCAACTCCCAGAAACTCTAAATCCTAACAGCTGGTAAACTGGCTGGGATTTCTGGGAGTTGTAGGCCACTGGGAGTTGTGAACCACTGATGTAGAAGGACTATAAAGAATGATGTCAGAATTTCAAGAATACGGATATTTTGGTGTATTGGTACTCCATGAAGGAAATGGTCTACCAATAAGATAGGAGTGGATTTTTTATATCGGTTGTTGTTTGAGGAAGGTAATTCATGCAGGATTTCAATATGCTTCTTCCTGAAAAACACAGATTCCCGAGCAATCCCTAGACAACTCGGTTAACATCTGAATAGGCCCAAAATTCTGCCACTTCATTGTACGGAAGGTGAAATCTTGGGCTACACTGAGATGGCAAATGCTGTTTTACACTGTATCTACTCCAAATGTCAAACACACACAAAGAAAGATTTAGTTGCTTTACCACCTCCAACTTAACACTGGAAGCCCAGAGAGCCTGAACAGTTGCTGATAAACAGTTTGTCAGAAGTGATAAAAGTGGGCTTGCTTTGAGGCGACTTGTGCTCCCCTAAAGCAGATTTTACCTATAGGAAGCTTTAAACAATGATATTCGTAAATGAACTTGTTGACCACTTCATGGATTATTTATTGCCTGTGCATGCTCAAATATTGCTCCCAGCATATATACAACGTAAAGAGCACAACTGTTTACTGATTCCTTATTCAATTTATCTAACAATATACCCAATTCTATATAACTTCCTTTTCTCTTCTTGTCTTTTCCTGAGCTTGTGGACAGAATATATAAGTATACAGTGTTGTGATTCAGTCTCGGACCTTGCTGGGATTCTGTAGCAAAGCATGTGCAAGAATTTTAAGTATATCTATCATATGTGTGTGAGAGCAAGAGAGAGAGAGAGGAGAGAGTAGAAAAATGAAAATTGGACTTCAATATCAAAGGAAGCTTCCATTCAAAAAGAATCTGGCATTCAACCTTGCTGTGAGTTTGATTGAAATCTAGGACTCAAAGCAGGAGGACAAGGAAAGCAAGCCTGGAGGGGAACTGGGAGTTAACTAAAGAGGTTATGGCTGCAAGATAAACAGACTTTGCACCAGTGACCTGCCTACATGCTCATATGGCCCCTGTTACAACCCACTCCATGGGAAACAGCTAAGGAAATGAATGTGAGGAAAGTTCTTGGACTTCAAAAGGCTGGACAAGAGTTTCCTGTCTCTGGATCAAAACGGCAATGTGCTTAGGGATTCTGGAGTGAAGTCAAATGCATAGACCAGTTTGGTATCAGATCCTAAGGAATCCCGGAGTTTCTACTTTGGTGGAAAGCAAAGTGCATTTCCCTTGTACTATAGTCAGTCCTTCACATTAATTGGGGTTAGGGATAGATGGACTCTGCAAAAGTGGAAAAAATGCAAATAAAATGTTTCTATTTTGTAGCAGAGAGAACATTTATCCAGGAATTTAGCATGATTCTATGGCCAACTTTCATCAAACGGTTCCGGCCCAGTATATCTATCCAAACGCATCTCTTCCTACAAACCCACCAGGAACTTGAGATCGTCGGAGGAGGCCTTGCTCTCGATCCCGCTTGCTTCACAAGCATGTTTGGCGGGGACGAGAAACAGGGCCTTCTCTGTGGCGGCCCCTCAGCTGTGGAACTCCCTGTCTAGGGATATTAGATCAGCCCCCTCCCTCCTGACCTTTCAAAAAAGAGTGAAAACTTGGCTCTTCAAGCAAGCATTCAGAACTTGAATCAGAAAATGACCTAGGAATGGTTAAGACAATGGAATGGAAGAAAATTTGAATGAGAGGACATAGTTTTTTTAATTTTTTTTAAAAAAATATTATTATTTATGTCTCTAAATGTACTGTAATGTTTCTTTTTTTGCTTTTTATCAATTTATGTATTTTATATATGGCATCGAATTGTGCCGACTTTGTATGCCACCCTGTGTCACCTTTGGGCTGATATGGGCAGGATAGAAATAGTGCAAATAAATAAATAAATAAATAAGCTGACCATAGACTTGTACAGGGAGACCTATAAATTCTTACAGAGAACATTTTAATCAATCCCATAAAGGTCAAACCCACAAATGTGATGGATCAGCTGTATAGTAGTAATGTTCCCTAGCACAAAAAATCCTAAATGCCATATCAAACTATGAATCTCAGGATTCCATAGAATAAAACCATGACAATTGAAGAGGTATAAAAAGGTTCATTTACATTGCAGAATTAATGTAGATTGATACCACTTTAACTGCCATAGCTCAATGCTATGAAATCACAGGAACTGTAATTTTACAAGGTCTTCAGCCTTCTCTGTCAAAGGTTGATGGTGTCTCGCCAAACTACAACTATCAAGATCCATAGCACTGGGCATGCAAGCTAAATTTGAAAGTGTACCAAGTCTAGTGAACAAATTTTAAAGTGTCGATACAGTGTTACAAACAATGTAGAGCAGTTGCATAGTGTATGGCTCAGATCCTGGTATTAATGTTGTACAAGCAGGGGAACCTCAACTCTCCAAGTCCCTTGTCACTGGATTCAACTCTTCATGGTTGATGTTGGCTAGAACTGATGGGTTTGAAACCATATGGATATTGCATATACTCCATAATGTGTTGAACCAATAATACTGGTTCCAGTACTACAAAGAGTGAGAAATTTAATTCATTTACATTTGGAACTTTTCTCCATGCTGATTTCTCCCTTTTTCCACTTCTTGTGCAAAAGAGACATGCACAAGAAGTGGAAAAAGGGAGAAATCACCAAAGAAGAATTCAAACAAATAGCCAACACCTGTAGGGAAAAGGTCCGCAAGACTAAAGCAAAAAACGAGCTCAGACTTGCCAGGGACATTAAAAACAATAAAAAGGGCTTCTATTCTTATGTCAGTAGAAAAAGGAAAAACAAGGAGGCGATAGGACCTCTTCGCGGAGAAGATGGGGCAATGCTGACAGGGGATAGGGAAAAGGCAGAACTACTTAATGCCTTCTTTGCCTCGGTCTTCTCACAAAAAGAGAGTCTTCAACCTCAGCAAGATGGAGTGGATGAGGGATTGGAGGACATCCAACCCCAAATTGGGAAAGAAGTCGTCCAGGAATACCTGGCCGCTCTTAACGAGTTCAAGTCCCCAGGGCCAGATCAACTACACCCCAGAGTATTGAAGGAACTAGCGGAAGTCATTTCGGAACCATTGGCAACCATCTTTGAGAGTTCTTGGAGAACGGGAGAAGTTCCAGCAGATTGGAGGAGGGCCAATGTGGTCCCAATCTTCAAGAAGGGAAAAAAGGATGACCCAAACAACTACCGTCCGGTCAGCCTCACGTCGATACCGGGCAAGATTCTGGAAAAGATTGTTAAGGAAGCGGTCTGCAAACACTTAGAAACAAATGCAGTCATCGCTAATAGTCAACATGGATTTATCAAAAACAAGTCATGCCAGACTAATCTGATCTCTTTCTTCGATAGAGCTACAAGCTGGGTAGATGCGGGGAATGCCGTGGATGTAGCGAACCTGGATTTCAGTAAGGCCTTCGACAAGGTCCCCCATGACCTTCTGGCAAGGAAACTAGTCCAATGTGGGCTAGGCAAAACTACGGTGAGGTGGATCTGTAATTGGTTAAGTGGACGAACACAGAGAGAGTGCTCACTAATGCTTCCTCTTCATCTTGGAAAAAAGTGACAAGTGGAGTGCCGCAGGGTTCCGTCCTGGGCCCGGTCCTGTTCAACATCTTTATTAATGACTTAGATGAAGGGCTAGAAGGCATGATCATCAAGTTTGCAGACGACACCAAATTGGGAGGGATAGCCAAAAGTCCAGAGGACAGGAGCAGATTAGAGAGATGGGCCAAAACTAACAAAATGAAGTTCAACAGTGACAAATGTAAGATACTCCACTTTGGCAGAAAAAATGAAATGCAAAGATACAGAATGGGTGACGCCTGGCTCGAGAGCAGTACGTGTGAAAAAGATCTTGGAGTCCTCATGGACAACAAGTTAAACATGAGCCAACAAAGTGATGTGGCGGCAAAAAAAGCCAATGGGATTTTGGCCTGCATCAATAGGAGCATAGTGTCTAGATCTAGGGAAGTAATGCTACCCCTCTATTCTGCTTTGGTTAGACCACACCTGGAATATTGTGTCCAATTCTGGGCACCACAATTCAAGAGAGATATTGACAAGCTGGAATGTGTCCAGAGGAGGGCGACTAAAATGATCAACGGTCTGGAGAACAAGCCCTATGAGGAGCGGCTTAAGGAGCTGGGCATGTTTAGCCTGAAGAAGAGAAGGCTGAGAGGAGGTATGATAGCCATGTATAAATATGTGAGAGGAAGCCACAGGGAGGAGGGAGCAAGCTTGTTTTCTGCTTCCTTGGAGACTAGGACGCGGAACAATGGATTCAAACTACAAGAGAGGAGATTCCATCTGAACATTAGGAAGAACTTCCTGACTGTGAGAGCTTCAGCAGTGGAACTCTCTGCCCCGGAGTGTGGTGGAGGCTCCTTCTTTGGAAGCTTTTAAACAGAGGCTGGATGGCCATCTGTTCAGGGGTGATTTGAATGCAATATTCCTGCTTTGTGGCAGGGGGTTGGACTGGATGGCCCATGAGGTCTCTTCCAACTCTTTGATTCTATGATTCTATGATTCTATGATTCACATTTCCCTGGTCACTTTGACTGATCATTTCCTCTGGATGCCTAAACTGTATGTCTAAATGTTCACTTGAAGCTTTGAGTTACTACAATACTAGTATTTGGGGTGTTGAGGAATATTTCATGGGGAGGCATTAACCTCACCCCTACACTACCCATAGCTACAGCCTAGCTATTCAGTATTCACTATCTCCTGATGTTATTTCTGGGTAAAAATTCTTTACTAACTGGCTTACTATTCTTTTTCATTCTACTATGTAAACTTTTGATGTCTAATTGCTTCTATTATGTAAATGGATGTTTTTGTTGTCTGCCCTAAGGTTTAGATCAAACATGGGATACAAAGAAATATCATTTTTCCAGGGGAAAGGGGTCTTGTCTGCCCTCCCGCAAAACAATTTCCCAGTGGCTCCTTCCTAAAAATTTCAAGGAAGTGTCAAGGTTAAGGATGTCTTCTTTGAGAGGCAGTGCTGCTGTTCAGTCTTGTTCCTTGTCACTAGAAAAATATATAACTCTCTCTGACTCTACAGGATTGTTTAGCTTGGTTGCAATGAGAAAGAATAAACATGTGGAAATCAGCTTGCTCACACCAAATGAAAGCAGATGCTTGGTTCCTGATATGTCCTATTGTTGCTCTCTTTCTGGGTAAAAATGTGAAAATCTGTCAGTTTTTTCCCACTCCATTTTGCGGAATCGGTTCTGAGATACCAGTCTGTTGCATCTCATCCAAGCCTCATACCAGGTTCTGCGACTTGACCCCCTTTCATGGCAATTCAATTCATGCATATCTAGGCAGGAGCCTCCGGTGGCGCAGTGGGTTAAACCCCTGTGCCAGCAGGACTGAGACTGTCAGGTCACAGGTTCGAATCCGGGGAGAGCACGGATGAGCTCCTTCTATCAGCTCCAGCTCCTCATGCGGGGACATGAGAGAAGCCTCCCATAAAGATGGTAAAAACGTCAAGACATCCGGGCATCCCCTGTGTAATGTCCTTGCAGACAGCCAATTCTCTCACACCAGAAGCAACTTGCAGTTTCTCAAGTCGCTCCTGACATGACAATAAATAAATAAATCTAGGCACGCATTTATCTAATAAAGATATCTTCTTAATATGCACACTTTAACATAGTTTCCTTACTCATTGAATCATGTTTGTGCACTTCTTTAAAATACCGTATTTTAGTTGTGCTATTTGTATGTTGTAATCTAATTAATAATTGCATTGATATTCTACAAAGAGGGGAAAGGAAGAACAATAGACTGTTCAGAATATTGTCTAGATGAGGAGAAAACGGAAAGATACGTGGACACGTTTTAGTGCATTGTCACACTTAAATCACCATGTGGACTTAGAGCTCCTCAACACAAACAGATATTGTTTTCAAGTCACTCCAAACCAGTCTTCAACTAATGTTGATGAATAGTAATTTTCAAAAAATTGAAAATAAATTAACAAAGTGTTAACTTGGAGTACCTAAACAGAGAGGCTTCCTACTGCAACTCTGCATGAATCACAATTATGTCCTTTCCACCAGATACACTTTCTACTCACCTACTTTTCTCTGAATTGTAAACATCTCTCATTTTTACTGGGAAGCTGATTTATTTTCACGACTATTTAGCAGGCACTACCCTAGCAATTTGTCCAAAATTTTTTGATTCTTTGAGACTGGATACCCTGACAAGAACTCATTGCCCTTTAGTACAAATGGTCAGATTCAAGTTACTGGTATCTGATATGCTGAAAGTTTGTGATTTTTGTGACTCCTATTGTAACTAAATTAAAAGGAATTGCTCCCATCTACATATGTAGACAATAGGAGCTCTGGAGAAACTCAAATTCTTCCACAACTTCTAGATTGTCTCCTTAGTTAAGTATCCTATGAGTGAATTCTAAACTAACCAATTTTAGGTGAACTGTATAAAAAGTGTAAATTAGGGAGAAATTAGTTGAAATTATAAAGTCCTCTCCTTTTTGCCTTGTTTTTAACTCGTGTTCTATTTTGAAATGGACATATGACTGGTCAAATATTTAAATTATTATTAATGATATATAATAATACTGGATGGCCCACGAGGTCTCTTCCAACTCTATAATTCTATGATCTATATAAATAAAAATGTAATGTTCATTTGTGGGATTAACATAACTCAAAAAACCACTGGATGAATTGACATGAAGTTTGGACACAAGACACCTATCAGGCCAACGAGTGATCATCACTCATAAAAACACTGGAAAACACAACAGGAGGGACTTAAAAAGCCAAAAAAGCAAAATGATGCTACAGCGCATGTGCAGAAATGACTCCTCCCACCCTGGCATACAAAACATAATTGCATATCCACACTCTCTTCTGGACTACAGCTCCCAGCATCCCCTAAACCAGGCCCTTTCGGAAAGGAGGATGATCCAACTGCACTGCTTCCAGGCTCCGAGCTTTCTTCTCTTGAATTTCTTTGAAAGCATCCCAGTCCCTACATATTTCCAGTTTCCTATTCCTCGATTGCAACTCCCAGCAATTCTCCAGATAGATAAGATAGATAGATTAGATAGAGATAGATAGGTAAATAGATTGATCAGGAGGGACTGCTGGGAGTTGCAGTCCAGTAGTGAGTAGAGAAGGAAGAAGGGAGAAAGTGAAGGGAAAGAAAAGGGGAGGAAGGAAGGGAAGAGAAGGAAGGAGAGAATGAAAGAAAAAAAGGGAAGGAAGGAGAGAAAGGAGGAAAGAGGGAGGGTAAGTTGGCCACAATAACGCGTGATGGGTGCAGCTAGTTCTATAATATAGTTGAAATTATAGAACCACCAAATGCAACAAGAAAGTAGCAAGTCTTGAATCCAAAATGAAAAGAAGCAGGAAGGAAATATATGCATTGTGTCTGAAATATTTAGATATATTTAGCTGTGGCACAGCATTTCCTCTTAGCTAAACTAAACAGATTGGCCAACCACATTTTCATTTAGGGAGCTCTCTTCTTTGCCCCAATCCTCTATTTAGGGGAAAAATAGAACTGCCAATAACATTTATTATTCTTTGATTCCTTTTATGTTGGTTGATGCCTTACACTGCCTATGCCAAAAGAATAGTTGAGACAAAAAGAATAACTAGAGACCTGTAAAAATTGGATTGCTGTGTCAGAGGTACTGAGACATAGAATCATAGAATCAAAGAGTTGGAAGAGACCTCATGGGCCATCCAGTCCAACCCCATTCTGCCAAGAAGCAGGAATATTGCATTCAAATCACCCCTGACAGATGGCCATCCAGCCTCTGTTTAAAGGCTTCCAAAGAAGGAGCCTCCACCACACTCCAGGGCAGAGAGTTCCACTGCTGAACGGCTCTCACAGTCAGGAAGTTCTTCCTCAAGTTCAGATGGAATCTACAGACATCTACATTTAGATCAGGCATGGGCAAACTTTGGACTTCCAGATGTTTTGGACTTCAACTCCCACAATTCCTAAAAGCCAACCAGCTGTTAGGCATTATGGGAGTTGAAGTCCAAAACATCTGGAGGGCTGAAGGTGGCCCATGCCTGATTTAGATCTACAGATAATGTATAGACGGAGAGGAAATGGAAGGAGAAAGAGGATGAAGTTTGAACAAACAGGAAAGTTGAGCACAATGTGGGCAAGAAACAACAACAGCACAGCTGAGAAGGAAACAGCATTGTGAGCACGCAACCCTTTTAAATGGAGCGCAGATGGGAGGGAGAAGGGTAATCTTCTGGAAAAGCCTCTAATTGTCTACCCACACTAATAATTTCAGAGAACTCTCCCCTCTCCCCCTCCTGCGTATAATTACACCATTCCATCTGTC
Source organism: Anolis sagrei ordinatus (assembly GCF_025583915.1). Taxonomy (NCBI): domain Eukaryota; kingdom Metazoa; phylum Chordata; class Lepidosauria; order Squamata; family Anolidae; genus Anolis; species Anolis sagrei. The sequence goes on from NW_026847882.1 coordinate 27,241,633, forward strand.
TATCAGCAGGTTTTTTACAGCTCCTTACGGCTGCTGTGCGGCTCATCCTAGCAGGGAGATGAATTTTTTTCTGAAGATTTAAGAATCCTTCTGACACATATCCTGAAGAAAAGGCACTCAGGAGAAGTAAATCCCACTCCTAGGCTTGCTAAGACTCTCTATTTTTTTTGTTGGAAAAAAGTTGTATAATCTCCGTGAGCTCCATTACTGTGTCAAAATGGGAGATAGACAGAGCAGGGAGGGGCGGCTTTATTTCTCCCACTTTCTCTCTTTCATTTGGCCCTTCAGTAAAAATCTGTAATCTTGACAAATCAATTGCAGAAGGAAAGGATTTGGTAATGTCTCCCACAGAGAAATACACCCAAATCAGAACATTCATTGAATCACAAGGGCCATCAGGTTCACCTTTTCCACATGGCAAAGTTTCTTAACATCTATGAATGTATTTATATGTGTGTTTATTTAATTAATTTATATACTGAGTTTCATCCAAAGCAGCTTACACTGGACATTAAAATAAAATAGGTTAAACAGTCTACAATAGGCATGGGCAAACTTTGGCCCTCCGGGTGTTTTGAACTTCAACTCCCACAATTCTTAAAAGTTTGTAACTGGCTGGGATTTCTGGGAGCTGACGTCCAAAACACATGGAAGTTTGTCCATGCCTGGTCACAATATAGTGTGTGTGTATGTGTGTGGACATCCGTGGGGATACCAAGGTGCTTGTTTATAAAGCTATTGTCCTCCCAACCCTGCTATATGCCTGCAAAACATGGATTGTCTACAGACGTCACATGCAACTCCTGGAACGATTCCATCAGCACTGCCTCCGGAAAATCCTGCAAATCTCTTTGGAAGACAAGCGGAGAAATGTCAGCGTGCTGGAAGAAGCAAAGACCATCAGCATTGAAGCAATGGCCCTCTGCCATCAACTCTACCACGTTGTCCGGATGCCCGACCACCATCTCTCAAAGCAGTTGCTCTACTCCGAACTCAAAAATGGAAAACGGGATGTTGGTGGGCAGAAAAACAGATTTAAAGATGGGCTCAAAGCCAACCTTAAAAACTCTGGCATAGACACTGAGAACTGGGAAGCCTTGGCCTGTGAGTGCTCCAGCTGGAGGTCAGCTATGACTACCAGTGCTGGAGAATTTGCAGAGGCATGAATGGAGGGTGAAAGAGAGAAATGTGCCAAGAGGAAGGCACTTCAAGCCAACCTCGAATGAAACCACCTTCCACCTGGAAACCAATGCCCTCACTGCAAGAGACGATGCAGATCAAGAATAGGGCTCCATAGTCACCTACGGACCCACCGTAGAGGATTATCCTACGTCGACAACGAAAGATCACCTAAGTAAGTAAGTAAGTAAGTAAGTGTATATGTATGTGTGTGTGTGTACAGTCTCGCTTATCCAACCTTCGCTCATCCAACGTTCTGTATTATCCAACACAGTCTGCCTCCCACCTGGATCCACAACTATTTCAATACATTGCTATGTTTTTGGTACCAAATTTGTAAATACAGTAATTACTACATAATATTATCATGTAATGGACTGTCGATTTATTGTAAAAAGGTATTTTTGGTGTGTAATTTGTAAAATCACAACATAATTTGATGTTTAATAGGTTTTTCCTTAATCCCTCCTTCTATCCAACATTTTTTGTTTATCCAACATTCTGTCAGCCTGTTTATGTTGGATAAGCGGGAATCTACTCTGTGTGTGTGTGTGTATGGTTGATCTTGGATTTTTTAAAATTCTGGTTTTCTGTATATGTATACAGACATATTGAGATATCTTGCAGAGAGAAACAAAGTCTAAGCACACTACTCCTTTGTGCTTCATATACACCTTACTATCAGTTACATGCTCTTAGTTCAAGAAATAAGCTCACTTGAGGTAGTAAATCCTTATTTAAGATAATTAAGGCAAGTGTTTTCTATCATGGATGTTGTCAGGACTGCTGCAGTTTGCAATCATCTTTTTATAGACAACTCAATTGAAATAAGTTCTCCCCATTCATCAGGATTCTGCATAGATTATATATGTCATGGTTTTTTCCCATTGGCTTGGGAATCAAAGCATCTTTTGCTACTGTATCAATCTTCTCATGGGAGGAAACCTTGCGTCTTCCGGTTCCCCACAAATCTGTCTAAACAACAATAAGTATTCCAAACTAATAAGGCCTTTCTGTAAGTACCTATATGCAAGTAATTGACATCAACAAGGTATTGCACAGACAAACCATCACCCAATATATCTGTATAAAGCATAGAAACCATATAAGTGAATAGGTGCATAGCTAACTGATATGTTGGTACAATACAGTGCAATACAAAAGTGATGTGCATATACTGAATAGCAGTATTATATCCACAAGAAGCCCCCCCCCCCCCCGGTTGTGCAGGGGGTTAAACTGCTGAGCTGCTGAACTTGCTGACCGAAAGGTCGCCAGTTCAAATACAGGTAGTGGGTTGAGCTCCCTCTGTTAGCCCCAGCTACTGTCAATCTAGCAGTTCGAAAACATGTAAATGTGAGTAGATCAATAGGTACTAGGCCTGTCCGGTTTCGTTCGTTAATTCGTTAATTCGTTATTAATTCGTTATTTTTGGCATTTTTGAAGCGATATCAAAACAGTTTTCCAAACCCAGAAGGGTTTTAAAATATCGAACCGGCAGCCCCCATAGATTTAACGAGCTTCCGCTCGTTTCGTTAATGGGGTGGAGGCTGCTGGAGTGCTGGTGCCTGGGAGCCAATCAGGCGCTCCCAAGCAGTGCACTGTGGGTCCGTGGCTGTTTGTTTTTGATTGGCCGGCGAGCCCTTTCAAAGCGACTCCGCGCGGCCGTAGCTCATTGCTGCAGAGGGCGAGGGAGTTTGCATTGGTTTGGCTTGGCTAATGGCTACTGCAACTGGATTGGATTCATTCCTTGCTGCTGTGAGTGCTGCTTGCTTCATTTGCTGTCTCCCGCCTGTGTTTGGTCCACATTTGGGCCATTTTTTGGTTAATTTTCCATTTTAAAATATTTTTTAATATTATTTTAATATTATTTTTTAATATTATTTTAATATTATTCTTAAAAAATATTCTAAAAAAGAAAAGACTCTTCTGTTGGTGTTTTCTCTCATTTGCTGTCTCCTGCCTGTGTTTGGTCAACATTTGGGCCATTTTTTGGTTAATTTTCCATTTTAAAATATTTTTTAATATTATTTTAATATTATTTTTTAATATTATTTTAATATTATTCTTTAAAAATATTCTAAAAAAGAAAAGACTCTTCTGTTGGTGTTTTCTCTCATTTGCTGTCTCCTGCCTGTGTTTGGTCCACATTTGGGCCATTTTTTGGTTAATTTTCCATTTTAAAATATTTTTTAATATTATTTTAATATTATTTTTAATATTATTTTAATATTATTCTTAAAAAATATTCTAAAAAAGAAAAGACTCTTCTGTTGGTGTTTTCTCTCATTTGCTGTCTCCTGCCTGTGTTTGGTCCACATTTGGGCCATTTTTTGGTTAATTTTCCATTTTAAAATATTTTTTAATATTATTTTAATATTATTCTTAAAAAATACAAAAAATATTCTAAAAATTCGTTAATATTTACAAAATTTTGTAAATACCAAAACTTTTTTTGGGAAAGTTTTGTAATTATTTTAAATATCGAAACAAAAAAACACCCCAATTACAAAACGATTTTAGAAACAAATTTTTTCTTGATCAAACAGGCCTAATAGGTACCGCTCTGGCGGGAAGGTAATGATGTTCCATACAGTCATGCTGGCCACATGACCTTGGAGGCGTTTACAGACAATGCTGGTTCTTTGGCTTAGAAATGGAGATGAGCACCAACCCCCAGAGTCAGACACAACTGGACTTAATGTCAGGGGGAAACCTTTACCTTTGCCTACCCCACAAGAAGAATGGCAACACTTAGCCATAAGGTCCTGATACTTATACAAATACTCTGCAAATAATTTTATTCACTACTTTTGTGCTTGGAAGTGAGTATATCGAACCACCAGAATGCAGTGTCACCATATTTCAGATTCTGAAGTACACCCATGCCTCCACACATGCAGTACAGGCTTCTGAAGATTTGATTATTCACATATTTGATTTCAAGAAATGGGGCTACAAAGTGAAATCCACAACATGCAAGTGTGGAGAAGAGCAAACCACTGACCACCTGCTGCAATGCAACCTGAGCCCCGCCACATGCACAATGGAGGACCTTCTTGCGGCAACACCAGAGGCACTCCAAGTGGCCAGCTACTGGTCAAAGGACATTTAATCAACTATCAAGCTTGCAAACTCTGTTTTGTCTGTTTGTTAAAAATGTGTTAAAAATGTAATACAATTGTCTGGTTGATACTGACATGATAAATAAATAAAAATTTCAAAAAAATTATCTCTTGGAATCTCTAGGTCCTCCAATGTGATTCTGTGCTCAGATTCCAGCAGATGTTCACTGCAAAGTCATGCTAGAAGTCCTAGAAATTCCTTGAAGGGAATTCTGTGGGGTAAAGAAAAACTGTATAACATTCTTGGTTGTCATTTTTATATGGGTCCTATGACCCTAACTCCAGCAAATGTGGAGGAATTTCAGATAAGGGATTCTCAATCTGTACATATTCAGAACCAGCACGCAGCACTTTCAGCTACTTCAAACACGAGTAGTTGAAAAAGAAAGTGGGTGGACCAATTTACAAGGCATTCGATATAATCTGTTCAATTTGGGCACCAATTTGCGGACTGTTTTGCTTCCATCTTTCAGAGGCTAAAATGGCTATAAACATCTGAAACTCTGTGTTTCGGCATTCCTTACCTTCCTCTCCAGAGTGAGGATAAATTTATTTAAGCCACTTTAGCTCCTTAGAGGAAAGGCAGGATATAAATGCAGTAAATAAGTGTGTAACTACATGATATAAGGCTCTTCACTTAGGGAGGAAAAAAGACGGAAAGAAAATGGCAAGGAGAGAATGGAGAGCCTTGCTGAGGATTCAAGCAAATGCACAATACAGATGTACAATAGAGATGGGCCAAAACTAACAAAATGAAGTTCAACAGGGACAAACGCAAGATACTCCACTTTGGCAGAAAAAACAAAATGCAAAGATACAGAATGGGGGATGCCTGGCTTGAGAGCAGTACGTGTGAAAAAGATCTTGGATTCCTCATGAACAACAAGTTAAACATAAGCCAACAATGTGGTGCAGTGGCAAAAAAAGCCAATGGGATTTTGGCCTTTATCAATAGGAGCATAGTGTCTAGATCTAGGGAAGTAATGCTACCCCTCTATTCTGCCTTGGTTAGACCACAGCTGGAATATTGTGTCCAATTCTGGGCACCACATTTGAAGAGAGATATTGACAAAGTGGGATGTGTCCAGAGGAGGGCGACTAAAATGATCAAGGGTCTGGAGAACAAGCCCTATGAGGAGTGGCTTAAGGAGCTGGGCATGTTTAGCCTGAAGAAGAGAAGGCTGAGAGGAGATATGATAGCCACGTAGCCGAAATTCTCATGGCGGTTCGCGAAAAGGCCTTACTGGTGCATTATTTAAACTGTTATGTTTATTCATATCATGATCTGATACCATACTCAATATATCCCATATGCATGGGGGTATTGGGGTAATGATACAAAAGGTTTGCTAGGCTAGACCCTCTTTCACTCAGACTCAGCCCCCCCCGAAACTCAGGCCCCCAACCCCCCCTGAAAAAAATTCACCCCCCCCCCCCCGAAACGAAATCCTGGCTACGGGCCTGGAGTCAAGTATAAATATGTGAGAGGAAGCCACAGGGAGGAGGGAGCAAGCTTGTTTTCTGCTTCCCTGGAGACTAGGACGTGAAACAATGGCTTCAAACGACAAGAAAGGAGATTCCATCTGAACATGAGGAAGAACTTCCTGACTGTGAGAGCCGTTCAGCAGTGGAACTCTCTGCCCTGGAGTGTGGTGGAGGCTCCTTCTTTGGAAGCTTTTAAACAGAGGCTGGATGGCCATCTGTCGGGGGTGCTTTGAATGCAATATTCCTGCTTCTTGGCAGGGGGTTGGACTGGATGGCCCACGAGGTTTCTTCCAACTCTATGATTCTATGTAAATTTCCAGGGGACTGAACTAGATACCATTTGAAGTCCCTTCCAGTATTGTGGTTCTGTGATACTATCTCTTTCTGGCTCTGCACTTTAGAATTAATGCAGTTCAACACCAGTTGAACTGTTATGGCTCAGAACTCTTTGACAGAGAAGGCTAAAGACCTTGTAAATCTAAAAGTCCTACAATTCCTTGGCACTGGGAAAGTGGGGAGGCTCAGTGGTAGACTCTTCTACATGAGGACACCACAAACTCTTGTTCTGCCATGATGCTGCCTTACAGAAAGTGCCCAGCAAAGAAACTGGAACAAGTAGTGTTCTTATTATTCACCAAAATCATCAGCCAATCTGAAATAGACTCATTCAGAGTTTCATTTTCTCTATGCAAAGGAGAAATAAAGTGTGTGTGTTTGTGAGGGGAAGACATGGTGCCAGGAGTAAAATATCTCTCTGGGCTTGGTAGCTATCAATTGAGTTCTTTCAGTGCATTTCAATCATTCCTCAGCATCAAAGCCCATTTTTCAACATCACAGCTATTCTGACAATCAATGAATTGCATGATTTGCCTCCCCCCATCCCACTTGGTTCACGAACAATTTCTCGATGAAAAACGTCAAAAGCAATCAGTCCATCTATCTGCGCAAAATGCAAACATCAAGATGTCATGTGCAAAAAAATAGTGCTTTCTTCGCATTCTCTTGCCTGTAGTAAGGGAATATGCTTTCATTGTGGGTCCTCTCTCCATTGTTAAAAGCAAGACACTGAGAAAGTATACTTCAGAATAACTGCTCCACTTTCTTTGTGGGGAAAGAGCGAGGATGAGAGAGGGCCGTGAGTTTGAAGCATAATGGATGGCCAGTACCTTTGTCTGCCTTCACTGTATATTACAATACTTTTAATTTTTAATTTTAAAAAGCATTTTGTTGTTTCTTTTTTATACTCTGGGGATCTTTTTTGATTAAATAAATATTTGTTTTTGTTCCTCCCTCCCCTTTTCAAACATGGCATGGAAAGCAATCGAGTTTATACAAAGAATATCATTTTGCACAAAATACACATTCTACCTAACATGTACAATCATAGAATCGTAGAGTTGGAAGAGACTTCATAGGCCATAGAATCATATAGTTGGAAGAGACCTCACAGGCCAAGAAGCAAGACTATTGTATTCAAAGCACCCCTGAGAGATGGCCATCCAGCCTCTGCTTAAAAGCCTCCAAAGAAGGAGCCTCCACCAAACTTGGAGCAACAGCTCTCACAGTCAGGAAGTGGATACTCCTTTCCTGTAATTTGAAGCCATTGTTCCGCGTCCTAGTCTCTAGGGCAGCAGAAAGTAAGCTTGCTCCCTCCTCCCTATGACTTCCCCTCACACATTTTAGACATGGCCATCATGTCTCCTCTAACCCTTCTCTTCTGCAGGCTAAACATGCTCTTCCAGTCCCTCCTCATAGGGCTTGTTCTTCAGACCCTTGATCATTTTAGTTGCCCTCCTCTGAACACCTTCCAGTTTGTCAACATTTCCCTTAAATTATGGTGCCCAGAATTGGATACAGTATTCCCAGTGTGGTCTGACCAAGGTAGAATAGAGTTCTCTGGATCATGACTTCTCTGGATCTAGACACTATACTCCTGTTTATGTAGGCCAAAATCCCATTGGCTATCTTAGCCACTGCACCACATTGTTGGCTCATGTTTAACTTGTTGTCCATGAGGACTCGAAGATCTTTTTCACATGTACTGGGAGCCAGGCGTCCCTCATTCTGTATCTTTGAATTTCATTTTTTTCTGCCTAAGTGGAGTATCTTGCATTTGTCACTACTGGACTTCATTTTGTTAAGTTTTGGCCAATCGTCTCTCTAATCTGTTAAGATCATTTTGAAATCTGCTCCTGTCTTCTGGAATATTAGTGATCCGTAATACTCCAGAATTGCATGATTTGCCCCTCTCCATCCCACTGGTTCATGAACAATTTCCCGATGAAAAGTGTCAAAAGCAATCAGCCTATCTATCTGCACATTTTCAGACAAAAAGCTGTGTGTGTGTGTGTGTGTGGGGGGGGGGGGTGCTTTCAACAGTCCAAACAAATATTTCATAAACAAGTCTGCCAATGTTCTTTTTGGGGTGGGTCATTTTCTTGATGGTTTACTATGTCAAGGTTCAACACAGGTCAAATGAAGTCACTGTTAAATTCATGCTTAAGGCCACAAAAACAAGAGGAGCAGGAATCCAGATAAGTTAGTTGTTTTTAAGCGGAAACTATGCCAGATGTTTCCAAGGACATGCACAAATTTCTCTACAAAAGAAAGATTGTCATCTCTGAAGGCCAGGGACTAAGACATTTTACTACCTCAAGCAGAAGAAGAAATGAATGTGAATCCCACCTTGTCCCCATTCCCTACAAAGGTGTACACCACCAAATGACAGCCAGGTTATCTTGGCATATAAGACACTTCTCTACCTACCTGACAATTAATGATTCAAAAGCAAGAAATAGATATCCAGGATTAAAAGATAATCTGTACAAAGTTTTATGGAGATGGTATACCACACCGGTTAAACAACATCAGATGAATAGCAAGCAAAGCAACCTCTGCTGGAGATGTGCCATGCACAAAGGGACGTATTTTCATTTATGGTGTGAATGCCCCCAATTGAAGAGTTTTTGGAATTATATGTTTATTGAAATAGGTAATATTATAGGACTAAATGTTACTCTGGATGCTAGGTTGCATTACTAATGGACGCCACAAAGATGAATTTAGAAATGGAAAAGAAATAATTGGTGATTATTTTACTCATAGTGGCAAGAATTATAATCGCAAGGAATTGGAAAATAGTAACTGATCTTATACCGGAAGCATGGCATGGGGAAGTATGGAAGGTAGCCTTAAATGATAAACTATCAATGGAAATGAGGGTATTCAGGGGGGGAACTAACAGATCAGATTTTGATTTGCACTGTATTGATTATGCAGCCAAAAAGAACTATATATATATATATATATATATATATATATATATATATGTTGGTTTTCATTAAATATGCTTTAGAGGGTGAAAATGAAAACAATATAACCTTGTTGGTCAGGAATTCTGGATATGACATTTGATTAATGATTTATAAATATATGACAAAGGAAAGGTTACTTGTTCGGGCCTTGGTGGTGGGATTGTGTGTTTGTAAAATGTTCCGTTTTGTGTTTTGTTTACACTGTAAGTCGTTAATGTATGTAAAGAAAAAAGAAAAAAAGAAAAAAAGAAATATATATCCAATCATTCACTATTTATTCATGATAGCCCAAAATTACCAACGTTTGCCAGTCCTGTAATTCTGAATAGTTATATGCCCCTGACCGTCCTGATTTGACAAAGATAGTCCTCTGTATTTTATTTAGCTGCAGTGACCTGATCTGTACACAGGACCCCAAATGCAGCCATGCCATAGAATTTAACTAAAAACCAGGTTCTTGTGGACTTCTTTCCATCTTGTGACGGTGCGAGTGGTGCCACCTATGTGTAGAACTGTTAGTTGCAAAATTTAAACTGTTGTATCATGCTTAATCCTGCCTTTTTACCCTGCCTATGTATAAATTGGATTGATTGGTTACTTATAGCTGTCAGTCAGTACTGTTTGGCTCCACCTCTTCCTGCAGGAGGGGAGTGCTTCCTTTCTTTTTCATTCTGCCATCAGAGTTTCTACCAGATTGACATTTCTAAGAGACTTGACTCTAAAAGACCCTGATTTAAATTACCTCTCAGCACCAGTTCTGAGGTTTTTACTCTTGAGACTTGTGCTTCATGTTCAGACTAACCTGAACAACGTTGGAAGTCTCAAGCGCCTTCAAATCGGTTCTTTTGTCACTAGAGGAAGATCCTGAGTCTTCAAACATAGGCCATCTGAACTGGGGTTGTGGTTTGCTCCGGCATTCATAGCCATTGAGGAAAGAGGAAACTTGGAAAGGCTTTTCAGCTTCAAACACCTTGGACCCAGGACTAACTGAGACTGTAACGTATATTTTCCTTCACCCCTCTGAAGTTTCCAGCTCATTGCTTTAAAGAAATAACTCTTTGTGATCAATAAAACTTATTTTGAGTTATTTACAGCGTTTTGGGTGTTTGGGAGTTCCAGTTTCCTATAGGAGGGCAAGAAGCAATCCCCTGGGGAAAGATGCCACATCCATGCCTCTCTCATTAAGAGTTATAGCCCCCAGGCGGGACGGCACACATCTCAAACACTTTGAAGATGTTGGTGAATCCTTTAAAAGTAAACTGACTCTGACATTTCCTCCTACCTGAACTGGCCAGATAGATACAGCTATTCCTGGTTTAAAGAAAATTGAATGCCTTTTAACTATGCATTGTATTGAAAACCATTTTTGTTGTCTCACAAACCACCATGATTTTAACACATCCATCATGACCACTCTCTTTAGTCGCTCTCCTATTAAACTAAGCTTTTTGGAAAAGTCTGCTTTGCACAAAGGTATTTCTTTTGAAACTCTCCAATCCACAACAGGTAGATCTGCCTGAAGACATCTCGACTCTGGAAACATTCCCCATAAACTGCATCATGTCTTCCTGCAGCTAGCACAACCTTCTGCGGCATGTCAGGGGAGCCTTGTCTCTTTATTAACTTCTGTAGAATGATGACAGGAAACTTTTGCAATGTCCGCATTCAGCAGGGTGCGTTTCCCCAAAGGTTTGCAGCTACCAGCTGATGCCCCAGCTGTTAAATTCATCTTAAAGAAAGCCAGAGAATGACAGAGAACAAAGGACAGCATTGAGCACTATAGTACAGCCACACTGGCCTCTGGGAGAGACTGTCTGAGCCCATTTAGCACAAGTAGCATCAGCTGTCTAACCCTTCAGACTTGTTTATTGGAAGCACCACTAAGAAAAATAGATGTCCTGCTAACTTTATCAAGGTGCTACTGCCTCACAAAAATAGGGTGCACAGCTTTTAAGTGAAGTACTTTTCATTTCATCAACCTATTTTCCTTTTTGGGCTTTCTTTCTCCCCTCCTGATAAGGTGAATAATGGATAATTGCATTTTATTGTATTATGATTTGGTCCATGTTCTGCTGACATATTAATAAGAACCAGCAACCATTGATGTTTTACGAGAAGATGTCATTTCTTAGTGGCCTTTCATATTAATCATATGTAGGGCTGATTGGGGTAAATTGTAGGGGCGATAAGGAAATATGATGTATATACTCAGCTTGATCAGTTTATCAATTTTATCATGTCTTATCATATTTATTTACTGTACTAGCCGTCCCCTGCCACGCATTGCTGTGGCCCACATGGGGGTTCTGTGTGGGAGGTTTGGCCCAATTCTATCGCTGGTGGGATTCAGAATGCTCTGTGATCATAGGTGAACTATAAATCCCAGCAACTACAACTCCCAAATGTCAAGATTCTATTTCCCCCAAACTTTACCAGTGTTCACATTTGGGCATATTGAGTATTCGTGTAGAGTTTGGTTCAGATTCATCATTGTTCGAGTCCACAGTGATCTCTGGATGTAGGTGAACTACAACTCCAAAACCAAAGAACATTGCCCACCAAACCTTTCCAGTATTTTCTGTTGGCCATGGGAGAACTGTGTGCCAAGTTTGGTTCAATTCCATCGTTGGTGGGGTTCAGAATGCTCTTTGATTGTAGATGAACTATAAATCCCAGAAACTACAACTCCCAAAGGACAAAATCATTTTTTAGTGAAGGACATACATTGGGTTGTTAGGTGTCTTGTGTCCAAATTTGGTGTCAATTCGTCCAGTGGTTTCTGAGTTCTGTTAATCCCACAAACGAACATTGCATTTTTATTTATATAGACTAGCTGTACCCGGCATGCGTTGCTGTGGCCAACCTTCCCTCCCTCTTTCTCTCCTTCCTTTCCTCTTTTTCTTTCCCTTCCTATTTATCTTCTTCTTTCTTCCATCTCTACCTGTTTCTTTCCTCCCTTTATTTGCTCTTTGGTTACATCCTTCCTTCCCTGTATTTTCCTTTCACTTTTTTTATTTACTTCTCTCCTTTCTTGCTTCCCTACCTTTCTTTCTTTTCTTCCTTCTTTCCCTCCCTCCTTCTCTCCTTCCCCCTTTCCCACCTTCATTCCTTCTCTCTTTCCCTCCTCTCGTTACTTCTTGACTGTCCCTTCCAACTCTATTCTGTAAGTCTATTTAATTTGTATTATGTAGTAAAATGTAATAGTAACATATTATATAGTAATCTATATAACAATATATAAAATATTGTATTTATATCTTACATAGAAAGAAGGGAAGGAAGGAGGAAGGAAAAAGGAAGGGAGGAGGGGAGGAGGGAAAGAAGGGAAGGAAGGAAAGGAAAGAAGGAGGGACAGGAAGGAAGGAAAAATGAAGGAAGGAAAGGAAGGAGAAGGAAGGAAGGAGGAAAGAAAGGAAGGAGAGGGATGAAGAAAGGAGGGAGGGAAATTAAGGGGAAGGAAATGAAGAAAGGGAAAGAAGGAGGAAAGGAAGGGAGGAAGGAAATGAAGAAGGGACAGGAAGGAAGGGAAGGAGGGAAAGAAGGAAATGAAGGAGAAGGAAGGGAAGGAAGGAAGGAAGGGGAGAGGGACAGGAAGGAAGGAGGGGGGAAGGAAAGGAAGGGGAAGCTCATCCCACTCCCCGGATTTGGAGGCCTTTCGGTCAGAAAGTTCAACAGCTCAGTGCTTAACCCATTGTGTCACTGGTAATTATGTTTTTTTTTTAAATCTGCAAAACAAATAGGAATTAACATTGTTTCCATCCCTACTGCTTGGCCTATGTTTAAAGTATTTCTTCAATGGGGGAAATGGCTTAAAGGCCACCAGTCCAACTCTTCAAACAGCAAGGATCTTCCTCACCCCTACAGAAAAGCTCTATGATAATTCAAAAAAGTGGATAAGAGGCTAGTTTCAATCTTTCTGAAGCTTTGGGCAAGCCATTAGTCTTTCACAGCCTAGGCATTGCCTGAAATATGGAGCCAATAAACATTGCCCTAACATTAAGGGTAAGGATTTCTGAAATGGCTGCATATTCATTGCTCCAGTTTCAGGGGAATAAATAGCAGAGATGAAATAGGACCCTGATGCATACAAAGTCCTTTTAGAAGCACCTGGGAAATTTCTTCCTCTTCTTCCTCTTTTTTTTTAAACCATGCTGGCTCTGAGGTTGTCATTTTAAAAGCGGGGGAGACCTTTTAGAAATGTCTGCCTTACAGCCCTGTAATATTTGAAAGCTGTTGGATTGAAGGAACCATTTCAGCTTGTCAGTGCTATGTATCAATATGTGGCTAAACTGACATTTAGGTCTATACAATTACAAAGAACCAACTTGGATATCAGTATGGCATCTTCTTAACCTAGCAGCTTTTGGTTTAACAAAGAATGATTTGTGGGTTAGTGTAGGGTGGATTGGTGGGTGACCGAGAAAATCCCAGCAGATTTCAAGGATGCCACCATCATCACCCTCTTCAAAAAAGGGGAAAAAACAGACTGGGGAAACTATAGAGGTATCTCCCTTCTAACCTCCGCTGGGAAAATCCTCACAAGAATCCTTGCAAACCCCTCTCAGAAGACACCTTCCCAGAATCCCAGAATGGCTTCCGCCCCTCCAGAGGAACTGTGGACATGATCTTCACTGGATGACAGCTCCAAGAAAAATGCAGGGAACAAAATCAACCTCTATACATGGCATTCATTGACCTTGCAAAGGCATTCGGCACAGTGAATCGCAGCGCTCTCTGGACCATCCTCCAAAAAATCGGGTGCCCCAACAAATTTGTGAACATCCTGCAGTTCCTCCATGATGGCAACAGTCTTGGACAGCAGTGGCTCCCAAAGTGACCCATTTAAGGTGGAATCTGGTGTCAAACAGGGATGTGTTATTGCCCCAACTTTATTCTCCATCTTCCTTGCTATGATACTTCACCTTGTTGATAGGAAGCTTCCCACCGGAGTGGAAATCATTTATTGGACAGATGGCAAGCTGTTTAACCGGAGAACTGGGAAGCCCTGGTCTGTGAGCGCTCCAGCTGGAGGTCAGCTGTGACCAGCAGTGCTGCAGAATTTGAAGGGGCACGAATGGAGGGTGAAAGAGAGAAATGTGCCAGGAGGAAGGCGCGTCAAGCCAACTCCGACCGAGACTGCCTTCCACCTGGAATCCAATGCCCTCACTGTGGGAGAAAATGCAGGTCAAGAATAGGGTTCCACAGCCACCTACGGATCCACAAGAATACTGATCATGGAAGACTATCCTACTCGTCCAACGAGGGATCGCTTAAGTAAGTAAGTAAGTAAAGTAAGTAAGGTGGGCACACTTCAGTATTACCAAAGATTTCTAGGGGCAAAGGAAAAATAGACTGACATCTGCCATATTCTCAATCCTGGTTCAATACTTGACTAAAAGAAGCAGCCTGGTGTCCATGCTTCCCATAGCAAATCCTCACAGCGAAGTTTCTCTTTATGCTAAACTGAGCCAGATAAAAACAGAATGTAAGTGTTGCTAGGATATCCTTTCCCACAGGCCCCATTATCCTTTCCAAAATAGCTCCCCATTGTATGTCAGCATCCGGTTTACAAGGCTACCATGTACACACAGAGGACTCCGAAACAAGCATGGTTGACTTGCTGGGATGAGGAGAAGGATGCTATGCTGCAGGAAATGTGTTATGGATCTCATTCATTTTCCCAAGTGGATCAGAAAGTTCAGTACTGGGAATACAACTTCAGACTTGGCTTAACATTTAATTCAGTGCTGAGTCCCTAAACCCTCAATGCTATCATGGATTGCTTGTGTGATTTCTTGTTTGCTTGATTGACTGACTGACTATCTCTCTCTTTGCATCACCTGCAAGTATTTTATTCTTTTCTCTCTCTCCATTATACCATGTACTGGTTCGGGACAAGTATTGTAACTAAAGCTAAATGCATGGATTTTACAAAGAAGGGCACATCTGCATGTACTTTTTAATTGAAGGACATTCGAGAGTAGAATACTTCAGATCAGCCCCAGGGATGGAGGCAGATCTAGAATCCAGATCATCAACTGGAATGTTACCTTCCCTTAGGTGCCCTTTTTGCTGCTGCCGGGCTATTACAGAGCTCCAACAGAACATCAGGTGACTTTGCCAGCATCTGCAAAGGAACCCAGCAAGGTCAGAAGCTCTCTGGAGTTCAGTGGTCATCTTCTGAAGTGACAGGAGGTTAACAGACACAGACCCTGTTTCTCAGCACAGCTCAGCTCAGCTCAGGAAAAAGGGACTGGCATCACCTGGTCAATGTAGACATAGGACTGGTTCAGATCAGAGCTAATCCAGTTGTCTATATTCACTGCATAGTGTAGGACTGCACTGGCATTTTGCTCAAACCGTGGAGCACTCTCCGACATTGTGTAATATAGGGTTATTTATTTAAAATATTTATATTCCGCCCTTCTCACCCCGAAGGGGACTCAGGGTGGAGCACTGCATATATATGGCAAACATTCAATGCCGGGACAAGAATTCATACAAATATGCATAAACACTAAAAACATTTATCAAAATATTAAAATACACTGTTTAAAACAGTCTTGGTCATCTGTGTCAAATCTAAATTGGCCTGGTAAAGTTTCCTATCGCTGCCTTATTGCTCTGTCCTGAAAGCTTGTTCCCACAGCCAAGTTTTTACCATCCTTCTGAAGGACAGGAGGGAGAGGGTTGATCTGATCTCACCAGGAAGAGAGTTTCATAGGTGGAGGGCAATCACCGGGAAGGCCCTGTCTCGCATCCCCACCAATCGCGCCTGCGACAATGGGGGGACGGAGAGTAGGGCTTCCCCTGAGGATCTTAATCTACACGGTTCATAGGGGAAGATGCATTCGGGCAGATAAATTGGGCCAGGGCTGTTTAGGGCTTTATAGGCTAAAGCCAGCATTTGTGCCCAGTAGCAAACCAGCAGCCTGTGGAGCTGGCATAACATGGGAGTTGTGTGCTTCCTGTATGCCGCCCTAGTTATTAACCTGGCTGCTTCTTGCTGGTCTATTTGAAGCTTCCGAACCATCTTCAAAGGCAACTCCACGTAGAGCGCATTGCAGTAGTCTATCCTGGATGTAATGAGAGCGAGGACCACCGTTGCCAAGTCTGACTTTCCAAGGTATGGGCACAGCTGGAGCACAAGTTTTAGTTGTGCGAAAGCTCCCTGGCCACCGCCATAACCTGGCTCAGCAATGAGTCCAGGAGAACTCCCAAGCTGAAAACCTGTTCCTTCAAGGGGAGTGTAACCCCATCCAGCATAGGCTGTGACCCTATACCCTGTTCATCCTTGCGACTGACCAGGAGGACACTTGTCTTGTCTGGATTCAACTTCAATTTGCTTGCCCTCATCCAGACTGTCACAACAGCCAGGCACTGGTTCAGGACTTGGACAGCCTCCTTAGCATCTGCTGGAAATGAGTGATAGAGTTGGACGTCATCTGCGTACAGATGGCATCGGACTCCAAAACTCTGGATGATCTCACCCAATGGCTTCATGTAGATGTTAAACAACATGGGGGACAATACTGAGCCCTGCGGGACCCCACAAGACAATGGCTGTGGGGCTGAGCAGGAGTCCAAGTGACTTCTGGTCCATCTTCTGGTGTGAGATTTGGGACCACTGTAGAGAAGTCTAAAGACTACTGTTATGTATTTTCTCAGATACAGCCCATGAGTGGGTGTGAATGAGATTAGATCCTGTCATGAACTAATAAAAATGATTTTTCCACTTCCATTTACAGAAATGCCCACTAGCTCTAACTACCTTCCATGAGCAGAACTGGATACAACTCATATTCCATTATGAATAAAATGGTATGAAATAAATCCAAATGCCACAATAAAATCTTAATAACGATAGCAAGAGCTTTCACCTTTCACTGTTATGCTGCCCTGCTTTCAAAAGTGCCATTTTGACTGTCTGCTCTGCTGTTTCTGAAATTTGTGCCGTTACGGCTTACAGCAATGAGTAAGACCTTTAGCCAAAATATCTGTACATTTGTCTGTGTATGTATTTAACACATTCTTTTTCCAGCAGACTGCAATATGGTTTTATTTCTGAAAGGAAAAAAAATGAGCACATAAAGCAGAACACTAGAGAATGAAAAAATAAAACAAAAATAAAATAAGTTCAAAGAAATGGCACCGAGATAATGATGTACTAACAGGCAAAAATTGTATGTTTGAACTTGTACAGTGGTTCCAAAATGAGATATCCTGGCTTGAAACCACATTTTCTTTAGGGAAAAGAAATAGATTTGGGAGTAATTAATCTTTTATTTAAAAGTACTTGTTAAAAGTCCTCAACGTCTACCTTTCTGTATTCCCATGGGAGTGAGTTTACTAGTACAGTTTCTGTTAATTGGTTTGTTATTAGTATCTGAACTTAGACCAGGTTACTTGTGGGATTGGTTGTCTAAGGAAAAACATTTGAAAATATTTGAAAGGTGGTAAACGCTCCTCACCCAGTTTCTCCAGTGTTAGGAAAGCCTGATGGTGGCAATTTCTAAAGAGGCAAGGGTAAAGGTAAAAGTTTTCCTCTGACATTCCAGTCATGTCTGACTCTGGGGGTTGGTGCTCATCTCCATTTCTAAGCCAAAGAGCTGGCATTGTCCATAGACACCTTTAAGGTCATGTGGCCAGCATGACTGCATGGAGCACTGTTACTTTCCCACCGGAGCAGTACTTATTGATCTACTCACATTTGCATGTTTTCAAACTGCAAAAGCTGGGGCTAACAGTGGGAGCTCATGCCACTCCCTGGATTCAAACTTGCGGCCTTTTGTTTAGCAAGTTCAGCAGCTCAGTGGTTTATCTCACTGTGCCACTGGGGGCTTCCAAAGGCAAACATCTCTACAATCACGGATAGAAAACAATGCTATTTTCTTTGCAAAAAATCTAAAACTGCTCTATGGAAATATTGCTCAGTTAACCCATTGTTGTTTATATAGTTCAGCGGTTCTCAACCTGTGGGTCCTCAAGTGTTTTGGCCTACAATTCCCAGAAATCCCAGCCAATTTACCAGCTGTTAAGATTTCTGGAAGTTGAAGGCCAAAACATCTGGTGACCCACAGGTTGGGAACCACTGGTTTAGAAACTTCTAGGAATTACCAGTCCATACTTCAAGAAATAAAGCCTGACTGCTCATTGGAGGGAAGAATAGAAGAGGCCAAGATGAAATACTTTGGCCACATCATGAGAAGAGAGGAAAGCTTAGAGAAGACAATTATTCTGGGGAAAATGGAAGGAAAAAGGAAGAGTTGCCGACCAAGGGCAAGATGGATGGATGGCATCCTTGAAGTGACTGGATTGACTTTGAAGGAGCTGGAGGTGGTGACGACCGTCAGGGAGCTCTGGCATGGACTGGTCCATGAAGTCACGAAGAGTCAGAAACAACTGAATGAATGAACACCAACAGGAATTACCATATTATATACATTTTAAAATCACTCTACTAATTTCCAAGCAAAGTACAACTGCATGGCAAGTGGCATCTAGTTCAGCACTTTGACATTCATGTATTGACCTCCCTGTTTTAAACTCCCCTTGAATTCATTAGTGACATTTGTTAGCAGTGCCCAATCCAAATGCTAACCAGAGCTGACCTGTTTCCCAACTTATATCACAAGATAGGGCTTCAGACACACCAATAAAATAAAGCAATTTTAAACAACAGAAAATAGGATTGAATAATGAAAACTCCACAACCTAGTCAAAATAAGAACCCTAAGGTTTCACTGAAAGTTCATATTTTTGCTTGCATGTAGATGGTGGGCTCACTGGAGATCTGTTCAGTTCTGAAGAGAAATATGTGACTGGAGAGACAGAGAGAGACACGAGGCTGGAAGGAGATTGTGTGTGGGAAATCTGTGAAATAGTTGTATGTTTGTGCCAAGCTCCATGCTTGGATTCATGCCGTTTTGAAGATCCTTTGTCCCTTTCCAGTTTTATCCTTCTCTCCAGACTTCCTCTCTCTCCAGCCTCTCCAATCTCTCAAATAACAAGATACTATTTGTGTTTTGTATTGTGTATTTTTGAGTCTGAGGTTGACTGAACTTATAGATCTGGAACCGCTGATAGGGAGGGCCCACTCTTCTGAAATGGATGAGACTGACATTTTCCTTGAATAACTTTTCCCAAGTCAATTTCAGCCTAAGTCTGGCCCGGAGTGTCCAAGTCTGTTACAAAAATGTCTGTATGGAAAGGAAAAGTAGAAACTCCCTATGGATAAGCAAATTATTTCCTGTCCTGAGAGTATAAAGGAATGTGGTGGAAGCTATCAAGCGGATTCAATATCAATAAAAAGGAACTCTCCACAAATTTCCTAATGAGAGAAGAATGAGTCTTTACAGCTCTAGTTAACTTGAGTGCATATAGGAGCTTTGGGAAATAGTTTTTTAAATGGTGCTTTCCTTGAATAACCAATCATTGCACCGTTTAGTTGGGAGAGATGCTTCTCCTTTTTAAATAAAGCAATACGACCAATTCCAAGCTTTCTATTTGGGCTTCAGACTCTCTATTTAACTAATATAGGATTAAGTACCTCAATTATACATTTGATTTATTTTTAATACAAAAAGTCTTACAAAATAACCATTGTGGAGAATCTAATTATTTAAGTTTACCGTCTGTCAAATATTCATTTTTTTAAAAAACCCTCACAGAGTAATTAAAGCTCAAAAACGTCTTTTAATAATTAATTTACATTTAATGAATAGACAATAACTCTTGCCACTTGATGAATCTCTTCGGGCTTAATCCAACTCTTAGTCTCCCATTCATTAGCTGCTTGAGTGATTCCAAATGTAAGCGTTACATGGAGCAGAAAGCTTTTTAGACCATTTCACAATTTTACAGTAGCAGCATAATGTAGGGAACGTGGTGCTCTTGGGTGTCTAGAACTATCTAGTGGAGGAATCACTACATTCTGCTGTGCCCATCAGAGCTGGCGGTTGTAGGGTCAATATTTGTCTCACACCAGCTCCTAGAGGCAAGTCAACAACAGCAACATACATCAGATCCATCTGAACTTAATATTTAAAGAAGTAGAGATATGTGACTACCTTTGAGAATTTTTCTATATGGAAAAAATGTTTTTCTCACTCTCAACATTTTTCCCAGATCCTAACCTTCAGAATTACCTGTTTAAAACTCTACATAAGAATTCTGCAGAGAAACAAATCAATGAAGAAGTTAAGGGAGAACCAAGAGGAAGTGGATTCCAAAATAAAAGTAAATTGTATCATTTGGTCCTGGGTCCATTGGAACAATAAAAAAAGCTATGGTTTGTTGTTACAGATTGCCATGTGAATGCCATGTGTGAAACCATGCCAGATTTAAATAGTGTATTCTGTCACTTGGCCAAGTAGAACATAGGAATGAGAGTAGAGAAATGTGCAATGTTTAATTGCATTTCACATCTTTTATGTTGGTTGAGAAGAGATTTCTGCATCTGGATCCAAATGACTCAGATGCAATCTGAACTAGAAACTGGCATAGGGAAAAACCCATGAGAGTACTGGCTATGAAATAAAAATTCTGCTCTCCATGAATTTTTTTTCTGTCACAGCTCCTACCAGTGTAGCCAATGAAGGAGAATGATGGAATACATGAATGGTATTTCTTGTAGCAGGATGAACGTTAGTAATAGATGCTAATAGTGTGATGGGTATAAAACTAGGTAGGCCTGAATTCAAATGCCCACTTAGACATTACATTGAGTGAGAGACTTGGTTTCTCTACATGGGTTTAAGGGCTCACACTCATTATGCAGTTGCTCCTGACTCTCCCCATGGCATTCAGGAACTTCTGGTCCTTATCATGGAATGAACCATTTTCCCCTGCTTTAATGAAAGTAGGGGCTTTGGCAAAGATCCTTCAGCAACATGTTGCCAACAAGACTGGGTCCAATTTAGACCAATTCACTGTCCATCCCTTTCCTTTGCAGATCAGTGCCCATCTCCCTGGTCAAATGGATGCATCTGTTTATGTCAGTATGGGTTGCCCATGATTGTCAGGAACGTTCACAGGGTGGCAGCATGAATAGTGAAGCCCCCGGTGGCGCAGTGGGTTAAACCCCTGTGCTGGCAGGACTGAAGACCAACAGGTCACAGGTTCGAATCCGGGGAGAGGCAGATCAGCTCCCTCTGTCAGCTCCAGCTCCCCAAGTGGTGGGGACATGAGAGAAGCCTCCCACAAGGATGATAAAAAATCAAATCATCCGGGCATCCCCTGGGCAACGTCCTTGCAGACGGCCAATTCTCTCACACCAGAAGTGACTTGCAGTTTCTCAAGTCGCTCCTGACATGACAAAAAAAAAAAGCATGAACAGTGAGAAGGACAGTGGGTTTTGTTGGCCCATCCAAACTCTGTTGCTGTGATCTGGGGATGGAGTGCATGTCTAACTCTTGGGCCAATCTGAAGCATTATGGCTCTGTCCTGACCCCAGATTATGGGCCTTCCACACAGGCGTATAGTCCAGAATATCAAGGCAGAATATCCCACATTATCTGAGTGTGACTCAGATAACCCAGTTCAAAGTAGATATTATGGGATTTTCTGCCGTGATATTCTGGGATATAGGGCTGTGTGGAAGGGCCCTAAGTGTCCAACGTAGTTGAACCCTCTTCTCAAACCAGTGATTCTGCTGATAAGATGAGATGTTGAACACTCTGAGATCTGCGATGGAAAGGCAGGAGAAACATGAACCACAATATAGTGCAGGAAGCATGGAAAATGAGGATTCCTCCAATGAATCTATTATTTAAGGAGTTGGCATCTTGCTTCATCTCCAACATATCTGATGTAAATGAACACAATACATTGTATTGTTGAAGGCTTTTGTGGCTGGAATCTAGAACATGGCCATATAGCCTGAAAAAAACCTATAACAACCCGGTGATTCCAGCCATGAAAGCCTTTGACAATACATTGAACATCTCTACGGGGAAAAACTGTTCCAAGACACATAGAAATTGGAAAAACAGGACCAGGAAAGTACATCTACTGTGCTCTCTGACTTTCCTTCTATGCTGCAGAGACACAGATACCATCCCACAATTTCTTGCAGCTAAAAGGACTCTAGAACATGGCTATATAGCCCGAAAAAAACCCCTACAACAATCTAACACAATACATTGCTTGCATATTGACAAAATTGCCATCTGTTACAGCACAAATGAAATCTGGAGCAAAGGAGACCAAGAAGAAGTATTGAAAACATAACCTATTTAAAGAAAATGTCCTTGTCACAAAATCCTTATAAAGGTCATTCAGGGTATAGGAATTTACTTGGAATTTTTAAAAGAATATATGAAATAGCACATTAAAAATTGAAAAATTAAATACAAAATTAATAAGTGAACATTCAATCGTACAAGACCATATAGAGACAAGGGGGAAGAGGCTAAGCCAATCTATTCTTCTTTGAGTAATGTTACAAAAGTCAATAAGAGAAAGCCACATTAAATAGAAGTTAACCATCCCAGGCTCTATTAAAAATGCATAATATTCCTGCTGCTTTTGAATAAAAAATGTATACTTCAGACAGTTTTGCTACATGGCACCATCAGCACTCGCCCCGTAATGGCCTCTTCCAACTGACATTGGTGACTGGTCATTTTGTTTCACAGGAAATCTATTTCAAAGGCTGATATCCTATTCTGCTTTTTCTAAAATCCACCGAATGTCACTTGTTGAACCATATGGACATTATTCTACTTGATTTCATTGGAAAATTAATCCAGTTTCTGGTTTCCTGAATTAAATCAGCTGTATGGATATTTTCTGTCATGTAACTCACCATGTTGCTTAGGGTGAGCACTTAAACATTGTGTCAAAGGAGAAAATGAATAGATATCAAAAGAACATTGAAAACATTCAGAAAATGTATTGTCGAAGGCTTTCATGGCCAGAATCACTGGGTTGTTGTAGGTTTTTCAGGCTATATGGCCATGTTCTAGAAGCATTCTCTCCTGACGTTTCGCCTGCATCTATAGCAAGCATCCTCAGAGGTAGTGAGGGCTGTTGGAAATAGGAAAAAGGGTTTATATATCTGTGGAATGACCAGGGTGCGACAAAGGATTCTTGTCTGCTGGAGCTAGGTGTGAATGTTTCAACTGGCCAGCTTGATTAGCATTTGATGGCCTGGCAGTGCCTGGGACAATCTTTTGTTGAGAGGTGATTAGATGTCCCAGATTGTTTCCTCTCTGTTGTTTTGCTGTTGTAATTTTAGAGGTTTTTTTAATACTGGTAGCCAGATTTTGTTCATTTTCATGGTTTCCTCCTTTCTGTTGAAATTGTCCACATGCTTGTGGATTTCAATGGCTTCTCTGTGTAGTTTGACATGGTGATTATTAGAGTGGTCCAGCATTTCTGTGTTATCAAATAATATGCTGTCCAGGTTGGTTCAATCTGGAAACAATCTGGGACATCTAATTGCCTCTCAACAAAAGATTGCCCCAGGCACTGCCAGGCCATCAAATGCTAATCAAGGTGGTCAGTTGAAACATTCACACCTAGCTCCAGCAGACAACTGTCCTTTGTCCCACCCTGGTCATTCCACAGATATATAAACCCTTTTTCTTAGTTCCAACAGACCTCACTACCTCTGAGGATGCTTGCCATAGATGCAGGTGAAATGTCAGGAGAGAATGCCTCTAGAACATGGCCAGATAGCCCGAAAAAACCTACAACAACCCATTCAGAAAATGATTGGAAAACATGTCTTTTGACTGTTGAGAAACATTGAGGTGAAGAATTCTGGACTGTCAAGAATCTTCAGAGTTCAGTATGTATTCTGTGCAAAATTTGGACATGGTGATTTTTCACAGAAAACAGCATTTTCTGTACAGAATATAATATTTTTTCATCTGCAGAAAATGCTGCTTACCATAGAGAATAATCTACTTTCTGTACAAAACAGCTATGTGCAAATTTTGTACCAAATATGATATTATTTCGTATGCAGAAAATGCTACTTCCCATGGGGAAAAAAAATCTACTTTCTGTATAAAAATCTACTTTCATGTGCTAATTTTGTGCAAAATAAATCCTGAATTTATAGTGATATCGGCCAATGACTCCACAAGCTGAATCAAAATTAATGCAGGCTTAAAAGTGAGGTTTAGTACCAGCTCCATAGCACAAGTCTAGTAAAATTGGCATATTCTGTGAAAATCTGATGGCTTTCAGTTAATAAAAAGCTAAGTCTCTCTCTGTGACAAACGCTCCTTCTCAAAAGGATTCATTCAGGTGAATATATGAAAACCCAACCTTTTTATTCCCCCAGTGTGAGGTACGAAATCTGTAACATTAATTTCCCACAGCTTTTCATGTCACCTGTGGAAAGTTCTGAGGTTGGCCTGCTTGAAGAACAGCTTTGTAGAAGAGTCTCCCAGGCACACTAACATTTTAAAATGCAAGACAGGTGCCACTCAGGGCCACTGACAGCTAAATGACCATATGGAAACCATGTGCCTAATCAGAAAGAGAGAGATCATAATGAGAAACAGCTCCAGAACAGTGATGAAAATATATTTAATGACAATAAGCAAGAGGAATCACAGCTGTGCAGGGGAGCATTGCAAGAAGGGGAATGGTCAGATACACTGACAGAGAGACAGAAAAGAATAGAAAGAAAAGGCTGACAAGGTATTCATGAAACTCATAGACTTTAGTCAGGACTGAGTCTCAACTATGAGTAACTCCAGCCCAGGAGGTTCCTGGAAATGTATCCACTTCTGAGAATCAAACTTGCTTTAAAACCAAAGTTGATGGACCTTGGTGGGTTAACGTAATTACGTTAACCCACCAAGGTCCATCAACTTTGGTTTTAAAGCAAGAATTTGTCCTACATCATTGTCGCCCTTCTTCTTTTTGCTGTTGGCCCTGGCTCAGTTTCACTGGTAAGAAAAAGGCAAAGCATCAGGCACAAGTTTTAAGTTTTAAAATGATTTAATCTGTTGATTCAACCTCTCTTTTCTACCTTGCATGGGCTGGGGGTGGGGTAAAAAGGGTAAAAAGGTGTGTCTTGAAAAAAAGTTCCAAATATTGTGCATAACCAATAAATGGGTAATATATCTTGTAGGGTGAAGATGAATAGTTTGGTCAAAGTTGTGTTTGTATGTGTCTCTGTGTGCTCTTTGCTGGTCTGTGTGAGTTCTCCAAAAGGCAAACCAGACACGATTAGAGTAGACCAACTGAATCAGTCATTGTACACATGCACAGACCATAAGCACTGGGATTGTGGCGCAGCTGGCTGAGTGTCAGCTGCATTAAGATCACTCTGACCAAAAAGGTCATGAGTTCGAAGCCAGCCCGAGTTGGAGTGGGTTTCCAACCAATTGTTTGTAGCCTGTTGTCGACCTTTGCAACCCGAAAGACAGTTGCATCTGTCAAGTAGGAAAATAAGGTACTACCTTAAAGTGTGGGGAGGCTAAATTATCTGATTTATGAGGCCATAAAGAAGACTCCAGAAAAAGCATTCCAGCGGGGAAGCATGCGGGAATGCGGAAGTGCTTCATCAGCATCGTTGATGGACGATGAAAGCAACAGCTCCCCTGGCGGCCAGAAAAAAGTTAAATAGCCTCTGTCTATGTCTGTATATGTTTGTACGTCAAAATTTGGCATTGAATGCTTGCCATATATGTGTACACTGTAATCCGCCCTGAGTCCCCTGCGGGGTGAGAAGAGCAGAATATAAAAGCTGTAAATAAATAAATAAATAAATAAATAAATAATTTGGGCATAGGATGAGATGATCTCACTCACTGGGAAAGATGATAAATTGGGATGAAGTGGGAAAAGAGGAAGATCACATTACAGATCAAATTTCTTAATAAAGTATGTTGCAGCCTTGAGCTTGCAAGTTCATAACAGAGCTGATGAATGGATTCATAGAAGTTTCTCAAAGGGTCACCATGAATCAAAGACAACTAGTTGGCAAATAATGACATCTCACACGAACTACCTCAGATCTTGTCAAAACAGAAGGAATGTGCAAAATGAGGCAAATATGAGGTATGCATGCCTTACAATGGAGATTTAGAGTGGTCCTCATACTTTCTACAATTGCCCATCACTGCCCTAGACAATACCATGAGAATAATGCATCTCATGCAGACTGCATTTGCATACACTCATTTATATGCTAAACCTTTCTACATAATTTGGGATAGTGAAGCCTCCCCACTTTGGAGTTGGGGAGCTTTCGAGGTGTGTTTGAGAAGCCCAGCTCCACATCTCACCAGCCTCAGGTGTCCTCCTGAGCAATGCCAGGAACCAAAGGATTATGTTAGAAATGCCCTTCTGAGTTATGCAAATGTCTGCTCAGCTTCCTAATAAGAAATCAGTTCCTGTCATCATCTGTATTTCTTATTCTGAGCCACAACACTAAAACACTTGGCGGTGATTACAAAAAGCAAAGGTTCTTTGTGTGTGCCAAGTCTACAGCATGGAAACTTAATAGCATGGTGTAATGGAACCCCACGCTGATGTGTGGCATATTTAATATCCATCTTTCTTAGAAATAAAAGTGTTCCGAAATTAGAAAGGACTTTAGCAACGAAATAATTAATGTGGATAACCATCATAAATGCCACAAACGGAAGAAATACAGATGGTAGTGAACCGTGATCGCTAATACGCTAACCTGTTGTGACAGAACTTTAAAAATTGAAACCCTGTTCCCCAGAGGCTACTGAATGGAGGCTTAGCCAGAGAGGAAAGAAAGCTCTTTTCTAATTACATTGCTCCCTCTCATTACCCATCTCCCAGTTGGTTACACACACAGTGTTACGTGAGCATCCAAGTCTAGTGGAACTTATTAACACAGTCACAAAGTGTCCATCATTATATTAGGCAGGAGTCTGCTGCACCTTTCAGGCCCACCACAGCCATGGTTTCTGGGCAGAGATTTTATTCAGTTTTAGGTACATAATGAGCAAAGAGCACGCCTTGAGGAAGAGATAGATATGAGCCGGGCTCTTGTTAGTGACAGACGTGCATGTTTGGCCTTCTTTGCACAGACACACGAGGCTATCCTCTAGATCAGGAGCCGCTGGTGATGCAGTGAGTTAAACCTCTGTGCCGGCAGGACTGAAGACCGACAGTTTGCAGGTTCGAATCCGGGGAGAGCGCGGATGAGCTCCCTCTATCAGCTTCAGCTCCTCATGTGGGGACATGAGAGAAGCCTCCCACAAGGATGATAAAACATCAAAACATCCAGGTGTTCCCTGGGCAACGTCCTTGTAGACAGCCAATTCTCTCACACAACAAACGACTTGCAGCTTCTCGTTGCTCCTGACATGACCCCTCGGGGATGAGAAGGGCGGGATAGAAGTAATTGAAATAAATAAATAAATGACAAAAAAGGGGTTATCAACCTGTGGGTCCCCAGGTGTTTTGGCCTTCAACTCCCAGAAATCTCAGCCAGTTTCCGGCTGTTAGGATTTCTGGGAGTTGAGGGACCTACAGGTTGAGAACCACTGCTCTAGATGCTTGTGTCCTGTTCAAAAATGTTGCCACCCTAGCTAGGTGCGTGGGCTGGAAACCTGACACACACTTGTGACTGTTTCATATTTGTGATCCATATGTAGCCTCCAGTTTCAATAGTCACTAGTAAATATGAGTCAGTGTGTATAAAAGTTCTGATATCAGAGACAATATTGCTTTGGACTGTATATCAAGTGCTGAGGAACACAAACAAAAATGTATGTTTCTTTTCGTATGCCTCTGTGGGATTCAACCCATCTGAACTTATCAACATGTGGAATTCTGGAAACACAATTTCAAACTATACTGACCCTTGGTATAATTCAAAATAAATTTTCTCAGAATTTCTTTAGTGCCACTGTTCTCCTAATGCTAATGTAGACAATACTGAGCTCGGAGGGCTGATATTCTGATTTGATGTACAGTAGCTTTCTTTATTTTTGTCCAGACATTAGCATTGGATAACCCATCAAAGTATTAGACTGCTGGGTGATTTTTTTCCCTATCATGACAATTCTCTCCCCATTTACTCTTATTTCCTTATTTTGAGTCCTTATTGGGTCAATTTGGGCCACATGGAAAGTCATGTTAAAAGAAAAAAGCCTCGAATCCTAAAATTACCATGGGGAGGGGCAAAATGTCATCTTATAGCGGCTTGAGAATTATTGACTGCAATATTCATTGGATTTTTTTGTCTGTTTGAATGGGTGAAAGGGCTTGCTGCATTAATGCATGCCCTTTCACCAATGCCCTTTCACTAATGCAACAATAAGTGTACGTAGGTGGTGGTAGTGGTGGGGTGTTAGGAGGCCATGACCTTGGGATGCATGTGGGCCATGAGTCACATTTTCCACACCATCATCTGGAATGTGTCCAGAGGAGGGCGACTAAAATGATCAAGGGTCTGAAGAACAAGCCCTATGAAGAGCAGCTTAAAGAGCTGGGCATGTTTAGCCAGAAGAAGAGAAGGCTGAGAGGAGACATGATGGCCATATATAAATATGTGAGAGGAAGTCACAGGGAGGAGGGAGCAAGCTTGTTTTCTGCTTCCCTGGAGACTAAGACGCAGAACAATAGCTTCAAACTACAAGAAAGGAGATTCCATCTGAACATGAGGAAGAACATCCTGACTGTGAGAGCTGTTCAGCAGTGGAACTCTGCCCCGGAGTGTGGTGGAGGCTCCTTCTTTGGAAGCTTTTAAACAGAGGCTGGATGGCCATCTGTCAGGGGTGCTTTGAATGCAATATTCCTGCTTCTTGGCAGAATGGGGTTAGACTGGATGGCCCATGAGGTCTCTTCCAGCTCTATAATTCTATGATTCTATCTTAAATATTCATTTGAAGCCCTTGCCTTAAAAGGTGACAGCTTTGAATTCTTATAGGTTGTCTAAACTGGAATAGATCCAGTAAGTGTGAGATCCAGTGAGATAAGCAGTGATTCATGACTCAACAGGTTGGTTGACAGGTCTGCTTTGATGGCATTCTAACTACCTTCTGGATATCATTTAAGTATATACTGGCATTCAGTAATGGTATGAGTTAAGAAACCCACACATTTCATGTTTCTCTACACGTATGCGTGTGTGTGCGCGCACACACACACTCCACTTGAATAATGTGTTTCTTTTAAATTGTTGGTACCTGGTCCAAGTCCTTGGAAATGGCCAAAACAGAAAGTGAATGAAAATGCAAACTTCCAAGTGCATTA
This sequence comes from Anolis sagrei ordinatus, assembly GCF_025583915.1. NCBI lineage: Eukaryota > Metazoa > Chordata > Lepidosauria > Squamata > Anolidae > Anolis > Anolis sagrei. Next base: position 27,270,941 of record NW_026847882.1, read on the forward strand.
AAATGTTTCCTTAAGCTTTGTTGGGTTTATGAAATCTGACATGAGCAAAGACTAAACTTGACATGCCTACAAACAAGAAGGGGTGGGGGCTGGGGGTAACAGCAGAAGACATCACTGCCTTCCTTTTCCAGGAGACCAGGTTAAATTTATCTCCAGCTATTCCCTTCAAGACAGAGGGGAAGGAGAAAAACTTGCAGCTGTGCACCAGAAAGTCAGAATTCTTTTTCTCCTTTTTCCTTTTTTACAACAACGCTAAGTTGGCAGTTTTGTTTTTTACTAGTTGGTTCTTGGGAAAGAGGACCATCAATCATTTAGCCCTCACTTGGGTTTATCAAGGAAAGGTAACCCAAAACTGGGAAAAATTGGGTTAAACTAGGAAAGCAAATACCCAAATAAAATTCATGGGAAAGAGCGTGATTTTCATCATAATTCATTTGTCTAATGGATGAGATCTGAAATGAGTTAAGAGGCAGATGGGCACCCTGGAGGTAGATTGGTTTGTCGCTCCCAATAAGGCATCTCCGAGAAACCGCTGTGCAGCTTCACTCATCTTGCTTGCCAAAGGAAGACTCAAATACATCATGAAACTTGGCTTGCTCTAGTTGGTTTATTTATATTAGGCTCATTGGGCTTCTTTTGGTTACCTACAACTGTGCTTCCTATTCTGAGTTTATCTACCATTCATCTCACCCAGAGTATGGGAAGTTACCTCCAAAAAGTAATTAGTTGCAGTTCCAAAGGCCCCAAAGAAATTGCATCTGCAGGTTTTTTTTACTCTTTCCTGATTTTTTTTTAAGGAAAGTAAAATAGGATTTCAATTATTTTGATAAAATCTGAAAGCTACAAGACTTCAAAATGCATTCCCACAATGCAAAACAGTAAAGAGATCTTGGTTTAGTAACACAAGCAAGATTATGAGCCAGCTTCAACCTTTCCTCATCCACCTCTTCAGGAAACCGTAGCTCTGTAACAATTAACTGTAATGAACTATTCCAGTTATAGAATCATAGAACCATAGATTTGGAAGAGACCTTATGGGCCATCCAGTCCAAGAAGCAGGAATATGGCATTCAAAGCACCCCCAACAGATGGCCATCCAGCATCTGTTTAAAAGCCTTCAAAGAAGGACCCTCCACCACACTCCGGGGTAGAGAGGTCCACTGCTGAATGGCTCTCACAGTCAGGAAGTTCTTCCTAATGTTCAGATGGAATCTCCTTTCTTATAGTTTGAAGCCATTGTTCCATTGTGTCCTAGTCTCCAGGGAAGCAGAAAACAAGCTTGCTCCCTCCTCCCTATGACTTCCCCTCACATATTTATACATGGCTATCACATCTCCTCTCAGTCTTCTCTTCTTTAGGCTAAACATGCCCAACTCTTTAAACTGCTCCTCATAGGGGTTTTTCTCCAGACCCTTGATTATTTTAATCACCCTCCTCTGGACACATTCCAGCTTGTCAATATCTCTCAATTCTGTGGTGCCCAGAATTAGACACAGCAGAATAGAGGGGTAGCATGACTTCCATGGATCTAGACACTATGCTCCTATTGATGCAGGCCAAAATCCCATTGGCTTTTTTAGCTGCAGCGTCACATTGTTGGCTCATGTTTAACTTGTTGTCCATGAGGACTCCAAGATCTTTTTAAGACGTACTGCTCTCGAGCCAGGCGTCCCCCATTCTGTATCTTTATATTTCATTTTTTTTCTGCCTAAGTGGAGTATCTTGCATCTGTCCCTGTTGAACTTCATTTTGTTAGTTTTGGCCCATACCACAAGAGTGATGATAAGTAAGTTATCATGAACTTACAAGTGCAGTGAAGTTCTGATTTCTAAACTGGAAACTAATGGAGTATTTGCAAATAGTCTTTTTCAAATTCAGTTCTGTCTTGATATATAGGATCTCCATGACAAATGACTTGCTATTTGTACATAGATTTTTCTAAGTATAATTCTCCCCATGCGAAAGGGATCTCCATGGTCTTTGTTTGCACATAGCAAAAGGGAGGCTAGTAAGCCAGCTAAAGGTTATTTATCCTGCCAGCACAATGCCATGCAGGCAAGAGGCTTGCACCAAGCATGGCGTCTTGTGATGTATGGGTTAGGACAGCATGGTGCTGAGAACGCCACGAAGCATTAATCTCAAGAGCTACAACTGCGCTCAAGAGAACGTTCACATCCGTACTGAGAGATCAAAGATATGATATCTCTGGCACAACTCACTATCACAAGGGATTATCAAGAAAACAAAGGGGTCACTTGGCTGTCTGGTGCATTAAGTGAAATGGCTGGAGCCCCAGGGCAGAGGCAAACAATTTTTCATAAATGAAACATTATACATGTAATTTGAGGATACTTCTCTGCAACTTTCCACAAGCCACTAATAAATGAAGCCATAACTATGTCTAAACACTTTCATTTTCTAATTCATGAGTGGTCTCTGGATATTTTTTTAAAACTATTTTGAAGTTTTTCAGGCAGACATACATTGATAAGTTCTCTGTTGTCAAATAACTGAAGAAGCAACAGCAATAGTTCTTTGGGTTTTAAGCCTCATTTGCTGCTGCAGTTTACCAATGTTTTTCTTGTATAATTCATTCTAATGACAATGTGTGAGTGTGTAATGCAACATTAGAATCACTTAAACAAAGAGCAAACATTATATTAAGTATGCTGTATCTTTTTAGGTGTCTTGATATTGCAAAAAGAAGATGAATTCATCATTGTTACAGTGCTTTACTATAGAATATAGTGAAATTAGTGCAGCGAGTTGAATGTTGGACCTGCCATGCCCAGTGGTCACCTCTACACTCAAAGTGATGGGAAAAGGCAAGAGGCATCCCGTTTCCGGATACACACGTTCACAGGAAGCAGGATGGTTGCGTGAAGAGCCACAGCGACTTCTGGGTAGGAAACAACCCAACTATTTACATTGACCCAAAATACAGGTGAGCTTTTAAGTATAACACAACTTTTGTTTAATATAAAAGGCAGTATTAAGCAACCATCTCCTGCATTAAAGTGAATGAACCTTGTACGACATATTATTATTATTATTATTATTATTATTATTATTATTATTATTATTTACCCTATTTATACCCTGTCTTTCTCTACCTCAAGAGGGACTCAAGTCAGCTTACATATGGCAATTATCCAATTCCTTCAACACATATAAGATTAAGCTTAAAATCCACTGAATTCAAATTAATATATATTTTAAAAAGTAAAATTACATTCAATATTAAAATCACACCATCCAAAAATCCTAATCTGAGCCCATTTTGTAGTCATTGTACATATTCCAATTATATTATTGCACTGCTTCTCTGAAGGCCTGGTCCCAGAGCCAGGTTTTTATTCTCCTTCTGAATGTTAGGTTGGAGGGTGCTGATCTAATGTCACTAGGGAGGGAGTTCCACAGCCGAGGGGCCACCACTGAGAGGACCCTGTCTCTCATCCCTACCAGTCACGCTTGTGAAGGTGGGATTGAGAGCACAATCTCCCCAAGAAATCTTAATCTCTAAGGTGGTTCATAGGGGGAGATATGTTCAGACAGGTAAACTGGGCCAGAACCATTTAGGGCTTTATAGGCTAAAGTCAGCACTTTGAATTGCGCTCAGTAGCAGACTGGCAGCCAGTGAAGCTTCGTAATAGGGGGGGTTATATGATTCCTCTACGCCGCTCCTGTGAGCAATGTGGCTGCCGCCCATTGGACCCATGTAGAATACATTGCAGTCATGTATTCATATGGATGCCATGGAGTTCACGTACTCATATAGCTTGTGCAGATACGCCCTAGGAGATATTCAGATAAGGAAGACAGTTTGGGACCCGCCTACCTGCGTGACCGCATTTCTGTGTATGGCCCAGCCATAGGTTTTTAAATCCTTGTGTGTTATTGTTTATATGTGATTTATATTAATTATATTTTTCTGTTTATTGCTTTTTTTGTTTTATTGATGTGTTGTTGGGCTTGGCCTCATGTAAGCCGCTCCGAGTCCCTTGGGGAGATGATGGTGGGGTATAAATAAAGTTTTATTATTTTATTATTATACTAGCCATCCCCTGCCATGCGTTGCTGTGGCCCACATGGGGGTTATGTGTGGGAGGTTTGGGCCAATTCTGTCATTGGTGGGGTTCAGAATGCCCTTTGATTGTTGGTGAACTATAAATCCCAGCAACTACAACTCCCAAATGTCAAGATTCTATTTTCCCCAAACTCCACCGTGTTCACATTTGGGCATATTGAGTATTCATGTAGAGTTTGGTCCAGACCCATCATTGTTTGAGTACACAGTGCTCTCTGGATGTAGGTGAACTACAACTCCAAAACCAAAGAACACTGCCCACCAAACCCTTCCAGTATTTTCTGTTGGTCATGGGAGAACTGTGTGCCAAGTTGGGTTCAATTCGATCGTTGGTGGGGTTCAGAATGCTCTTTGATTGTAGGTGAACTATAAATCCCAGCAACTACAACTCCCAAATGACAAAATCAATTTTTTTGAGTGAAGGACATACATTGGATTGTTAGGTGTATCGTGTCCAAATTTGGTGTCAATTCCCCCAGTAGTTTTTGAGTTCTGTGAATATCACAAACGAACAATACATTTTTATTTATATAGATGTGTTTGGTAAAAAAGGTAACTTTTAATAACAGGTTTCTGGATTTAGTAGTTTCCTCAGGGATGTTTGAATACTTCAGCAAGTCAGTTGAGAGATACGGGCCCTTCCATGAAATAGTATGTCATCAAGGCAAAGGAACCGATATTCAAATATTCTGCTTTCGTCATCATTAATATTCTCAAAAGGTCTTGGTAACACTTTTTTTACAAAGCTCCATGAGCTGTTTCTACATTTACTTTCAATTTAAATAATGGCTTTAGCAAAGCCTTTGATGCACTGTTTACTTTAATTACCATTCTACCCCTATCTGTGTCTTGACACCATGTCACTGAATATTGTATGAATGTTCTTGACTCCTCTCGCTTTCCCCCTCCTGTGTTAACTCCATGCGCCCCTCACTGCCACCCTCCTCGCAGCCTGCGCTGACTTGTCCCCCTTCACTCTCATTTCTAACTTTTCAGGTGGTTGCTGTCAATGAGATGTGGCATGTAGTTGAAATTATCCTCCCCTGACAATTGCAAATGGAATAAATAAACTAGTAAGCAGCTGTTAACCAAGCTGGCAGGGAGAGCTGGCATTTGCTAAATCAGGGAACTAACTGATAGGACAGCGGCTCCTTGTCTTGTGCGCTTACAAGTTCCACTCATTACAGTCTATTGTGAAAGGCTGAGAATATCTTGGACATCGCTAAGTCACATAGGGACCGTTGCTATAAATTGTGAGTACAGTGCCCATCATTATGACGGGCAGGATTGAAAGCTAGAAAGGAAATTCACGCTGGACATTTTTCTTTTTTTAATAAATACCAGTCCGTCAATGCTCTACAAGACTATTAATAAAAAAGGGCACATATTTGGGGATTTCCTGTCACTGGGAAGAAAGTGGCAGATTCCCTTCTGTTTCTCAACCAATAATAAGCAAAGAACTGCACACTTAATCTTAAACACATTTTAATCAAGGGGGGGGGGGAATGCATGAATAAAATAAGAAATGCATCAAAAAGCACACTGGCAAAGTGGGTACTAAAATTCTGAAGTTTCCACTCTCTCTTCTCCCCAAAAATTCAAGTGACTGGCACAACCTGAGGATCATAACCAGACACAGTGAAGGCATCTGCCCAGGGGCCCCCGGTGATGCAGTGGGTTAAACCCCTGTGCCGGCAGGACTGAAGACTGACAGGTTACAGGTTTGAATCTGGGGAGAGCGTGGATGAGCTCCCTCTATCAGCTCCAGATCCTCATACAGGAACATGAGAGAAGCCTCCCACAAGGATGGTAAAAACATCAAAAACATCTGGGCATCCCCTGGGCAACGTCCTTGCAGATGGCCAATTATCTCAAAGCAGAAGTGATTTGCTGTTTTTCAAGTCGCTCCTGACACGACCAAAAAAAAAAAAATCTGCCCTTGTGCTTTGCTACTCTGCTGCAGAGCATGCATGCCCAGTGTGGAATATATCTCACCACATTAAAACAATTGATGTTTCTCTTAATGAGACATTCTGCATTATCACAGGATATCTGCTCCCAACACCTCTGGAGATATTATACTGTTTATCCGGTATTGCACCACATGATATCTGTCGGGAAGTAGCAACCAACAATGAAAGGACCAAGGCTGTGACATCTGCAGCCCATCCTCTGTCCAGATATTAGCCAGCAAGCCAACCACTTAAATCAAGAAATAGCTAAGATTTACAGAGATACTTGCAAGAACACCTCAGCAAGTGAGAGTCCAAAAGTGGCAGGTGAAAACCCAGAACCTCAATCAGTGGCTGATACCAGATGAGAGACTCCCTCCTGGGAACACAGAAGACTGGGCCACTTGGAAGGCACTGAACAGGCTGTGCTCTGGCACCACGAGATGCAGAGCTAACCTTAAGAAATGGGGCTACAAAGTGGCGTCCACGACATGTGAATGCGGAGAAGAGCAAAACACAGACCACATACTACAATGCAACCTGAGCCCTGCCACATGCACAATGGAGAGCCTTCTCACTGTGACACTAGAGGCACCCCAAGTGGCCAGTTTCTGGTCAAAGGACATTTAGCATAATGCCAAGTTTTTTATCTGTACTTTCAATTGACTTCTGACATGATAAATAAATAAATAAAAATTCAAAACCTGATACACCACAAGAATAGTAGAAAATTCAACTATGATTTAGAGCAGGGGTTCTCAAACTACGGCCCGGGGGCCGAATATGGCCCTCCAAGGTCATTTACCCGGCCCTCACTCAGGGTCAACCTAAGTCTGAAATGACTTGAAAGCACACAACAACAACAGAAATCCCATCTCATCAGCCAAAAGCAGGCCCACACTTCCCACTGAAATACTAATAAGTTTATATTTGTTAAAATTGTTCATTATTTTAATTATTATATTGTTTTAAAGTGTTTTTTGTACTACAAATAAGATACGTGCACTGTGCATAGGAATTCGTTCATTTTTTTCCAAATTATAATCCGGCCCTCCAACCGTTTGAGGGACTATGACCTGGCCCTCTGTTTAAAAAGTTTGTGGACCCCTGAATTAGAGGGACATGACTACATTGAGGCGGTATTTGTAAGTGTGAATGTGAAGCTTATTTTATTTATTACATCACCATACACTCAAACAGTTAAAGCTCTCTGGGTATTTCCCACAGCAAAATTAAAACCATAAATTGCAAGAAATATGATTAAACATAAAATAGAAGCCTTCAAAATTTTAAATGAATGGAATGAAACAAAAAATGAAAACAAACAAGTAACAAATAATCAAAGTTAAAAACCATTGTTTTTACATGCACTGCCATCATTGAAAAACAGGGACCAAAAAGTAGGAGGTAATAAATGAGGATATTTACCTGTCATTCAAAAGAACACAATGTAGGTAGCAGGATTGTTTCACTGGTGAGATGGCCAGAATTTTAGAGCCATCACTGGAGATACCATATGGGTTACCCCAAGTAACCATATGGGTTACCCCAAGTACCCCAATGCTGTGAGTGCAGCATTTTTCTGAATGAAGCAGAGAGTGTTTGAGGACCAGGACATCCGTAGGGATACCAAAGTACTTGTTTATAAAACTATTGTCCTCCCAACCTTGCTATATGCCTGCGAAATGTGGACTGTTTACAGACGTCACATGCAACTCCTAGAAAAATTCCATCAGCGCTGCCTCCGGAAAATCCTGCAAATCTCTTGGGAAGACAAGCGGACAATCTTGTGGTATGTTGTGATGAAAGGATGGCGAAGAGGAAGGAGAATTCTTCTAAAGGCCACGAACAAGACAAGCAAATGGCAGACTAAGAAAGAGGTAATGGGGGAAAAGAGTGAAAGGAGCATTTCACTGAGACACTAAATGGTGCTGCAAAAATCTCTCAAACCTATTGCAGTGGATGTTTTGCTCAAGTTTAATATAGGGATCAGGATCTTAACTGGTAGCGAAAATCAATACGGCAACGGAGAAGCTGAACACTAAAAAGCCTCATGGGATAGGCAATATCTTGCTGAAATCCAGGTAATATGTACCAAAGGGAATTGGAGAGACCAAATTTCTGGAGACTGCAGATGGCAAAGAAAAAGCAACCTGAACAATGCAAAAATAACTCAGTACCATGAAGGATTCAGAATTATTATTATTACTATTATTATTATTATTATTATTAAAATATCAGTGACACGATCGACTATTTGAAGATGTTGTTCACAAGGTAGATGGATACTGAGTAGAGATTAAAGGTGTGATCGGAAGTATGGCAAATGACTCCACTTCCACCCAAAGGTTGTTATGATTAAGGATATGAGGAACTCTTGGCTGTATGTTTGCAGTATTTGTCCAAATGCCATCTACATTCTCATCTCATCTTTTCTATCACGTTGTAAGATATTCCTGCATTAGAATTGACATGATTTAAAAAAAAAAATCAGTGGAGCAATCCCACAGTTTTGAAGGTGTCAACAGCAAGGCTGGGTTGTGTTGCCTCCAGCAACAGCAATCTCTCAGAAGTTTGCTGGTGACGATGTTACATCTCTGGTGATGTCATGTTGGACTCCAAATCATATGACCAGAAATGTGACATTGTCAGCAAGCCTCTGAGAGAGAGATGCTTGTTAGGAATGATACTGGCAGCCCCAATGCATCCTTGGACTGACCAGCCATGTACTGTATATGGTCAAAGGGCTCTGCAGAAGCTCCTAGAATGCATCAATGCAACTCCATAACTCTTTATGGTAGAATTTTCAGTGGAAATAGATGTGCCCTAAATTTCATCCAAAACTAGTCTTGACTTTCATGGTCAGAATTACTGGGTTGCCGTGAGTTTTCCGAGCTGTATGGCCATGTTCCAGAAGCATTCCCTCCTGACATTTTGCCCTCATCTATGGCAGGAGAGAATGCTTCTGGAACATGGCCATACAGCTTGGAAAACTCACTGCAACCCACTAGTCTTATTATTTGTATTACTGCATACATAAAAAAAACCCTCATTATTTGACTTCAATTTTTGCTATATTTATTTGGAATTACCCAAATTACTTGTTAGTGTGTATGAGACCCTTGGCAAGGCTTTCTGACAGCATATCATGCCTATGAGATGAATTCGACATTTTGGAGAACAGAATGATGATCCCTTGTTTTGTTGTCAATGCACTTTTTTTGCCCGTTATTCCACTCAGTAATTCTTCGAGCATCAGGCAAATTAATTTATCACTCAGTGAAATTGCACTGAACATTAATGAAGCCATTTAGCATTCACGCAGAAGTCCTCTTGATTTCCACAAGTACTCTATTGTAGTTAGGCATTTGTTGGGCAGTAATTAATGGTACTTAATTCTTAAAGCCCTAAATTGTTTCTAATTTGGTAAGCAATAAAGTTTGAGGAATTTGTTCTGTCGTCCGTCTCTCGGCCTTCCCTGCCTCACACAAACACCTTGGGAATTTTTCTTTACTTTCTTAGTTGACGTTTGTTTCTATCATTATAGATATGTGTGACATATGGGAAACTGGTCTGGATTCTAGCCCATTTTGCCACGGAGTGAGGCAGTGACCTTTAGCAAGACACTCCAGTGCCCAGTGGCTCAGTTTCCTCATTGCTTAGGCAAAGCAAATATGTACAGAAGGCATCTGTAAGAAGAGGCTATGAGCTAACAAATCTTGAACCTCTCAAAAGAATAGCTAATTCTAATATCATGTTTTCCCTCCACAGAGTAAAAGAATGTTACACTAGATATACAATCACTATGAATTTGCAGGAGCAATTTAGGGAGTGAAGAGAGCAGAAATCTATTTTCCTGTTTGCAGACCTTTTCCAGCATTCACCAAGGACTGACAGACAATATTTCTTGGGTAAATTCCTCATTGAGGAAATTGTCTGCACATCAAGAGTTCGCCATTCCACAAGGGACAATTTTTAATCCATGCGCTGAAACATCATGGCAAGTAGGAAGTGTCACACCCACTCTCTAGTTTTAGGGTGCTTTCAAATAAAACAGGCTTGGTTTGGGGTTTGGATGTGTATGAAAAGTACCAAACTGCAAGTCATTTCCCTGCATTTTGAACTGATTCTGGGTTTAAACAATTTAAAAAGGGATAACATGAGGCTTGGGCTTTCCCCAAACCTTGTTATAAATAAATAATTTATATCAGATCTAATGCTGAGTTACACAATATGGATCTTGGTTTCATCTCCAGAATGGATTCAAGCCGAAAAAGAATTCCCCTTCACTCTTCATAGTTTGTGAATGCCTGCCTGTGCTGGAGATGGGAAATTAGTAATGGGAAGATCAGACAATGATGAGTGCTAGGAGTATAAATAATATTTACCAATTTATTTTCCAGAGGAGAAAGGGTTAAGCGAAGCCAGCAAAACAAAACTACACAAGGTATTGTCGAAGGCTTTCATGGCCAGAAAAACTGGGTTGTTGTAGGTTTTTTCAGGCTATATGGCCATGGTCTAGAGGCATTCTCTCCTGACGTTTCGCCTGCATCTATGGCAAGCATCATCACTACCTCTGAGGATGCTTGCCATAGATGCAGACGAAACATCAGGACAGAATGCCTCTAGACCAGGCATGCTCAAACTGTGGCCCTTCAGCTGTTTGGGCCTTCAACTCCCAGAATTCCTGACAACTGAACAAGCTTGTTAGGGCTTCTGGGAATTGGAGGCCCAAACTGCTGGAGGGCCGCAGTTTGAGGATGCCTGCTCTAGACCATGGTCATATAGCCCGAAAAAACCTACAACAACCCAAAACTACACAAAGCATGACTGCAAGGTTTTTTCTTTTAAAATGGCACAAAGTCTTTGCATGTTACATAAAATGTTTGCAGCCTTTTTCTCCTTGCCCCAAAATATAGATAAACTCCAAACTATGAACCATCTCACCTGCTGTTATTACATGCGGGAAAGGTTGCTTGCATGATGCAAGTTGCTTTTGGTGGGAGAGAATCAGCCGTCTATGAAGACATTGCCCAGGGGATGCTTGGATGTGTTATGATCCTGCAGAAAGGCTTCATAAGATGCAGAGCCCATCTTAAGAAATGGGGCTACAAAGTGGAGTCCATGACATGCGAGTGTGGAGAAGAACAAACCATAGACCACCTACTACAATGCAATCTGAGTCCTGCCACATGCACAATGGAGGACCTCCTTACAGCGACAACAGAGGCACTCCAAGTGGCCAGCTATTGGTCAAAAGACAAAAGTTTTTAACTTTGCTTGTTTTTTTTAAAAAAATACATTACAACTATACCCTCAATTCACTTCTGACATGATAAAAATGTAGGAAAGGAATAAGCAAAGATTCCCATACCTAATACTGGGTGCAAATTCCCACATAGCTACTTGACTAGAAGATGGAAATGCATCTTCCTTGCATCAAAGTAAGTAGGCAAGTGGAACATTCTTGGACTAGCTTAGCTCTTCTTATATTGTTCCTGCCTTTCTGTTTATGAGGTGCTGTTTTAACAAGGTTACATATTTAACATAGAACAGTGATTCCTAAAAATGGCTCCCTAGATATTGTAGGGTATTCATGTTCATAATCCCTTTGGAGAATGGAAATCAAGTATGTGGGGATTCCAGGCTGGGAACTATTGAGCTACAGAGCTTGAAAACACAGATTCCACCCCCGCCTCTAGCAAATATTTCTATTATGCTAAATTACAGCTCAAGCTTCCTTCCTATTATACCACTGCTACATCTCTTACACATCGTTTACCAATTCATTTGCAAATGCTGTACAGTATTTATTGTACAACGCAAATAACACCCGCACAATATGAAATGGCCTGCCAAAATACCTATGTGCAAATACAATTCCCTTGCTTGCAGGTCTGTCTGAGACAGTTAAGGAGAGGAAGGCCCTGTTTTCAATGGAGAATAAGAAAGTATCACTGTTGGTTCTTGGTAAGCTAGGCTTCATGGGACTCCACTCACACTTATCGTGGAGTTTACTAATGTAACATGTAATGATGGCTATAAGTACAAATGTTATGAATGGAGGATTATAAAAATGCATGGAAGTTATGGCCATCAATGGCTTTTAGTCAGCATGGTGGTGTCTCACTCTCTCATCTACATATGTGCACAAATACACAGCTTCAGAATCAACTTTGCTGCACAATTGATGAAGGAAGCTAAATATGCAGTTATATGTTGCTTGTGGATTTCCATAGACAAAGGGGTTTCATGGCTAAATGGGGATTTGAATCCTAGTCTCCAGAGAAGTGGTTCTCAACCTTCGTAATGTCTCAACCCTCATGTTGTGGTGATCCCCTACTATAAAATTATTTTTGTTGCTACTTCATAACTGTAATTTTGCTATTGTTAGAAATCATAATGTAAATATCTGATTTGCAGGATGTATTTTCATTTACTGGACCAAATTTGGCACAAATACCCCATACACCCAAATTTGAATACTAGTGGGGTTGGAGGAATTGATTTTTTTCATTTGAGAGTTGTAGTTGTTGGGATTTATACTTTACCTACAACCACAGAGCATTCTGAACTCCACCAACGATGGAATTGAATCAAACTTGGCACACAGAACTCCCATGATCAACAGAAAATACTGGAAGGGTTTGGTGGGCACTGACCTTGAGTTTTGGAGCTGTAGTTTTGGAGTTGTGGACTCATACAATGGTAGATCTGGACCAAACTTGGCACGAATACTCAATATGCCCAAATGTGAACACTGGTAGAGTTTGGGGAAAATAGACCTTGACATTTGGGAGTTGTAGTTGCTGGGATTCATCATTCATCTATAATTCAAAGAGCATTCTGAACCCCACCAATGATAGAATTCAACAAAATTTCCCATACAGAACCTCCATGAAAAACAGAAAATACTGTGTTTTCTGATGGTCTTTGGTGACCCCTCTGACATCCCGCTCGCAACCCCCCCCACAAGGGTCCCGACCTCCAGGTTAAGAAACGCTAGTCTAGAGTTATTGTCCTACAATCAAATCACTACATCACACTTGCTCTGACTATTGAAATGCTATAAATGTTATTAGTCTACTTTGTTATTCTAGCCCAGCCCTCTCACAATCCTTGAGGCCCATTCTGGAATTATGGCCATCGGAAGCTGAACTTGCCCGATGGAAATTAATATTGAAATGGCTTTCAATTTTAAATATGTATGACTGTTATATAATATAATGTCTATTTTTATAATGACTATTTTGTATGTTTTTGTGTTGGTAATTGCAATGCTTTATGCTGGAAACCGTCCTGAGTCCCCTTGGGGAGATAGAGCAGTATACAAATAAAAGATGATTATGATACTGATGGTTGTTGTTGTTGTTGTTGTTGTTGTTGTTGTTGTTGTTATAAATGTGGGAATTAAAGGAATGTTTTATTAAAGATGGCTATCACCATGAGACTACAAAAACATGTGTTTGGACTCTACCTTCCCATCCCAAACTTTAACTTTTTCCCACCAAATCACCACAGCCAATTTTTGAGCATTACTGTAGGCACACAAGCAAGAGAATTCAGCTGACAACAGCTGGCTCATTTCATGATTCATATTTATCTGCATGGAATATTAGAAATCTGCAGTCCTTTTCGGGAGAGGGATAAAAAAAGTGCTTAGATTTGCAATCATCCTGGGGACTCGATGAGAAGAAGCACTTACAATATCTTTTGACACTGCACTTTGATCAATTTGACGGGTTTAATATTATAGAAATATTTCATTTTTTGAGTAGGGATGAGTGGGGGAAAAATCTAATCATCCATCCATCTGAACTCTAAATTTGTCATGATTCGTTACAAGGAAGGGAGAGAGGGAGAAAGCCTTGGCTTAAACAACAGCAATGGCAACCATCAGCCAACCCCGCTTCTTTAATTTGGTCATTAGTTCAAACCGTGCCATTTCCATTTCCCCATTTCGGAAGTCATTGCGCTGCTTTCACAGGTATTATTTAAGCAAAGTGACATCTAATTATGTCTTCTCTTCACATTCGTCTTCTTTACTTTAAAAAAAACCCACACTAGATAATGAAGGTGACAGAGGAAAGTTGTACAGTTGATTAATGCATAAGCATGCAGATGGAGGGGAATGGAAGTCGGAGCAGGAAAACATATGTTTTTATAAATATGAATGAATCTGAACAAAAAGCCACCTTGAAAACAGCAGACTGTAGACTTTGCATTGTAAAACCAACCATCTAGTGGGTTAAACTACTGCTGTCTAGATGAAGTGCCCAGTCAAGGAACATGAAATAATTATGAAATTAGCAAGGTGGTATTTATTGCTTCAGGAGATGTAGCAAAGCTCCCAGGCTGGGACAGAGGAGCCGTCACTGCAAATGACGGACTGGTATTAGCTACCCTGTTTCTGAGAATCCTGAATTTCATGGCCCTCTGAAGGACAAACCAATCAAGCAGGGTGGCAGTAAGGAAACTGGACATGAAACTACCATATTCACTGGCACCCATGCCTCTGCCATTATATCCTGGTCTGAGGTGTGGAGAAAATCAAATTTCCAATACATATGCAAGGCAATTCCAATTCAAACAATGAACAGCCTGTGGGAGATGAAGAGGACGCAGATGCTTCCAGTGTCAACATAACAGATCATTTGCTATGTATGTTTCTGCTGATAAATTTCACAGTATTGGCCAGCAGAGAGGCCAAACGGGGCAGAAAAAGGCTGGAGCAAGGAAGGAGATGACTTATGTCAGATCAAAAATTTATCTAGCCAAAGGAAGAGTAACAATATAAGTTTAGGCCAAGCCAGGGGAATAATAATAATAATTAATAATAATAATAATAATAATAATCTTTATTTATACCCCGCCACCATCTCTCCGATGGGGACTCAGCAGCAGCTTACATGGGGCCAAGCCTGGACAACATATTACATCAAAATAAAACCAAAACATAAACAACAAGCAACATCATCAAAATTACATGGAAAAAAATCCTAGGTAATATCCACTATCCCTACATCAGAGTAGTAAAATGCAGCTTGCAGGCCACACGAGACCCTATGGACCCCTACATGCAATAGTTTACATCAAAGACCTCAGATTCCTATGATTTTCAGAAGATTAGTTTACCTTGCAAACCTACCCAACTACACTGGTTCCTCTAATCCTGCAAAGCACCCCCAACCTCCCAGAAACACAACAAACATTTTAAAAATCAAACAAAAGCATGTGATATCACCACAAAATACCAGAATATGATGCAGGGAAGGAAAATGGCCCCAAATCCTTGCACAGTTGTCTACCCCTGCCCTTAACCAAGTGAAGTTTGGATTTAGCATAGCCTTAACTGACTTAGTACCTGCTCGCTGGTACTCTACCATTTCAGTGAATGAGGATATCACTCAAAATTAAATAATTCATTTACATATATTGTTTCCTATGAACAAATATCATATATAAGGTGCCTTACTTACTTTTCATAGAACCCCCAGAACAAATAACCACTTCCATTGAACAGAAAATGAAAACTTCTCCCCAGTTCCCACATCCAAATTATGTTTCATTAAACACAAACCAAACAATGGATGCTGATTCCACAGAGAAAGAAATATAAGAAAGAATTAAGGAACAGAATGGGAGGTGGGGAAGGGGAATAATCTTAGTCCATTTTAGGGGATGGTTGTGATATGCTTGAAGCTCGCTTGTTGACTAGTGACTACAACATCACATTATTAATGATTTTATAAAAATATTTATATTTTGCCTTATGTCATGGTGTCTCGGGGTGCCAAGCAGTAAAACCAATGTAATTATTTAAAAAGTGTAACAAATAATTCAAACAGTTAAAAAGCATGTTAAACAATTTGATGAGTTTGATGATATATGAACTGGTTTAGACTTAGGTTCTTTAAAATGGCTTATACAGGGTGAGGCAGCATCACTTCCTTTTTTCCAAACTTAACAAAACCCATTGTATGAATTAGAATTTTTTTAATAATGTAGGCCCATACCTAAAGTTTTGTTTTACATAGTTTTGAAGATCAAATTAGGTAGGTGACGTCCCCCATTCTCCATACACTGAGTAAACCGATTTCTGGCATTTGTCATGACTCTTGCCAGCATAGCAGGCGTTATGTTGGCAATTTCTTCCTGGATGTTGGTCTTCAAATCTTGTAGGGTCCTTGGATGGCTCACATAAACATGGGATTTCAAAACCCCCCCCCCCCAAAAAAAAAAAAACATCACAAGGGGCTAAATCTGGAGAGCGGGCTGGGCTGGGTACTCCAAATCTGCTCGAAATATGTCAGGACAAACTTTATACTCCCGCCTCTCAAACGAGACCACTAGCGCTCCACTACGTCTTCAACCGACTGAATGGTGCGCATTTAAAAAAAGGAAGTTATGCTGCCGCACTCTATATGAGAACATTGCTGACCTTCTCCAACCTAATCTCTGGCTACTGGCCTATGATTCCTCAAGGAGACATAGTTTAGCAACAGGGCTTATCCTGTGAGCTTTTCATATTGACTACATGAACGTCCTGTAAAAGACTCCATGCTACAGGCCTTGGGAAGGGTAACTGGAGAGACACATCCTACAACTGCCTCATTTTGGCAGGGACAGTCCCTGTTAATCCCTTATCATCCCACTTTTTTTTTTTTACTGTTTTTAAAATGTCCCAGTTTCTCTCTGTCTCTTGCTTCCACTTTTCCTCCTTCATCTTCAGCTAGTCTCATCCCTGGAAATTGAATTCAAGTGCTAAAAGGTTTGTACTTGATTGACTTAACAGTTGAGCAGGTAGGACTCAGGTAGAATTGTGCCCTTTTCTATAGACTCAGGCAAAAGCAAATTGTGGAAGTCTCTCCTAGTTTGCATGCTCTTCCTCATTAATACGTTTTCTTGTCTTAACCAAACATTGATGTTGCCTGGCCATGTGCATCCTGGTTTTTAGTTGTGAAATGTTGGAGGATATAGAGAAAATAGAGACAGCCCTGGACAGGGATGACATGGAATAAGACAGCCTTGTATATATCATTCTTTAATTGCCCCCACAAATAAGCAGGAGGGATTGCACGGTGCCAATGCAGATCCACAGAGTAAAACAGGGACCCAGTCTAGCGTGCATCACAAAAGTCCTGACCACTTGACTTAATGGAGGTGAGCAAATAATGTAATGGGCAGGCAATTCCATGGGCCATTTGCTTCCTTCTTGTAGCTCCTGCCTCCTCTTTCCCCGCCATCAGTCCTGTCAAGCCAACATTTGTGCACATTTAACACTGCAGTCACTATGCCCCTCCGCAAGGAAGGTTCAAAGCTGCCACTTCATCATTTCACCTCTTTTATCCTTGTTTTCTTCCCTCTGTTCCTCCCTCCTTCTGTTCTGGCAAGCTATACACTATCAAAGAACACTATAATTTATTCACCGTTGCAAGGCTATTAATTATGCTACAGTTTTCTGTAATTAAACTGCCTACTATCTTGCATTATTAAGCTGGTGAAGCACCAAGGGGACACACAATGCAAGCAAGTTGTGAAACTTGCTCAGAAGGTGCGGCATCAAATACACAATTAGATGGCAAGTAATGGAGAAAACAAGAGTTATTTATGCTTTGTGTGATGGATCCTTTAAAACTCTCTTCTTGAAATGCCATTGAAACCAGCATTTCTCTTAGTTTGGAAACAAGCAATGCCGGGGGATGGAGGTGGGAGATCCTAAATGTCTCAGAGTGGTAGAACCCATGGTAAACTTTGCTTGATGAACATTTAGGTTTCAAAAACTTTCACAGATATCTTGGTGCCTTTTTTGTAGAGCCAACAAAAGTATTGCCACAATATTGATTTCAGAAATGTTTCAAGGTAGACAAAAAGTTTGTTTAATACAATTACGTTGTGTAGTATTCAAGTTTATCTCCAACTGTCTTGCTTTGGCAAGGACAATCCCAACAGATGACTTCCATCACATAGGCAAAACTGTCCATCCTACGACAGTTTCACCTCACTTCAGGGATGGAGCCCACTGGATCCCATCAGATAATGTAGATGTACTTCCAGTGGAGCTCCATCACTGAAGTGAGGTGAAAGTGTCATAAAAGGCAGCAGTGAGGTCATGGGAGGTTTCCCATGTTCTCAAACAGAAGAATGGGGGAAGTGGGGCAGCGATGCTTCCCCCCATGGGATGAGGTAAGGGGTGATGTGAGGTGATGGATTCCCCTTATTCCATGCTGAATTTGCCCTTATCCATGGTAAATCCCAATGCTATCGCCTGGCTTACTGACCTCAATGTGATGAGGTTTGCATTATATTAACTCAGTGAGGGAGGGTAATCAAAGTGGAGAGGACTGGGCAGAGTTCTGTTCTCCCGTGAGGCTCAGGCAAAAGCCAACTACTGCAACTCTTCTAAGCTTGTGTCTACTTCCTCTTTTATAGTTTTTGTCAGCTTGATCACACTGACACTTCTTGGCATAGGTGTCCAGGCTTTCATCTGTGCAATACTGGAGGATATGTTGTAAGATTATGTTGATACAAGCAAGACAAAGGTTGTAGTGGGTTAGGCTCCCAAATCTTGAGGCTAGAGGTCTTCTCTGGCCTCAAAGCAAGGGGGAGAAATTTGGAGTGCGGGCATTGCTCTAACAATTACATATAAAGAGGAGCATACATATATTGCTATGTGTCCTTGATCACCTATTGCTATGGACTGCTGTGGAATGTATGTTCAAATTAGATTACAATGTGTTCTTAAAAGCATTGCTTGCAAAACTGTTTAAAACATAACTTGAAAATGATTTTGTTTCTGTTTGATACATTTCTTGGTTCATTTCCAACTAGATGATTTTTTATTGTTATTTTCTCAACTTAGTGTTCATTATCCTTAGCAAGCAAGAGTCCAAAAGTGGCAGGCTCAAACCCAGAACCTCAATCAATGGCTGATACCAAATGAGAGACTCCTCCCTGCGCACACAGAAAACTGGGTGACTTGGAAGGCGCTGAACAGACTGGCACCACGAGATGCAGAGCTAACCTTAAGAAATGGGGCTGCAAAGTGGAATCCATGACATGCGAGTGTGGAGAAGATCAAACTACAGACCACCTGCTGCAATGCAACCTGAGCCCTGCTATATGCACAATGGAGGACCTTTTTATAGTAACACCAGAGGCACTCCAAGTGGTCAGCTACTGGTCAAAGGTCATTTAATCAACTACCAAGCTTGCAAACTTTGTGCTTTGTTTGTTTGTTAAAAAATGCAATACAACATGTTATTGTGATTGTGTTTATTGTAATTTTATATTGCTATGTTATCTTTTGTTTTATGTAATTGCATTATTATTGTTTATTATTTGCATTATCAGTTTTGTTTTATTTTATGTAATTGTTGTTTTGGGCTTGGCCTCATGTAAGCCACACCGAGTCCCCATCGGGCAGATGGAGCCGGGTACAAATAAAGATGATGATGGTGATGATGATGATGATGATTATTATTATTATGTTTGGTTTGTCCCTGACACAATAAATAAATAAATAAATAAATAATCCAAATTATCTGCTCTTGGCCACCTTGCTTGAACCTTAATATATCACATTGAATGACATCCACAAAGGGCATCTTTAAGGTCAAGTTTTGGACCTAAAATCTCAGGATCTGAGAAGTTTCTGACTTGGTAACTCTAGTTCTGGGGAGGACTTGAAGAGTGTGAAACTAGTGGTTGAATGTGCACTCATGCAGCAAGTCAGCCTCTGAAACAATCTAAAATAAACTTAGGAGGGAAAAAAGAGCAAACAAAATTGATTTCTTTTCATTCTGAGCTGTGAACTCTTTTGGTGATTTCTCAAGGAAGCAAGCTAGGTTTTGTGCCCTTCTGCAGCTTAGATGCTATCTGTGCCACAGACACATAAAGATCTTTCTCCTGCTTCCCACCACTCACAAGGGCTGTCAATCAAGTATCTTTCATGAGCACTCACAAAAAGAAAGAAAAAAGGAGGAAATAAAAAAAAGATCCAAACAAAAACACAATTTGCTCTGAAGAATACATGCTTCTGTAAAGATGCAAGGCACAGAAATGGAAACTGAAGGGGAAGGTTGGAGCCATGCTCTATGTGGCTATCAAAGACCACCTTGGCTGCTTATAAGCAAAGCCCCTTTGAAAGGGGCCAAAGGTGCCAGTTCTTATGGAAGAGCCAAGCCATGCCAAAACAAAGGCTGATGCTTGAAAGGCTGCTGGTTTCAAGCACATCCTGGGGCAACCAGGAATGGGGGGATCTGAAAAATACACATATATGTGTAGTTTGATAAGGTGGACAGAACCCATTTCTGACTGTGCTCCAAAACAAGTGAGGATGAAGGAGTTACTCCCATGCATACTGTTAGCAACTCTCTACTATCCTTTCAGCCAATGTTGCTAAGGGGAAAAAAAAAAGAACTTCAGTTTGACCATCGCCCAACCATTCAATGCTTCCATACTATCAGTGGTATGAATATAACAATAGTATGGTTAGCCCTTGATATCTGTGAGTTTGAGATGTGAAGTTTCAAAAGGAAGAAATAGAAAGAAAAAAACCTTGTATGTGACAAGGGCTGCAGTCTGGCCAAGAATTGGTCCAAAGGCAGCAGCTGAGGTTGCAGAGACAAGTGCACATTTTTCCTGTTTCAGTGGGAGCGATTCTGCTTTTTTTTAATTCCAAAGATGGAAGCAACAGCTTCTTTTAACAGAGCATGAAGAAGAAGTGCTAGATGCCCAGGGTTTACCGATGACACTTCTCTCCTCCTGACCACATGGAACTCTATCACAAGATGTTGGCAGGCAGGCCCATAGCCAAGATTTTGATTTGGGGGGAGCTGAGTTTGATTCGGGGGGGGGGGGGGACTGAGTCTGACTGAAAGAGGGTCTACCCTAGCAAACCTTTTGCATTGTTACCCCAATACCCCCATGCATATGGGATATATCGAGCATGGTGATCAGATCATGATATGAATAAACATAACAGTTCAAATAATGTACTAGTAAGGTCTTCTCGCGGACCACCCTGAGAATTTCGGCGGGGTGTGTGTGTGTGTGTGTGTGTGTGTTGAACATTGAGAATAATAATAAGGGATGGATACAACATTTGAAAGTACTCTAAAATGGTTGAAAACCATGCATTTATGAATTCTGAGAATTTTCAGTTTGGGATAATCCACACATGCTTTATATGGAAAGCCCCAGTACAAAGCTCAATTCAGTGGTACACAGAAATCAAAAGGAGCAACCGCTCTCAAACGTAACCGTTCTGGGTTTGGATAGGGATTCCACTGTGTATAGGCTTCAGGGATACATTCAATGCAAAAAGTCATATAAACAAAGTAAGTATAGAGTCATGAGGCTATATGTAAGCTGAAGACAATAATGAAGATGAAGCGTCACTCTCAAAACAATCTTCATGGAAAAGATCCAACTCAAGTCCAGTGAGAAATGGAGCACTGCTTCTCAAAATAAGTCTTCAAAGAAGAGTCCCAATGGCATTCTACAGGGGTGCCCGGGTATTTTTGTACCCTGTTTCGGGGAAAGCAATCCCCTTCCTCAGGAGTTGATAAATTCAGCAACTCTAGACTCTTATATCATGCCAAGTAGCTAATAAAAAAAGTGACTCTGCTAGAAGTAAATTCACACTGCGAGTCAAGAATGCCATTGGGACTCTTCTTTGAAGACTTATTTTGAGAAGCAGTGCTCCATTTCTCACTGGACTTGAGTTGGATCTTTTCCATGAAGATTGTTTTGAGAGTGACGCTTCATCTTCATTATTGTCTTCAGCTTACATATAGCCTCATGACTCTATACTTACTTTGTTTATATGACTTTTTGCATTGAATGTATCCCTGAAGCCTATACACAGTGGAATCCCTATCCAAACCCAGAACGGTTACGTTTGAGAGCGGTTGCTCCTTTTGATTTCTGTGTACCACTGAATTGAGCTTTGTACTGGGGATTTTGGTAAATAGAATATTATATGTCTTGATAATACACTTTGACATTACGCATAGATTGTTTTGTGTTTGTACTGATATCTTACAAGTACTCTGGGATATTGTGTAGTTATATGGAAAGCAGCATTTTATTTTCACACAAAAGTGCATTTTCTGAATGGAAAATAATATCTCAAAATTAGCCTAAAGAAAATGTTTTTTGTGGAGACTATGTTGTAATTGGGTATTTGTCCTGTGTAAAATTCACACTTGGTTGATTTTTTTCTGCGCAGAAATAGTATTTTCTATGCAGAAAAAAGGCTGTAATTGGCCATTTGTTCTGCTAAAAAATGGCATGGGGTTGTTTAGCGCAGAAAACATGTTCTACACAGGGAACCAACTATGTGTTCATCTTATGCAGCATAAATCAACCAAGTGTGAATTTCACATTTTCTGTGCAGGACTTAAATTATTTTATATGCAAAAATTACTGTTTTGTTGTAGTTTTTTTCGGGCTATATGGCCATGTTCTAGAGGCATTCTCTCCTGACGTTTCGCCTGCATCTATGGCAAGCATCCTCAGAGGTTGTGAGGTCTGTTGGAACTAGGAAAATTGGGTTTATATATATCTGTGGAATGACCAGGGTGGGACAAAGAACTCTTGTCTGCTGGAGCTAGGTGTGAATGTTTCAACTGACCACCTTGATTAGCATTTGATGGCCTGGCAGTTTTTTTTGTGTGTGTGTGGCTTGTTAGTGCCTGGAGGAATCTTTTGTTGAGAGGTAATTAGCTGTCCCTGATTGTTTCCTCTCTGCTGTTTTGCTGTTGTAATTTTAGAGTTTTTTAATACTGGTAGCCAGATTTTGTTCATTTTCATGGTTTCCTATTTTCTGTTGAAATTGTCCAATGGATTTC
This sequence comes from Anolis sagrei ordinatus, assembly GCF_025583915.1. NCBI lineage: Eukaryota > Metazoa > Chordata > Lepidosauria > Squamata > Anolidae > Anolis > Anolis sagrei. Next base: position 27,293,836 of record NW_026847882.1, read on the forward strand.
AATGGCTTCTCTGACATGGTGGTTGTTAGCCTTCGACAATACAAAAAAAATACTGTTTCCTGTCTGAAAAAATGCTGATTTCTGTTCAAAACAATCACATATTTTTTGTGCAGAAAAAGCCCTGAACTACTAATAGCATTTTGAAACTACAGTTTTGAAGACTTTTTTTTACAGTGGGGATAAGATTGTTGATATTACTCATTGTAACTTTTGTGAAGAAACTTAGTGAAGACTTATATCCCTTGAAAACAAAAATGTCGGCAGGGCCAGCTTTCATGAAAGCTACCAGTCTCAGACCTACACAAGCCTAATCTAAGGTGCTTTTGACCTTCAACTGTAGCAAGAGCACATTTCTATCTGCCATAAGGTTTTCAAGCACAGAACAAAATGCATGTTTTTTTTATGATAAATATTAGCTGGGAAGCCCAGAGCAGTTTAGCATGTCCTGGCAGGAGATACTAGCAAGGCCACTTTTTGCCTGCTTCAAGCATATGTCCATTAAGAATTTGCTGCTGTTTGCTTATTTCTTTTACTTCCCTCTTATAACTCACCTAGGCTTTTCTTCACAGGAGACGGTTGTGGCCTGGGGAAGTTATGAAAAGCAATAAAATATTAAAACAGTATTTGGGTCACCAGAGGATCTAGTTCCCAATGGGTTATTTAAACAATAATATCTCTTAGCCTCAACCAAATACAAGACTCAGACTCAAAAAGTTGTCCAATCCATAATTCCAGTTATGTCAGAGGGAGCAGTCATTTCCCGAACAAGTCATTTCCTCACCCCAAACAGAGCTTCCCTCCCATTTCCCTTATCCAAACCATAGAATCATAGAATCCTAGAGTTGGAAGAGACCTCATGGGTCATCCAGTCCAACTCCCTGCCTAGAAGCAGGAAAATTGCATTCAAAGTACCCCTGACAGATGGCCATCCAGCCTCTGTTTAAAAGCGTCCAAAGAAGGAGCCTCCACCACACTCCAGGGTAGAGAGTTCCACTGGTGAACAGCTCTCACAGGAAGTTCTTCCTCATATTCAGATGGAATCTCCTTTCTTGTAGTTTGAAGCCATTGTTCCGTGTTCTAGTCTCCAGGGAAGCAGAAAACAAGCTTGCTCCCTCCTCCCTGTCACTTCCTCTCACATATTTATACATGGCTATCATATCTCCTCTCATGCTTCTCTTCTTCAGGCTAAACATGCCCAGCTCTTTAAGCCACTCCTCATAGAGTTTGTTCTCCAGACCTTTTATCATTTTAGTCACTCTCCTCTGGACACATTCCAGCTTGTCAATATCTCTCTTGAATTGTGGTGCCCAGAATTGGACACACACTATTACAACTGTGGTCTAACCAAAGAGGGGTAGCACGACTTCCCTAGATTTAGACACTACACTCCTATTGATGCAGGCCAAAATCCTATTGGCTTTTTTTGCTGTCACATCACATTGTTAGCTCATGTTTAACTTATTGTCCACGAGGACTTCAAGATCTTTTTCACACGTACTGCTCTTGATACCCATTCTGTATCTTTGCATATTTTTTTTGCCATAATTGTCCAGAAAGATGAGTGAATTATACCTTATTCATGCAGATGCTGGGGCATGGGGATGTGAAGATATACTCAAGCAAATGCTATCTGTCTTCTTGCATAGAAGCTATCACCTTCAATTTGTCATTAACCCATGTGACAACCAGCTCATTTGGAAACAAGGTAAGTAGCTGCAATAACCAAACATGTACACTGTTGACTCATAGCCAAGGAGAGACCTGTGCAGAGTCTTAATAGGAAAAGTGATTGTAGGCAGAAATGCTAAGTGGAAGTGAAGCAATGTAGCAATTTCTTCTTAGCCCCGAGGAATTTAGAAAAACAACTACTATTGTTATAAGCAGCTTTTTAAAAGAATATCCATTACCACCAGTTGGCTTCCTCTTATATGTTATCATTAAGTCTGAAAATTATGTGTGTTAGGAGCTCAGAAAAAATGCAGTGTCATTAAAGGTATGTGAAGACATTTTCCGCTGCTTTCAGGGAAGGGGCATTCAGTTTCTAAGGGCTTACCAGATGTTTCAACTGACCACCTTGATTAGCATATAATGGCCTGACATTGCCTAGAGCAAACGTTTGTTGAGAGGTGATTAGATGTCCTTGTTTGTTTCCTCTCTGTTGTTGTGCTGCTGTAATTTTAGAGTTTTTTAATACTGGTAGCCAGATTTTGTTCATTTTCATAGTTTCCTCCTTTCTGTTTAAATTGTCCACATGCTTGTGTATTTCAATGGCTCTCTGTGTAGTCTGACATGGTGGTTGTGAGAGTGGTCCAGAATTTCTGTGTTCTCAAATAAAATGCTGTGTCCAGGTTGGTTCATCAGGTGCTCTGCTATGGCTGATTTCTCTGGTTGAAGTAGTCTGCAGTGCCTTTCATGTTCCTTGAATTAGCTTTAAAAATAAAACTTCAAGATTTGTATTCATTTTTTGAGATTAAGATGGCATGCTGAACTGGTGCCATATTTGAAAGAGAAAAACTAGATTAGGATAAAACTGAATCTACCAAAGAGGTACCAATTAAGTTATCCCAGTATAAATATGCCCTGGAGCAGCCCCAGATGTGGCACATTTGTATTAAAATCTACTCTGCTGAGTGTTTCAAGAAAAATCACAAATATTCCTGTTATCCTGACAGTAGGAATGCCACTTGACAAACTTTTAGCAACTTGTTGGTGAAATACTTTTTAATGAGGCTGAGTATAGTGAACAACTTCAAGTAAATAATTTGATTTAGGATCTACCAAGGATATTGCTTCTGTAGCCTTTCTACAACATAGCCTTCTGTTACTTGTTTAACCCAACTGTTTGCATCTTCTTTAGCAAGCAAACTTGACTGATTAATGTTTGAAAGTACACACATTGGCCAAGATCCTACATCGCATTTGTAGGATCTTGACAGGGCCAATTGGATTTGATGCGGATGGCTAGGATGGTTTTAAATGGTGTATTTTAATATTTTGATAAATGTTTTTTAATGTTTATGTATTGTATGTGAATTTGTGTCCCGGCATTGAATGTTTGCCGTGTATATGCTGTGCTCCGTCCTGAGTCTCCTTCGGGGTGAGAAGGGTGGCATATAAATGTTTTAAATAAAATAAATAATAAATAATTGGATGTGGCACTGGGGTTGTGGCACAGCTGGCTGAGTGTCAGCTGCATTAAGATCACTCTGACCAAAAAGGTCATGAGTTCGAAGCCAGCCCAGGTTGGAGTGGGTTTCCAACCAATTGTGTAGCCTGTTGTCGACCTTTGCAACCCGAAAGACAGTTGCATCTGTCAAATAGGAAAATTAGGTACCACATTAAAGTGTGGGGAGGCTAAATTAACTAATTTATGAGGCCATAAAAAAGACTCCAGCAAAGCACTCCAGCAAAAAAGCATGCGGGGAATGCGGAAGTACTTCATTAGTGTCGCAGATGGACGATGAAAGCGACAGCTCCCCTGGCGGCCAGAAAAGTTAAATAGCCTCTGTGTATGTCTGTATATGCTGTATGTTAAAAATTGGCATTTAATATTTGCCATATATGTGTACACTGTGTACACTGTAATCCACCCTGAGTCCCCTGCGGGGTGAGAAGGGCAGAATATAAATGCTGTAAATAAATAAATAATATAATATAAAGAATCTAAGAATGTCCAAAAATGTTTGAAAAATGGAGAAAAATATGTTTTAGGCATTTTGGGAAATGCTGACAAAAGGGATATTGGAGGTATGGGCATATGTCCTTGTTTGTTTCCTCTCTGGACTCATTCTATTTGGGACTCATTCTATGAAAAAAGGGGCCTACATTTTGCATAGAAAGAATTTTCTGCGCAGGAAACAGTGTTTCATGTGCAGAAAATGTTTTCTCTGTAAAATCCATGTGCAAATGTTAGGCCTCGTGAACTCTCAAGTACAGCATTTTTTGCTCATTAAAAAGTTACTTTATTTTACATATTTTCTAAATTTCTGTATAGAAAATGACATTTCCTTTCAAAAGACTGCATTGCTTTTTTGTATACAAAAAATGTGCAAATAATCAATCCCAAACTTAAGCTAACCTTTTGATACTCCACAGTTTTCAAAGATTTTCTCATAACAGGAAGAAAACGGCTAAAATTATTCATGGGCTGCATCTACACTGTAAAATTACTGTAGTTTGATATCCATTTAAACAATGTTCCTCAATGATATTGCTGTTTTTAAATTGTTTAAATTGTTTTAAATTGTTTTTAAATCGTGTTAGATTTTAGCCTGTTCTTGTAAGCCGCTCCGAGCCCCAGGGGAGTGGTGGCATAGAAGTTTGAATAATAAATAAATAAATAAATAAATAAATGCTATGGAATCTTGGGATTTGTAGTCTTGTGAGATATCATTCTCCCAAATCTCTCGCAGGTAGTATATACTGAAGTTACAGAGGCTTTCTTCTCTTCACTGTTCTTCAACTCATTTGGTGACACTGTTGTTCAGTCCTACTGACCATAAGAACCTGTGGATTGTTTTCTCGATCATTGCTATGCTTCATTAGGTGCGATGATACAATAGCATGTCAGAAAGTGAAACATCAAAAAAAATGTCAGCAGTTATTATGGTCAATTTCATAACATAGTAGTAAGGGCAAAGAAGGTCAAGGACGCTGAAGTCAAGAAACAGAAAAAATAGAAATGAATTAGAAGCTTGAGCGACAAAGGATTCCAAATGTCCCCAAAACACTACAGATAGTCTTGTTCAAAAATATATTTGCTGGGACAAATATCATACTTTCAGAGCAAATTTAGAATATTCATTGCAACCCTTTCAGTGTTCTGCCAGCAATGCAGATATGCAGGTATATAAATGCATGCATCCAAGAATGTATATACCTGCATAAACCATTGTGTTCTTTCCTCCTTCACTAAAAGTATCACCAATAAATTGGGCAATTCAAGGATCAGACACTGCCTTAAGCCAAATGTTCATCTGGTCAACTGTGCTCATCCTTGACAAATAACCGCCAGTAGTGGGTTCAGCACTGCTGCTGGGAGATTTATTTTGTTCACTTTGGAAGTATCGGTGGAGCGTTTAATTACAAGACAGTTGCCATATGTTGCCAGGTAATTCCAATGTAAGCATCATTTCCATAGACAGCAAACAAAGCACATGCTTCTCTCAGCCCTCTGGACCACACCAAGAGTCCCATGGCATTTACTTTTGGATTTACTGAGAATATTTACTAAGTACAAAAAAAAAAAATCTTAAATAGCAATTTCACATCATGCTTAATCAAGCGATGCCAAGAAAATACTTTGGACTCTAAGTGCTCTATCAATGCAAAGCCCTGGTTGAGTAGGGATCACCCTATTCTTTATTGTCTTCAGCATTCTATTAACCCACATGACCCATCAGGACATTTTTGATGTTTTTAATTATACAAATATCACTACCTTCATCTACACAAACATTTGTCTTTCAAACACAAAATAATATCTATGATACCAAATTGATTGATATTTTAGTGTTTATTTTGGAAACCATAAAGAGGAGGTGAAAATGAGGCTGTATTTTATGGAATGTGAGATCACTTTTCCATATATATTCTGAGGATTATGGGATGTTCCAAAATAATTGGGATGGAAAATAAAATGCGGGTGAAAATTACATTATTGTTGTTGTGTGACTTCAAATAAATTCCAACATAGGTTTATCTTGGTGTTCCACCATAGTTGACTTGCGCAAGGTGAACCAATGGGTTTCCATGGCTGAGCAGAGATTTGAACCCTGGTCTTTCAAAGACCTAGCCCAACAACCAAAGTATTGTTCCCTGGTGTTCCATATACATTGATAATAGTTGGCAAACACACACACACATACATGTATACACTATCCATCATTATGTTACCAAGTATCAACTTAGCCTGTATAAATCTAACCCTGCCTTAGTGCCAAGTGAAAAACAATTTTCACATGCTTTGAAAAAAGAAATATTTGATTTGAGCTTTGAAAAAAATGATTTGGGCTCCTTCTTCAGGTAAGATTGGGACATAGAAGTATGTATGTCGCAGTTTGTACTCTTGAAACACTTAAGCTAGCTTGCTTATCTCAGTTGGTCCAGAAGACATGGTCTCATGACCTCTAGTGAAGTAAGGTTATATTTCCATCTTGGTTGTCTTGATTTCAGAATGGGCAGCAAAATCTCTTTGAGGATCACCCCATCCAAAATAAATAAATATTACAAGATTGGCATGCAGAAACCAAATAGCTTTGGACAGAGGTAAGACAACATCCACAAATTATATGTAAATGGACTTTCACATTTTCAAAGACTATTTGAGAATAGCAACATTTTTCTAATGACAGTCTCAGCATCATCAGATATTGTTTACAATGTTTGGCACTTTGCATTACCTAAGATACTATGTGTTCATGCAGAGTGGTTGCCATAGAAATTAAGAGAGAGGACGGTGCATGTGTGGAGAAGAGCATGCAAAATGGACTCTATTTTCAACTAGTGATGAGGAACATAAAGAACTGTTCTCAGAAAAAAAATGTCTTTGAGATGTTTAGGCTTATTGTCAAGTGTCTTCCATATGAATACAGTAATATCTAATCATCCTTACATCAAAATATTTTTTAGATGAACAGCTAGAGAGCAACCAAAATACTGGAGTGACCTAGGGGCTCAGGTACATCATTCAAGGAAAAGCTGTGGCACTTTTTGGAGGGTAAACACCTGTCCTCAGCTAAAGCTAATTGGGTTGTAGATTAAGTAAAGTAGCCTTTATTCAGCCCAATTGTTGTGCCTGGTCTCATTATGACATAGTTGGCTATCAATACATACTTGGGTTGTATGGTGTGGGGTGGTTTTCTCTGGTGGCTTCCACTGTCAAAGGTCAGGAGGTTTTGTAATAGGATTGAGATGCTTCATCTGATGCAGACATAGCCCCTAAACAACAAGGTAAACTCACACTACACTAAAGATTGGTCACACTGTAGGCTCTTTAAGACCTGAATGTCTGGTCCTCTGCTTCTCTAATTCCTACAGTGCAACCAATCTTCAGTGTAGTGTGAGGTTACCTTGTTCTTTAGGGGCCATGTAGGAATGTCCTCCACTTTACCTGTGGTTCTTCACCTACCCCATGCTGTATCTAAGGGATTTTTGACAATTGGTCTAGGTTGGTGTCTGTAAACAGGATGCCTGTGATGGTATGGCTGTACCAGGAGCTCCAACTTCATTTTCTTTCTATTAAATGTCTGCATGCATTCCAAGGTTTCAGGAATTCTGCAAAGGTGACTTCCCTTGGTTTGCAATTATAGGGCCAATGACCCATCAATCATTGTTAAGTTTTGGTTCCGCCCCTTTCCCCAGGGCCCTGGGAGTAGAGGGAGCCATTTTTAGTTCAGTCTTACAGAAGGAAATTAAGCTACTGGACGTGGACCTGCTCCACCTGCAGAAAAGCTTCATTTCCTACAGCTTTGGAGAAAACAGCTTCCGGGGAGAAATAGTCCCAAAGCTCTGGATGGGAACTTACAGCCTCTCAGCCTTACAGCTTCGGAGGAAACAGTTTCGGGGAAACAGTTTTGCAGACCCAAAGAACTCCAGCTGGAGAATCTACAAAGCCTTTACTGGTAGGTCTACTCGGGACCCAAGAAGTAGTTTGGAACCAGTAGTAGGACCCACATCAGCAAAGTCTAGATAGTAGATTGCCTGGGAGAGGTTAAAAATGGTTTTCCTTTCAAAAGAAAAGAAATAGTTCTCAAAGCCAGTTGCCTGTCCCTTGTGGACAAGATAAAGAAAGCCACCAGTCATTTGTATGATTGTCATTGAAGATTGAAGAAGTATTTGTTTAATTTGTTTAAAAATAAAGGACTTTGTTAAACCTTTCAAGCCTCTAAAAGACTCTTCCAGGGGAAAATTCTTAGGGCCTCTCTATCAAGGCACCTTGGTTTCCCGCTGGGCACAAAGTGCACGTCCTGTTCAAAAGAAATTATTACAGGCCCAGTGCATGACAGCACAATGCCATTTGGCAGGGAATGGGGGAAGATGTTCATATTTCAGTGTTCATCTATGTACCTTATGGTAAGGCTGCCAGATAATTTGGGATAAACAAAAAACCTGGGATCAGATCCTGGAATATAGGGCCTGTCTAGAAGTGCCCGTAGAAACCATTTATAATTTTTCAAGGTTTCTGCTCCTGGAAGTTCTTGGTCTTTAAACTCAATTTGGACTAAACAACCTTTGGCAGAGAAGAAAGGTAGGCAACTGCAAAGAACCGGGACATTGTACTGGCTCTTCATGGCATTTCAGAGGGGTGCAATTCCTCTGAAACATGCACTAACCCTGAAATTGAGTTTGCCTTCATGTTGTAAAGAAAGCCTTCCTACTACAACCCACACACAGCCAATAAGCATGGCTGAATTTTCTTCTGACACCTAAAAGCCATGGTGAACATTGCTATTTATTAGAATTGCAAAACATTTGACAATGTTTTGCGGGGGGTATGTTAAGATGCCTTAAGGACCACTGAAAAGAAACCTGAGGACCACGTATTCCCCCACTCCTCTGATAGGAAGGTTGTGTTTCAACAAAGACATATCAGTTGAGATTCCTTCCAGCAAAGGATTGTCATATGGGCATGCTTCACCCTTGAGCTGAGATAATATTATAATGTAGGATCTTCAGAGGCGGAAGTATTAGAAGTCATTGCAATACAAATAAACTCATTGCTATACAAATAATAATAGCTGGCAAAAGCCTGCGGCTGTCTGTCAGAACCCACACATTTTTGTGGGTTCTGTTTATTGTTTTCTTTGTCTCATTCCTTGGAGGAATCTAATGCCACCCTTGGAGATGATATTTATATTTCTTCCACCTACCGCCTATGATGAATGAGGGAGAGAATTCACCTTACAAAGCCCTTTACAATAAAAAGGAAGCACAAATAAAATATCAAACTCTTATTTTCTTGGTTTATATAAACAAACAGTGCTGTCCTCCCTTTAAAAAAACAACAACATCCAGATAAAACTCACATCTAGGAAATATTAGATTGCGGCTGACTGGAAAATGAAACTAGTTTTATGTACTCTTCCAAAACCTTTTGCAATATTGCTCGTATTTTCCCCGTCAAGAGTAATGTGTTTCCTGCAGGCCGGCAGAAAGGCGAGGGTGAATGTTATATTTCCAGAAGGAAACAGTCCATTGAATAACCTCATCTTAATCAGTGGTGGAGTTTGGTACGAGTTGTTTTTATAGGTCTATAATATATAATCTACTAAAATTGCACCAGGTTTTGGGACTTTGTTGTTGTCATTGCAAGAAAAGTGTCATTTGCTGAAGCCTTTGGAACAAATTGGTTTTACAAAAATCTTCACATCTATCACTTAACTGTCCCAAACTGGTAAAGACAGTTCCAATTAATCCTCTAACATCCTTCTTTTAAGTTGTGTTTAAATTGTGTTGTGTTTAAATGCCCCATTTCTTTCTCTTTATTCTACTTTCCCCATTTGTTGTCATCTTACTTTAACAGCTGCACATTGAGTTCAGAGTTAACTCAGTTAAAACTTGCTTGTTTTGTAGACTCAGGCAAAAGCAATCATGGAGCCATCTACGTTATACAATTAATGTAGTTTGACACCTCTTCAACTGCCATGGCCCAATGCTATCAAAGCCGTAGTTTGACAAGGTCTTTAGCTTTCTCTGCCAAAGAGAGCTGGTGTCTCACCAAATTACAATCCCCGGATTCCATAACAATTAAGCCATTGCAGTTAAAGTGGTATCAAACCGCATTAATTGCACAGTATAGATGCACCCCCAGCTTGTCTGTTCTTCATCATTAATCATTCTATGGTGCTGCTTGGCCACATCCATCTCAATTGCTTTTCGCAAAATGATGGAGACTATACTCACTTGTCTCACATTTTTCAGCTTTTAGTATTGATTTTACCTATATATTGCCTGTGTTGTCATAGACTTCTTGTCTGATTTATTGTTTGTATATTAGCATATAAGATAAGGAACGATCAGGAGGGGGGAGATAAGGGAGGGATGAGGTGGGTGTGGCTAAGCTCAGTCATTGTTGTAGTTTGTGAAGGCCAGGCCCCCAATGGTAGAGATTGCAAAAGGCCCTGCTGTTAAACTACATTTCTCACACTGGCTTGCTGCTCATTAGCCAAATGGTTGAAGGACCCCTATAGCTGTCTGTAGCAGTCTTCATCCAAATATGAAATAAACTGATTGAATCTACAAAGGTATCTAAAGGCAGCAAAGCAATAAACAACTTTTGCAAAGCCAAGAGAACATACACTGCTTAAAAACTAATCATTTCACTTTGGTCTGATTGCCATGAACAAGGAACTGGGGTAGCCAGCCCTTTATGTCAGTAAGTAATGATAAAATAAAATGATTGATTGCATCTGCAAATAGGAATAAATGAATGGATGTGTCTTGAGGGTCCCTCTCCCAACTCAGTAGAGGAAGTAAATGGATGTCAGGAGAGTTTGGATGTGCCTTTCTGCTGAGAAAAAGGTGGTCAGTCTAGATGTCCCTTGATGGTGTCTCTACTATGATTTCTGTTTTCCACCAATTTAACACAGTTTGTGCCGCACAAACAAAGTTTCTGAAGTAAAAGAACTACTTTCAAAGTAAAGACCACCCAATGAAACAGGAAATAACACTTTCAAACCAGGAACAGATTTTCTTTATTCTTAAAAAAATGTTTTTATAAAAATTTTGAAAATTCACCAAATCCATGGATAAGTCCCTGTGTTCTACCACTGTGGCAAGTTTAATCAGGATTGTGCTAAAAATGAAGGAGGTATAATCCCCTGAAATTTCCCCAGTGCCAGTGCTGTTTTTTTCCTCCTGTGCATGCGTGTCTGCCATTAACGAAGCAATTTGGAAGTTTCGGAAAGTTTTGATTTTTTTAAAATTGAAAGTGACTTTAGAATCAAACCACCAGTGCCTCCTACAACTGAAACGAGTTTTGATCTACCAAGCCATATATACTGGGTTGTTATAGGTTTTTCGGGCTATATGGCCATGTTCTAGAAGCATTCTCTCCTGATGTGTATATATATCTGTTTTGTTGTGGAAGCACTGGGAAGGGAGTTGGAGATCTTAAAAATATCTCAATGAGTTATGGCGTCCCTTTCCCCATGAAATTCCAATTTGATACCGAGCATTGCAATTTGAATGACCACAAAAGATACAGCCAAATGTTGAGGACTCTGCTAGGATGTCCTCATGGGTTATGGCTTCCACAGACAGGCATCTACACACAGAATAATTTTAATTTATTATATTTTAGGCATGCTACCTAAATGAAATTATTATTAACTCTTCAACCAGCTTATCTGCAAAACAAATACATTTGGTTAAGTGCAGGAGTGTGTCCTTGTGATCATAATGACATGGTAGAAGAATTCAGCATGTTTCTCATTGAATAAATCTCATGGAAGTCTTTGTCTGAAATCTTTGTGTCGCAGAGGTCCATTCAGGAAGCCAAGATACCATGGGAATAGTCCCGGTGCCAACGGTTCTTTTCTCCTCTCAAAAGGACTCACAGAAACTCAATGTTTCAGTAGTATTTGAACCATATCATCAGTAGCATGAACTCCTGCTTGGGAAGGTGTCAACAGAAATGAGTCCGAAATGGATGTGTTTTGAATTGCAGGATTGCACATACTGAATGCAAACTAATTTAACTGCAAAGCATCTCATTAAAAAAAGTTCCAGCAAAAAAAAATAAAAAATGGCGGCATAAAAGCCCATACCTGTTTCCCAAGCTGTTTAATGACTTCAGAGCAGAGACCTGAAGCAGCCATATTTCACTTTATTTATGTCTTATCCGATGATGCCTGCTCATCTCTACTAAGCAACACTACAATTAATAACACTCATCCTACATGACATGATGAATAGGACTGATCCCTGTGACTAACATATTCACATGCCGGCAGTAGTAAATATCCTGAACTGATGGAAGCATTTATACAATAAATGTGGCTACAATGTTACCAGTTTTTACAGATGTTATTCATTTCTGCAATGTCAGTATATCGATTATCACTTAAGGAGGCAGGAGATTACCACTCTGCACAACCAGTAAGCAAACTAACATAGAAAGGAAAAGGGGAAGCAAGATATTCATGGCATTTGGCCCCACTGTATATATGGCTCCCAAGGGAATTGAGGTTTGGAATTACAGTATAACAGCTCTGAAATTGCACTAATCATAATTAAGCACTTTTGGTTGTAGAAACACTTACAACTAGCAATGTTGCTGAAACTATCAATTATCTGGTTTAAGATATTAATTTTCTTAGATCATGGATAAACCTGTGACTCTTCAGAAGAGAAATATCTGGAATAGGTTACAGAAACGGGACTTGAAAAAGAAGCTAAAGGGCTTATATTTGTGGCTCAAGAACAGGTGCTTCAAGCAAAACAGAATAACTATATGTAGTGAATATTATATGGGTAAAGAAAAAGATGAAATTGTCGGTCATCTTTTCATTTCATGCAGCAGACCATGTCAAATGAATATATGGAATAATATAATAATAATATAATAATAAATTTTATTTATACCCCGCCACCATCTCCCCCAACAGGGACTCAGAGCGGCTTACATGGGGCCAAGCCTGTATAACAGATTACAATACAAAAAATATAAAATTACAGTAAAATAAACATAACGTTAAAGTATAAAACATCAAAGCATATAAACAATATACACAGAACACACACAAAAAAGACAAAGGCTGCATGTGGTGGGGACGAGAGAGAGGGCCTTTTCGGTGGTGGCTCCTCGATTCTGGAACTCACTCCCTAAGGACATCAGGCAGGCCCCTACCCTGGCAGTCTTTAGGAGGAGCTTGAAGACGTGGTTGTTCCAGTGTGCCTTCCCGGAATAATGATCCCATAGCACTTTGTCCTCCAAAGCACTTTACATTTTTAGGTCTGCTCGTATGTCCTTCCATGAACGCCACTATCACCTTTTCGTCCATGCTTCAGCACTATTTCCAATTTTAATTTTTCATTTGGCTTTCCCATAGTTTTAATTGTATGTTGTCTTATTGAAAATGTTGTATGTTATTGTCCATGTTCTTTATTTTAATTGCTTGTATTGTGATTATTGCTTGTATTGTTGTGTTTGGGCTCGGCCTCATATAAGCCGCACCGAGTCCCTTGGGGAGATGGTAGCGGGGTACAAATAAAGTGTTATTATTATTATATTATTATTATGTACAAAAATTATTGAAAAACTCCGAGTGAGATAAAGGGGTAAAACTAATTGTAGGGAGAACTCATGGAGAGACAGGATAATAAACAAATCTACGTACAAGGAATACCATGACAAAAGTGGAGCAATGACATACAGGAACCTGTGCAAAAACACAATTCGCCCTTTGGAAAGAACTGGTAAGAAGACAAAACCTTTAAATGTTGCCAAATATTCTGACATAAAAATTCTACAGAATTTTAAGATTCAAACTGACAGACAACTAATATGTAATATGCCAGAAATAATGTAGTTTAGAAAAGGAAAGCTTGGATTATTGATGGATCCATGCCAGCAGAATCAAAGATAAAGAGAGGGGAAACAATTTCAAAACACTGAGATTTGGTTCCTCTAAAAAAAGCAAATGGGTGCTCTAGGAGCAATTCTAAATGAACCAACAAAATGTCTCAATGACATCATCTTAGGTGTAGACCAGTGCTTCCCAATCTGCGGCCCGTGGACCACCAGTAATCCACAAGAAATAAAATATGGTCTGTGGTCTTATCGTTTAATTCAAACAGGTTCTTCCTCTTCTTTTTTACAGTGTTCCCGCTTTTCTTCAACAGCCTAAGAATATGAAAGTGTCTCTTTTTGTGGAGGATTCCTTCCATTGACAGTTTTCTAATAAAACTCTGGGGAAAGAGGGTCTCGGTAATGCAGAGAATGCTTAGCATTCACAGTTGATTTGGGCCATTCCTCACATCACTTCACACAAAATCATTAAGCCTTGACACTTTTCCTGTGCATCCTCACACTTACTTTTCAAAGCTGTTGGAGAGCATACATCCAAGTCAACTGTAGAATTCTCTGACAGGATTCTTTTCTGTTCCTCAGCACTCCTCATCCCCGACACATGCAGAGATAAATAAACTGAAAAGAACAGAGCTGACTCAGAAAACCTCCATTACCTTACCAGATGCCACCTCTGCTCTTACCTATACCCTTTTCTGTCTTCTTAAATCACTGAAAACAAAGCAGTCTCATAAACACAGAACAATATAGTTCTGTGTTCAGTGGTTCCCAACCTTTTTTTGACCAGGGACCACCACTTTGACCAGGGACCACTCTCTAACATTAGTACCAAAAGGTTTCCAAATCAGTTTTTAATCAACTTTGGATTTGGTTTGGTTATTTGGGGTGCTGATTCAGAAAACTGCATTGGATAGACCACATCATCTCTACTTTCTCTTACAGAACATATGCCATCCAGTAGTCACCATCTGCTCACCCACTGAAATCCATATTTAATAATCTAGAGCTTATGTGGTCTATCCAATGCGATTTTCTGAATCAGCATCCCAAATAACTCCAGGAAGTGGCCTAAAAACAAAGAAACCAAGGAGCCCCCACTTCCAAGTGCTACATAGAACGGCTCTGCTCGGAAAGGGAAGAGGAGGAGAAGCAGCAACTAGGAGGCTTGTTGTCGTGCCTTTTGTGGGTAGTCAGCCTCTCCCCTCTCAACATTTCTGTTGCCTCATGAAAGAGGGTTTCACGAGACAAGTCGCTCTTGTTGTAATGGTGTAGTAACTGTGAGGCTGCGGGCCATATTTTAGTTCTTGGGGAACACTGGTGGTCCCTGGATCACTGGTGGGGAACCACTACTCTAGTTACTCTAGCCAGAATTACATAAAACTATACTAGCTAGAGCAACACCTGAGGCACTACAAGTGGCCAGCTACTGGTCAAAGAACATTTACTGTAATAGTATGCCAAGTTTTCTCAGTTTGTGTGTGTGTGTGTGTGCTTTTTAAAATATATATTACAACTGTTTGGTCCACTACTGATATGATAAATAAATAAATATTTTCTAGATAATTCTGGAAATTGTAGTCCAAGTAAGTAACTTTTCTTAACTTAGTGGCGGCATCCCAGTTGCAAAATGTCCACCTAGTGCCAACTCTGTCACCTTTCTTAGGACTGAGCCATTGAGAAAGTATATCCTAGGCTTTATCTCAGTAATTTTACAGTAGTCCCATACACTATCTCCTCCATTTTTTTTACTGACACAAAGAAGGATAAGTGTGACCAAGTAACATCAAGGTTTGGTCAATATGGCAAAAGTTATTAATGAGGAAGAATATACAAGCCAGGCCATGTTTGCTTTTACCTGAGCCTCCTGGGAAGTGTGAGTTTCTTCTCTGACTGAATTAGCTAAGCACAAAGCACTTTTGTACCTTTTGCAGCAGCCTAAGGTGAGGACAAAGGGGGAAAATGGAAGGAGGAGAAAGACTCTGAGGCCATTTAAAAGCACTTGACAAAATGGGATGACAGATGAATAATCGGGATAGTCCCAATGAAATCAGGACAACTGAAGAGTATGATAAAACAGAACTGTTCTTTTCCAGTGGCTCCATCTAAAGTTTTTTTTTGTCGTGTCAGGAGTGACTTGAGAAACTGCAAGTCGCTTCTGGTGTGAGAGAATTGGCTGTCTGCAAGGACGTTGCCCAGGGATGCCCGGATGATTTGATGTTTTTATCATCCTTGTGGGTGGCTTCTCTCATGTCCTCGCATGAGGAGCTGGAGTTGAAAGAGGGAGCTCATCCACCTCTCCCCGGATTCGAACCTGCGACCTGTTGGCCTTCTAAAGTGAACTTAGATAGCTAAAGTTCACCCACCTGAAGCCCCAAGGCTGCTTTCAATTATAATGCACCAAAGGTCTAATTTGCTTTGAGGAATCATGGTCCAGGATAAAACCTTAGAACTCCAAGTGCTGACGAAAACCCTTTACAGTTCTTTGTTATGGAGAATAGAAACTGTGGAACAATGGAGGGAGGGGAGAAACCTTTTCTGCTTGTCACTATTTATCATTCCTGCTTAACAATAGAAGATACGCGATAGGAACAGCACCATTTTGTGGCAGAACATCATAAATGAAGTCTGTTTTCCCTGGAAACTGCATAACCATTTGAATTAATTTAATTTGATATTTCAAATTAAATTAAACTGTAGAATAATCCCCAAGGGAAAGCATATTTCATTTGCAGTGGCTTCTGATGGAGTGCGCTCTGCCAAAAGTTTTTTTTCTTTTTTTGCTATGCATCTGGCCTCAAATCTAAATTTATTGCATTAGCTCTGGGAAGACTTTTAATAGAAAGTGAGATTAAAAGAGGGGGAAGAGATTCAAGTTGTGCACGAGGCAAGAAGAGAAAGAAGAAACGGAATGAAAAGGAGCTGAGTGTGTCTACAATGGGGATCACTCTGATCAAATGCTTAGCAAGGACATGGAGCATCATCTTTGGCATGAATGCATGGGAAATGCCATCAGTCATGTGTTGAAGATGATGAAAGGGGGAAATGGGTCAGTTGAAAATATTCCAAAGTTCCAACTTTGAACCTGTTAAGTTGTCCATTAGCATTTTAGATCCCAGTGAAGTTCCATTCATATTGAAGACAACACATAGTCATCCTGAGTAGCAGCCATTGATTACTGTACCCTGCAATCCAAGCTGGGAGTCATTACTAAGGGTAAAACTACACTGTATGTTTGCATATGTTTTGATGCTGTGCCCACATTAACAAAATTGGTGTAGCTGGTTAGGAAAAACAAAGTCTAATCCACACCATACTAAAGCAATACCCTCAATCCTTGTGTTTTCTGGAGTTAAGATTATGAGGTTATTTGTGTGGTGGATATAGAGGGGTAACATTACTTCCCTAGATCTACACACTATGCTCCTGCATCAATAGGAGCATAGTGTCTAGATCTAGGGAAGTAATGCTACCCCTCTATTCTGCCTTGGTTAGACCACACCTGGAATATTGTGTCCAATTTTGGGCACCACAATTCAAGAGAGATATTGACAAGCTAGAATGTGTCCAGAGGAGGGCAATTAAAATGATCAAGGGTCTGGAGAACAAGCCCTATGAGGAACGGCTTAAAGAGCTGGGCATGTCTAGCCAGAAGAAGACAAGGCTGAGAGGAGATATGATAGCCATGTATAAATATGTGAGATGAAGTCACAGGGAGGAGGGAGCAAGCTTGTTTTCTGCTTCCCTGGAGACTAGGACAAGGCACAATGGCTTCGAACTACAAGGAAGGAGATTCCATCTGAATAATAGGAAGAACTTCCTGATTGTGAGAGCCATTCAGCAGTGGAACTCTCTGCCCTGGAGTGTGGTGGAGGCTCCTTCTTTGGAAGCTTTTAACAGAGGCTAGATGGCTGTCTGTCAGGGGTGCTTTGAATGCAATATTCCTACTTCTTGGCAGGGAGTTGTACTGGATGGCCCATGAGGTCTCTTCCTACTCTATGATTCTATGATTCTATATAAAGCAGTGGTTTCCAACATTTTTTGACCAGTAACAACTTTGACCAGGGACTACTTGTCCAGGGACCACTTTGACCAGGGGCCACTCTCCAACATTAGTATCAAAAAGGTTACAAATCAGTTTTTGGTCAACTTTAGATTTGCTTTGGTTATTTGGGGTACTGATTCAGAAAATTGCATTGGATAGACCACATCAGCTCTAGATTCTGATACAGAACATATGGCATCCAGTAGTCACCGTCTGCTTGCCCACAGAAAACCATATTTGATTAGCCTTGGCACTATAAGAGGGTTTTGCAAGGCCAGTCACTCTCATTGCAATGGTGTAGTAACAGTGCCGTGGAACATATTTTTAGTTTTTGTGGACCACTGATGGTAAATGGACCACAGGTTGGGAACCATTGATATAAAGGAAGCTAACTTAAAAGCAAACATTACCGTTAGTTCACATCACATTGGCATGACAAAAAGTCCTGAAAATGGCAAGCTGTGTATCCACTACCAAGAAACACAGATATGTGAGTGCAGGTTGTTTCCTGTAAACTTGGAAGTTAAATTCCCATTTTCTACAGCAATTGCAGTCTGGACTATATCATTGGGAGTTGCCATCAGGTTTCCCTAACAGACTCCCTGCTTCCTAAATAATCAGCCAAATGACTACAGTCCGACACAGAATACAAGGCTCGCAGAGTTCAACAGGTTGGTTAAAAGTGGGAGGTAGCAACCCCATCAGCTTTCCAAATAAAAGGTCAAGCGCAAAAAGCAGCACTTACAAAATGAATGGTATTGCTTTTCACCGCCAGAGACTGAAGAAAATTGCAGCCAGCAGTAGTCTATAGGTTGAAGCAGTGGGAATAATCTATTTTCTTCCCTCCAACCTCTCCTGCTGCCTATGAGCTAACACACAGAAACAGGTATTGGTAATGGAGACAGGGCTTTCTCTAAAACAAGTAATCTTGTCTCTTGGGGAAAATGCTTCCAGTTGTGAACAAAAACTAAAGGTAGGAGAGGGGTAAATCTCTGAATGAACCCACGCCAGAGCCCCAAGGTAAGATGCATGTTAATCAAATCCAAAGCATTAGGACTTCAATCTCAGGCACTTTGGTTCCCTTCCTGGTTTGTTTTAAATCTTGATTGGAGGAGTTATCCTGACAATAAACTTAGTAGTAAGTCAATAAAACTCTAGCCTAGAGACACAGCTTCAAGTAACCAGCAAGAGGATTCATTTGATCGTGCCCACAGAAACGTGCTTGCGATGATGAACTGACTTGGCTGGCGAAGTTCATTATGATTTTAACCATGAAACCATGAAGAGCAGGTAATCATATTTAAAGAGATAAGGAACACAACCAGCAAAGGGCCTTGGCTTTGTCAGAGAAATTTCTCATTTACAGCAGTCACGGGTGGAAAATCAATACCCCACTTTGCCATGCAAAAGGAGTCTCGAAGCTTGATGAAGCTTTTTCTTCTTCTCCTTTTCATTAAGCCAAATGCACACATACATGGTAGGATTTGCATGCTGGAAGCGTCCAAGGCTTCTCTCTGGCCTGCTGCACAATACCTCAAATTTTTCTTTAGGAACAGCCTCATTCTATCCATCCTTGTCAAAGTAAACCTCTCTCTGAATTTCAAACAAATAGTCTTGCAGTCACATTTGCAACTCTTACTCCTAGACATGCAAGTACAAACACACAGTCCAGTACATCTCATGAGAAAACCTCTGGTGGGTTCTTGTTCATTCTGGGAATTGGAAAACCTGTTGATTAAATGTTTCTTGTGAAGGATCACATAAATAGTCCTTGGCTGTTTCAGAATTTATTGGATGATTCTTTCATAGAATCATAGAATCATAGAGTTGGAAGAGACCTCATGGGCCATCCAGTCCAACCCTCTGCCAAGAAGCAGGAATATTGCATTCAAATCACCCCTGATAGATGGCCATCCAGCCTCTGTTTAAAAGCTTCCAAAGAAGGAGCCTCCACCACACTCCAGGGCAGAGAGTTCCACTGCTGAACGGCTCTCACAGTCAGGAAGTTCTTCCTAATGTTCAGACGGAATCTCCTTTCTTGTAGTTTGAAGCCATTGTTTTGCATCCTAGTCTCCAGGGAAGCAGAAAACAAGCTTCATGATCTGCATAGTTTATGCAACTGGGAATTCAATTGAAGGTTTCTTTTCCACTTCTATTTTTATACAAACAATTGTTCTCTATGATATCAAAAAATTGGGGAACTGTAGTTTGTTTAAACCTTACTTAGAACAAACAAACCATGGTTTGAAATTCTGGTTTGTTCTCAACTACATTTTAAATCAGGGATTAGGAACTCCAGAGCTTCTAGGTCGATACAGGCCTTGGGAAAAAAGTCCAGAGATGGCTTACATCTAAAGGGCAATTTGCATATCTCTAAAAGATTTGGGGACCAATGGTGAAATAGAGGTTGGAGCTCCAGAGCCTACAGGTGATAATTTGGCCACCCCTGCCTTAAACAAACAACAGATCCCCAAATTTGAGAATCACGAGGAAATATGGTTTGCTATTTTAAATTAAGCTTCTGTTCTCCTTATGTACCTCACATTTTCTCTAAAGACCAGGGCCCTTTTCCTTCCCAACAACTTTGTGAAACAGATCAAACTGAGAATGTAAATATCAAAAGCCACTTGGAAAAGCTTCATGCTTTATTTAGAGGTAAAACCCATGCCTTCCTTGGTGAGTGTTTTTAAGTTACCTGTCAACTTGTAGTGACGCTATTAATTTTATATGGTTTTTGTAGTCAAGAAATACTCAGAGGTGGCTTTGCCAATTTCTTCATCTGAAATACAGTCTAGAGCAGTGGTTCTCAATCTGGGGTCCCCAGATGTTTTTGACCTTCAACTCCCAGAAATCCTAACAGCTGGTAAACTGGCTGGGATTTCTGCGAGTTGTAGGCCAAAAACATCTGGGGACCCAAGGTTGAGAACCACTGGTCTAGAGCATTTATTGGCAGCTCTTCATCCAAGCACTGATTAGGGCTGAATGTTCTTTGCTTCCAAGACCAAGAGGGATCTGATGCCTTGGTTAGGTGTCATGCATGATCTGGGTACATCTGGAAACATGGGTCAGTAGTGCTAGTTGCTATCTACTGTTCTGTTACAACAAGTGCAAAAATAACATCTTAAATACTTCAATACAGCTTTCAGAAAGCAAAGATGATTATTACACACTTCCTACCTAGAAAAAAAAACTCTTTCACCCCATTGACTTTCCTCCAAATGGGATGAAGAATTCAAAAAGTTGCAAAGCTGACCTGCAACTGAACTAGAATTCGGAAAAACAACAAAGTAAGACACAGCATCTCTGGATGCACACTACTTCGGCTGCTCAGCGGAGTATGTCTGCTGAGAGGTGGGGTGCCATCTTCTAACTACTTTGGCTCCCGGCCTCATTTTCATTTCTTCATATGCCACGTTACACACATCATTTCTGAGCCTTTCAGCGCCCTTTGCATTTTGGAGGCACCAGCAATCAAGCAGAAATTTCTGGGGCAAGCTGTGAAATCTCTGAAATGAAAATCAATTCCATCTCCATTTCACGGAGCCTAATGTGGCATTTACAACATAAACAATCATTTCTGTTGGGCAGGAAAATTAAAAGCCGCACTACATAAAAGGGAACAATGTTTAAACTTCTGCCGGAAATGAAGGCTTGTGTTTGGAAGCAACAACAAAAGGAAGCAGAACCGAGTGGGGTGCAGTTGGGAAACTCACAGCTCCATGAGGGAGAGATGAAGATAATGCAACATGTGGAGCTGTAATTGCTTCTACCACAGTACAGTCCATGCAATGACTGCTATGAATTTGAATGTACCTCATTACAATGTGAAACATCTTTTTAGGATGGAGGGTGTATCAATATTACAGAATTAATAAAATTTGACACCACTTTAGCTACCATGGCTCAATGCTATGGAATCATGGCAGTTGTAATTTGATGAAATCTTTATCCTTCTTTGTCATTCAATGGTGGTGCTTCATAAAACTACTAAAACTACCAAGCATTGGGTCATGGCAATCAAACTACACCAGTTCTAAAGGCAAGATGCACTCAGAGTTGGGCAATATTTTTCATAGGACTTACACATCCCTTTTATTTAACCCAAATGCCATGCACAAATTTGACGGTGGGTGCTTTTGGAACTATAGTACATAGAACCTTGTTTTCCATAGTAATCATTCAGGAAAAACAATTCAAGTTGGAAAAGTGTCTTGAACTCATTTCTGGTGTAAATATCTGATGAAATATGCATTTTGTGGTGAAACCTTTTGGGGTTTTTTTTGTTTCATTTTGTTTAGAGAGTTAGGTACAACATTCACACCTCTACTCCTCCTGAAGGTCTCTGCCCACACTTTCACAAAAATTGTGACTTGATTTAAGTAAGAGATGGATGGCTTGCCCCTAACTTATCTTTTCCCTTGTCTTTGTCTTTCTCGTCCTCGTGATCTCCCAATTAATGTAACTGAGACAAAATTTTTGTAAAGGAATGCATGGCCAGTTGTCAAAGACAGTCCTGATAAATGTATTTATTTATTTGCTATATTTATATCCCGCCCCTTTCACCCTGAAGGGGACTTGGAGTGGCTTACAGTATGGCAATATTCAATGCCACATATATAACAAGTAAAATACAAAATATCACTTACATAAAACAAAATAAAACATATAAAGGTATTGTCGAAGGCTTTCATGGCTGGAATCACTGGGTTGTTGTAGGTTTTTTTGGGCTATATGGCCATGTTCTAGAGGCATTCTCTCCTGACGTTTCGCCTGCATCTATGGCAAGCATCCTCAGAGGTAGTGAGGTCTGTTGGAACTAGGAAAATGGGTTTATATATCTGTGGAAAGACCAGGGTGCGACAAAGGATTCTTGTCTGCTGGAGCTAGGTGTTAATGTTTCAACTGACCACCTTGATTAGCATTGCCTGGAACAATCTTTTGTTGAGAGGTGATTAGATGTCCCTGATTGTTTTCCCTCTGCTGTTTTGCTATTTTAATTTTAGAGATTTTTTAATACTGGTAGCCAGATTTTGTTCATCTTCATGGTTTCCTCCTTTCTGTTCATCTACATATACATACCATAAAACTGTTAAAACCATGATACTTAGTCCAGGAGTCGTCAATTGTGTTGCTACAATTATGCCAGTTCTGTATTGCACTATCCAAACGCCTGATCCCACAGCAATTTCTTCAATCTTTTTCTGAAAACAGGAGGGAGGGGCCAGTTGGATGTCATTGGGGAGGGAATTCCACAGCCAGATAGCCACCACTGAGAAGGCCCTGTCTTTCATCCTCACCAGTAGCACTTGCAAAGGGACTTCCATCATCCCACCTAAAAGTCCATTTTGCCTCCCTTCTCTTCTGACCTCAGCAGACTTCAATTGCTGCAAACAGAATTCAAAAGCAATCAAATTAACAGAGGAAGAAGAATGGAGAGGGGACCATGCAATCTTGCCCTTCCCAATAGACTTGGGCAAAAGCAAACTGATGCAGCTGCACTTTAGGATATGTATTCTTCTTCATCAATAACAGTTGACATCTTGTCATGCTATGAAATTCCTACAAATACCCCAGTTTCTGTCTGTGAAATATTGGTGGTATGGGTTGCAGAGAATGTATCTATCCAAATACAGAAAGTAGAGCCAAAGGTAGGGGAAGAAGAGCTAGCTCTTTTGTCTGAACAGTACACAATGCAAAGACAAGATCTTCCCAGTAGTTCCGAGGAGAGGGTGGGACTATTCTTCTCGTTCCCTGCTATTATGAAAGAGAGCGTTTCGGGACATTTCTGATTCAAATATGACAACAAATTGTAATGCAAAATATTGATTTTCCTGGCTCAGGAGAACAATGTATGATTCTCCCCTTGCCGTGTCACAAAGAGCTCTGATCTTTCCCACCCACCGATCACCTCCTGTGAGTGTAAAATAATGGTAGAGGTTCACAACAAATTGCTGGGCACAGACCAAAAGATGCTAATCAGATGCAAACATCTAAATCACGGCTTGAGCCAAGCGTGCTTGGTAAGGTAAGAAAACAACATCATTGTGTGCAGAACTATTATTTAGCCACGTCAAAAGCAACTATCCCATTTACATAACTATGGGGCTCGGTGACAGCTCCTTCTGGGAAACCGCTCCCACTGCAGAACACAAAAGGAAGTAAAGCATCATTTGAATAAGGAGGGAAGTTTAAATGGCATGATATTGAAAACTTTTGACCTTTGAAGGTTCTCTGCTCCATCATTAATGCAATGGCTAGGAGGTCAAAATAAAAGCAAGGTTTTAAAAAATAGCTCCTGGGTACACATTTGTGTCCCTTACAGCTGTATTATTAGTGCCAATCACAGAAGGGCTGCATTAGGTAATTGTGCTGAACTTGACTGCCATGGCTTTTATGATAGACTCAGGGCACAGGCTACATATACCATGGAAAGCTTCAGAGTTAATCTCTGATCCTTTCCCTTATTGTTTTTAGCTTAACTAATACACTTTTATCTTCATTTTCATCATTGACATTTGGAAGAATGTCATACTATGGGGAGGGGTGAGGTTTCTTAGCCACGGTGCCCTGTGGTTATTAGGGACCGCAAACTGGTGACCCTGAAGCTACGTGCTGGTACCACAGTAATTTAATTTGGCCCCTGGTATCCTTTCTAGCAAACATACAAACAAACCCTTTGAAGTGTACAAAACAGAGATTCTACATCTTGCTGTTACATCTTGCTTTTGGTGTTGGTACGCAGTATTGTCAATGTCCATGTTTTAATTGGATGGGGTTTTATAGCTGAGCAGACACATTCCACAATTAAGG
Source organism: Anolis sagrei ordinatus (assembly GCF_025583915.1). Classification (NCBI taxonomy): domain Eukaryota; kingdom Metazoa; phylum Chordata; class Lepidosauria; order Squamata; family Anolidae; genus Anolis; species Anolis sagrei. Next base: position 27,318,219 of record NW_026847882.1, read on the forward strand.
ATGCCAATCTTTGCTTACTCACATGTAAGGCCAATAAGAAAATGCTTTTTCCCACTGGATAAAGGAACTTTTCATATAGATATATTGATTGCTAAGTCACTAGATCAATAGACAGATACCATTTGCATTTCGGTGTTGCTGATTTGCCATTTTGAGACTTTGTTGGAGAAAAGTCATGGAAATATTTTCGTTAAAGGATTTTCTCCTTGGGTTTTTGTAGGTTTTTTCAAGCTATACGGCCATGGTCTAGAGGTATTCTCTCCTGACGTTTTGCCTGCATCTACGGCAAGCATCCTCAGAGGTAGTGAGGATGCTTGCCATAGATGAAGGTGAAACGTCAGGAGAGAATGCCTCTAGACCATGGCCATATAGCCGAAAACCCCAGTGATTCCGGCCATAAAAGCCTTCAGCGATTTCCTCCTTATTGACAAACAGAGGATTAGGGTAGTTTTGCTCTCATGTGGGGGTAAAAAAAAATCTTACAAAGGTCGATTCCCCCAATAAGAGTCTTTGTGTCAAGATACCTGTGGCGAATGGGGAAGAAAACAAATCTTTTCATCTTTATCTATAACTAAAGTTATACCAGAGCAGAATAGAGGGGTAGCATTACTTCCCTAGATCTAGACACTATGCTCCTATTGATGCAGGCCAAAATCCCACTGGCTTTTTTGCCGCCACATCACATTGTTGGCTCATGTTTAACTTGTTGTCTACAAGGACTCCAAGATCTTTTTCACATCTACTGCTCTCAAGCCAGGCGTCCCCCAGTCTGTATCTTGGCATTTCGTTTTTCCTGCCTAAGTGGAGTATCTTGCATTTGTCCCTGTTGAACTTCATTTTGTTAGTTTTGGCCCATCTCTCTAATCTGTCAAGATCGTTTTGAATCCTGCTCCTGTCCTCCGGAGTATTGGCTATCCCTTCCAATTTGGTGTCATCTGCAAACTTGATGATCCTGCCTTCTAAGCCTTCATATAAGTCATTAATAAAGATGTTGAACAGGACCGGGCCCAGGACGGAACCTTGCTGATGGCACTCCACTCATCACTTCTTTCCAGGATGAAGAGGAAACATTGGGGAGTATCACCCTCTGGGTTCGTCCATTTAATCAATAACAGATCCACCTCACCATGTTGTTGTTGTTGTTCATTCGTTCAGTCGTCTCCGACTCTTCGTGACCTCATGGACCAGCCCACGCCAGAGCTCCCTGTCGGCCGTTACCACCCCCAGCTCCCTCATATAATCACAACATGATTATATGCCTTTATATCATTATATCCCTCTTATGCAACCACAAGATGTACAAAGGTCAGAGGCAGAACTGAAAGTATAAAACAAATAAACAAAAACCAGGACTGTCTCCTCATGATGTGGCCAAAGTACTTCAACTTTGTCTCTAATATCCTTCCCTTCAATGAGCAGTCGGGCTTTATTTCCTGAAGTATGGACTGGTTGGATCTTCTCGCTGTCCAAGGCACTCTCAGCACTTTCCTCCAACACCACAGCTCAAAAGCATCGATCTTCCTTCGCTCAGCCTTCCCTAAGGTCCAGCTCTCACATCCGTAGGTTACTACAGGGAATACCATGGCTTTGACTAGGCGGATCTTTGTTGCCAGTCTGATGTCTCTACTCTTCACTATTTTATCGAGACTGGACATTGCTCTCCTCCCAAGAAGTAAGCGTCTTCTGATTTCCTGGCTACAGTCTGCATCTGCAGTAATCTTTGCCGAACCATTCCCCCCCTAGCGATGACATGCAGCGTTACACCCCGAGCCACGGCCTCCACGGTTTCTCCCTCTATTTTCCAGTTGCAAATCATTCTTGTTGCCATAATCTTGGTTTTTTTGACGTTTAGCTGCAACCCGGCTTTTGCGCTTTCTTCTTTCACCTTGATTAGAAGGCTCCTCAGCTCCTCCTCGCTTTCGGCCATCAGAGTGGTGTCATCTGCATATCTGAGGGTGGTAATGTTTCTTCCAGCAATTTTCACCCCAGCTTTGCATTCATCCAGCCCCGCACATCGCATGATGTGTTCTGCATACAAGTTAAAAAGGCATAGTTTTAACCAATTACAGATTTAACCAATTACAAATCCACCTCACCATAGTTTTGCCTAGCCCACATTGGACTAGTTTGTTTGCCAGGAGGTCATGGGGGACCTTGTTGAAGGCCTTACTGCTCAATATGGCAGCCTGATGGGTGCTAGTGTTGTTTGTTGTTTGGAAAAGGTACTATGATTGCAAATGTGAAGACAAAACAGTTATAAGATTGCAAATCTAGCATGCAACAATTGGACTTCATAACAGGATGGCCTCCATTATATACTTTGTTTGCACAAAGAATACTGGTTGGATTTAGAAAAAAGTGATAAAACTGAGACTGACAGTTTTTCATCTGGCTCCTGGGAAGTCAAGTGATCCCAATACATGAAAATGTCATCCTTCTCTGGCTGCCCCCCCCCCCCCCGGGCATTCAGTATATACTATCATTATATAATCTTATGCATTTCAATCTCACTTTGGTGATGCTTTATGTGGTACGCAAACAACCTGTGTAAATTATTGATCACAAAAGCTTGCAAGTAGCAAATGGCCTATGGACTTCCCACTGGGATCTGCACTCAAATTAAACTACACAGGCTCTTCCCTGTTGGTATAGAATTGCACCACATTTTGTTTCAGGAAGCGCCTGATGGGAGAGTGATTTTGCTACATGTCATGGAAACAAAACACAGTTCCAACCCTTTGAGGGCAAGGAACAATGGGACGTCGGCACAGTGCGGATGTGTCCTGGCCGTACCTGCTTTTAGCAGTCTGAGATCAGCAGGAGAACACAGTTTGCCTACTTTGTCTTCTTGCACTGGCTGTCCAGGGACTGAGTTGCAAAGTGAGATTTTCTGTTCTTGCTGCTATGCTGTAAAGGAACAAAAAGACTTGGCAGAAACCAAAAAGGAGAAGGAAAAATATTAGAAACAACCCAAGGGACATTAATCTTGGACACCTTGTTTCTACTTTTAGCAGCCAGAACATGTGAAAACAGCTAGCTTTCCTAGGTATTTCTGCAGTATCTGGATTCCAGGAGCCAGTGCAATAGCAACGAGCAGTGTGAGAAATAAAAAAAAGCAGTTTATCTTGCCTCCCAGAGAAAAAGCTGGTGTGCACAAGCAGCCTGTTTCTGCCTTGCCTGTCTGCTAGTTTCCTGATGTGAAATGTACTTTGGGAAAGCTTAAATAGCCTCAACTGCATGTAGGAGATCACATTTGGGGGGGGGGGGGATGGACTTCGAAGTGTTGAAAACTGCCAAAAACAAAAAGGCATTGTCTCCAAGCTCCTTTCCCATTTTGTACTAATGTCCTCAAACAGACTGGAGTTCAGTTGCTTGCAAGTCTTCACAAACATTGCCATCCATTAGATTTTATATTTTTGTAATTTCACTGATAAGAGAAGGAGAAAGCGGGCAGAAGAGTTGTGGTAGACGTATGGATAAGAACATAGGAAAGCATTTTTGAATAAAATTGAATGGACAGACTCATCTATACCAAACTCATTTTATCTAACATGACAGTTTGTATGAGCTATGAAGGGATTTCAAGAGAAAGAAAGAAAATACCAGAAAAGAAAATGATTTGTGACTTTTCTGTGGTGTGGGCACGGAGTGTTTGCATATCCCAGCTTTAATTGCATATAGACCTTCTGAGAAACAGTTTATGTTCTTTTAAAAGATGGATGTATGTTCTGTTTCCATGCACTAAATTAGCTCAACATAAACCTAAATGTAATTACAAGAGAATACAATATAAATTGTAAAAGGGGCGAAAAACATAATGAGGAATGTTTCTATTAACCGAAGTGGGCTGAATAAAACTAGCGTATTTACTATTTGGCATTAATGCTTAAGTTGTGCCCTTTTGAATCTTTAACTCTCCTAGTTAGTTAAACCCTTGTGCCAGCTGAACTGCTGACTGAAGGTTGGTGGTTTGAATCCATGAGTTGGGATGAGTTCCCATCTGTCAGCTCTAGCTTCCCATGTGGGGACATGAGAGAAATTTTCCACAGGATGGTAAAGCATCTGGGCATCCCCTGGGCAATGCTCCTGCAGACAGCCAATTCTCTCACACCAGAAGTGACTTGCATTTTCTGAAGTTGCCTCTGACACAATAAAAAAGTTGCTTAGAAGAAGTTAGAAGTTAGAAGCACAAATAAGGAGAATGCGAAACTCCATATAGTGTTGGAGCATACCTCCCATCATCACTGATCGGTTTGGTGAGACTTGTAGTCCAACAGCAACCAGGACAGAAGTGGCTGCCAAATTCCTTGTCAGAGGCTCTGTGGAAGCTCATTGAGTTCTAGGTGAACTTTAAAGGAGCTGACCAAGGTGCTGAGCATATTCTCGGATTCAGAAACTTGGAGAGTCCCTTTAAAGTTCACAATAAACCCAGAGCAGGTTAACCAGCTATCACTGACATTCACTTCAATTAATTACCTTATGAACCAAGTAAACTGAGAAGTGGATTAATGCAAAAAAAAATTCCATCTCTACTACTATAACTACAAACACAATGCATAGAATTAACCTGGGTTTCATTTCATAACATGAGAGAGAGACCTCAATATACCAAGTGCATTAGTGTTCATTCATCCTCCTAGTAGACATAATGAAAGCTTTTCTGCATAGATTTTTTTTTAAAAAAATGTACACAGAAGACTGTAAAATATTATTCTTTTAACTATGTGGAAAAAGCACTCAGAGACAAGAAGCTTGGAGTGTTTGGCTGCTTGGTACAGAACATATAAATAACCCAACCATTGTATTGTCAAAGGCTGTCATAGCTGGAATCACTGGGTGGTTGTAAGTTTTTTTGGGCTATATGGCCATGTTCTAGAGGCATTCTCTCCTGACATTTATCTGCATCTATGGCAAGCATCCTCACTACCGCTGAGGATGCTTGCCATAGATGCAGGCAAAACGTCAGGAGAGAATGCCTCTAGAACATGGCCATATAGCCCCAAAAAACTTACAACAACCCAAGCCAACCATTACTTAACAATTGTTAAAAGTTTATGCAAAAGCCCCCAGTTATCATCGTTTGGCACAACTGCACCGTTGTGTACTAGTGTTCATTGCGACATCTGTGCAAAAATCAATGTTTAAATGGGAATACTCACTGAAAGGGTATAAAATAGGCAAGAAGAAAAATCCTATACTTTACAAAACGTTAGGTCCAGCCTGGAATTGTGGAGGAACCACCTTCCCTATTTGGTTCTTTCTACATAGACACGTTGACATGGAAATTATTCAAGATAGAAATTTTGAAAACCATTGCACTATTGTAATTGGAGATTTTATGGGAAAGCCACAGACATTTTCCTCACATTATCATAACAGGAGGAGAAGCTGAGCATGCTGTTTCAGACCGAATAAAGGACAAGGGAATACATTACAGCAAACAAGCTAAAATACTAAAATTCCGATGTCTTTTGATAATGTGCCTTGTCAAAACTTTTGGAAATAGTGTAGAAGTATATATTTCCTTCTTGCCCCAAGAGCACATTTTTGCATTTAGATTTGATTAATTTGTACCTTGCATATAGCCGGTACACCAATAACTTGCTCCCCAAATATTAATATTTCTGCCATTTCAAAATTCATTACATACTCTATCTAAGCAGCTGATGAGACCTGGTTCCCATGACACACAGCCTGAAGCGTACCAAGCAAATATAGATCTAGTATTAGCACTGCTGCTTGACATGGGTACTAGCCACTTATCCTATAGATAGAGAACGCTCTTTCGATTGATTCTGTATTCAAAATTATCGACATAGGTTGAGGCTGTCATTTCATATGTAAGTGCGCATTCAATTAATAATCAATGCTACCACCGTGACCATGCATAACCAATGATGGCTCAATTACATTATGCACTCCCTATTAAGCCGCGTTCATTGTGTGCCAACATAATCATAGAGAACACATTCAAGTACCTCAAATAAACTTTAAGAGCAATGAGCAACAAGGCAATGACAGTCTGGATAGATTTTCTAATAGAGCCGAGCCTTTTCTCGGTGCTTCCCAGCTTTATGGCTCCCATCTTAAGAGCTTTCCGTGATCCTTAAGTCAACAGAGCTCACTCACACAGAGTGGACAGCGATGGCTGTCTGTGACTTTATGACACCCCGAAGGCTGACAGCTCAAGTTCATATATAGATTGATGGTGTCCTCAGATAGCACTGCCGAGAAAGGAGAAAAATCAATTTGTATCAGCCTGAGGGAAGAGAGGTCAGGTTTGTATATGGATTTATGAAGTTAAGTGTATATTAACTCAGGAACACCATGGGGTTAGCCGGAGGGGATGGCTAGTCTACGTAGGAAGAAAGTTTATGTGGATATGTGCACATCGGGGAGGAGGGCAGAAATTTGTTTAGTTCATATTTTAATCCAGGCATAATCTATTTTGAACTTCCCAAATCAATATGTGAAGTGGAATGGAGTTGCTCTCTACTTATCACTCTTTTCCAAATCTTGCTATGTTCTCTAATGCGAACAAAAATGGATACATCGGGAAAGATATAACCAGTTGCAAAATATGAATGATGAGACCATGGCATACATATTTTGCAAACACATCTAATCAAATAAATAATTTTAAAAGGTGTGTGTGTGTTAATAATTGCTTCTCACAACATGGAAAAAAATTCAGTGCTCAGTAAGAACTGCTGAGGGCAAAAGCTCTGAGGAATAAAAGGTGAGGGGAATGGTCATAGCTGTCATTAGTCTATGTCATGTAATATACGGCTGGAACATGGATTCAGTACAGCCAAGGGATGAAATGAGGCTACTGAGTTGGTGACTAGAACAAGTGCAAATATCCAGAATTGTTGACCGCTTAGAGCAGGGGTCCTCAAACTACAGCCCGAGGGCCAGATACGGCCCTCCAAGGTCATTTACTCGGCCCTCAGTCAGGGTCAACCTAAGTCTGAAATAACTTGAAAGCACACAACAACAACAACAACAACAACAATCTTATCTCATCAGCCAAAAGCAGGTCCACACTTTCAATTGAAATACTAAGTTTACATTTGTTAAAATTGTTCTTCATTTTAATTATTGGACTGTTTTAAAGTTGTTGTTTTTTTTTTGCACTACAAATAAGATATGTGCAGGGTACATAGGAATTCATTTATTTATTTATTTTCAAATTATAATCCGGCCCTCCAACAGTTTGAGGGACTGTGACCTGGCCCTCTGTTTAAAAAGTTTGAGGACCCCTGCCTTAGAGAAACTTGGTAAAATCACATTCTTATGTTTCTTGTCCTTGTTTTCATTTGTAAAATATAGGGGAGTATTCTTTCATGTCCATTTCTCCAGTACCCCACTTGGCAGGCATGTAGCCAGGGGGCTTGAGGGGCTTCAGCCCCCTCCCCCCAAATTCTCAGGGTGGTCTGCGAGAAGGCCTTACTGGTACATTATTTAAACTGTTATGTTTATTCATATCATGATCTGATCACCATGCTCAATATATCCCATATGCATGGGAGTATTGGGATAACGATACAAAAGGTTTGCTAGGGTAGATCCTGAGCCCCCCCCCCTTTGAATCAAACTCAGCCCCCCCCTCAAATCAAACTCAGCACCCCCTGAATCAAAATCCTGGCTACGGGCCTGCCACTTGGGCTGCCTCTTCCGCATCCTACAGCAAGATCAAGTACCTGTTTTTCTCCCTCTAAACAGGGAGATGGAAAATTGGGAACATCCATCACTATTTTGAGAGAGATTGCAGAGAAAAACTGAGATATTGTGGTTTAATATGGCACTGTGAGGTTCTTTGGGGAGTGAGTGGGGTCTTCTTTACATCTTTGCAAAATTGGGCAGCTTTTTTCATATTTTGTCAGAAAAAGTTAATCAAATTTGTGTGATTTTTAAAAGATGAGGTGTGGGAACAGCCGAATGGTGTTCTGATGAGATGCTTCAAAGGCCACAAGAGTGGGTCTTGGGCCAGTATGTAACCCACTGTTCATGCTACTTTGTCTTGAATCTAGAAACATGTGCCATGGCAATAGCCACAGCAGAAGGTGAAATACCTTGAAACCTTTGGTAAATTCATGTTGAAGGTCAGATGGAATAGTAATGGCTACCTCAACTGAACTGGATAGTCCTCTAGAAGTCAGCAGCCCAATTGGAGGGATACAACACAGCTCCTTGTCTAAACATGTTTCATTGTATGGGGGGAAAATTGCCTCTCTTGATTTCTCCTAGTTGGTGGATGGTCCTGCTTCTGCACCTTAGGCCTTGCAAAGAGAAATTGCCATTAAACAACTGGATAGTCCTCCAGAAGTTAGCAAGCCAGTTGGAGGGATACAACACAGCTCCTTGTCTAAACATTTTTCTTTGTATGGGGGGAAATATTACCTCTCTTGAATTCTCCTAGTTGGTGGATGGTCCTGCTTCTGCACCTTAGGCCTTGCAAAGAGAAGCTGCCATTAAACAACTGTGCTTTGTTTCCAGTTGACATTCTGAATAGTCAGGAGGGGGAGGAAGGGACCCTTCTTGTCTGTGTTCCCAGTCCCATCAACTCATTTGAAGTGGCTCTTTGCCTTTACCCTTTCATGAGGGCAGGGAGAGGCGGGGTTGCATTTGCTCACTGATATTTCAGCATCTCTAATTAATGGGAAAGATTATTCATGCATTTAAGCATTTAGAAAGGTATTCAAGTCAGAGTAAATATGAGTTCCATTTGGCAGTTCTTCTCCAACCACCCCTCCCTTCTAATAACCACCCACTTTCCCCATGGCAAGAGAGAAAAGGATGGTGCTGTGGGAAGGCAAGGAAGAAGAACAATATTGCAAAAGCAATATCCTTCACATTTCACTCTCACTTTGATTCCACCTCTTTCTCAGATCAACAAGAAACAAACAATAGTCCAAATGTCTGTTGCGCACATAAGAAAACACTTCCAGCAGAAAGGAAATACCACTAGGGGAAATTCTCTCATTACTCAGGCTGTCATTTTGTTCTTTTCATGAATTTGGAGGCTGGTATGAGGCCAAGGGTTGGAGCAATGCTGGGCAGAAACAGGAGTGTTGAGATGGGGTGGAGTGGAAGCAAAACTTATTGAAGGCATTTTTGTCAGAGAGCATGGTTAAAGAAAACATACACCAATATCCTATGCTGATTTCTTAGTTACACATACATAATGCCTTCTGGTCGGAGCTCCTAAGCTCACCCTAACAGCCAGCAGCTACATCGTGCAAAGGAAGTCTGTTCAACTGATAACTGGGGTGCAAGAAAGATGTTTTCAGATTCCTTACCTTCACCAAGAGAGGCCTCAAAGAGTAATTTTGGCAGATGTTCTGCTTTTGATGGGCACTGCTTTGGTCATTGGTGGAAAGGGGCCAGAGATGTCATTCTCCCTTGTACCCCAATGAGCAGCTGGACAGACCTCTCAGACTCTATGCAGCTGTCGGCACAAATATCGCTGTTTCCTTCTGCAGTCCCTTTCCAAATAGTGACCAGATGTGACATTGCTTTGACACTATTTTGAGTTTAATTGAAAACAGAAGTAATTGGTAAGGGGAGGTTTTCATGGACTTTTGTGTGTGTGTGTGCCATTTTCAAACAAAAACAAAAACAAAAAAAAGAGGGATTGGCAAACTTTTGACCAGAGGCCATTGGAACCGAGAGAGAGAGAGAGAGAGAGAGAGAGGTGGAGATGCCCACCTTTCCTGAAGGTAGGCACAAAAACAAAGGAGGGAGCAGAGGTGGGAGATCCCTCCAGCCGGAGGGGCTCTCTCTCTCTCTCTTTCTTGGTCCCAATGGCTGAAGAGAAAGTCAGGAGAAGAGGCAACTTTTGGTGCGCACGCTGGGGTCTTCAGACATGCCTCCGGACCCGAAGCGGGCCAGGCATGGTGGCTCCGCCCCTTGGCCCACCCGCAGATTGGGGAGAGGAGAGGAGGCGGCTGGAGTGCCAGGGGATCGGGGAAGGGATCGAACGCAGAGAACGATTGAGCGCCAGCTCTGCTCGCGCACCCGGTGGCCGGGTGGAGCACGAATGAGAGGGGCTAGGCGAGGCTCAAGGGCCCAGCCCCTTTGGGAAGAGGCAGCGAGGCAAGAAAGCTGAGGCTCCTCCCGGACTGCTAGGGCTGTTGTGAACTGAGGGAGCGCTCCTCAAGTGGCAATCGAGGGGTATTTACAGAGGCGGCTCTTCCCCCTGGCAAAAAAAGTGTTCTGCGACTGCTTACTTCGCATAATGGATGAATCGCCCCTGCTTTTGACCAATCTAGCTGTTTGGGCATATATTATTATTTTTGTTTAATAAAAAGGAGCCTTTAAAATGTACTTTTATGTTCATGTGCATGTGTGTATGGGGTACAGGAGGTGTTTGGGGGCAAAGAGAAAGTATGATCTATGGCACGACTGAGGTACAAAAATGAAAACAAAATACAAACACAAGGTGGCAATATGAGTAACTGAAAGAAGTGAGTAGTACTTGTTGTTTTGTAACATATACCTAGAGGCTTTTGTTGGATCTAGGAGGGGAAAATATTAATGAAGCATTGTTTTTTTAAAATGTGCTATTAGTTAATATGCTTTCATTAATGAGTCATTAGCCATCATCTCACTTTGAGGCTAGACAAAAAGCACACTAATGTGGAGAGTGCAGAGCGAGGGAGAAAATCAATCCCCTGAAGAGACAGCATCTCAAATACAGGGGGAAAAAACAAATCACTTTTTGATGTCTTTCTGATGGCACATCTAGTTTTTAAAAAATGCATGTTCATAATCCAGTTTAACTTCAGCAATGCCACATTTATAGGCTTCTTTCCAACTCATACATTCACATGATGGATTCACTGACTTGTGGATACTTGTTGTCCCAAAGGTTGTGTGTGTGAAACCAAGGCCAGTAAGACGTTCATCAACTCCTTTCTTTCTAAAAACCTGGCCTCTTGGCAATCAGAGATCAGCAAAGAAAAGAGATACTTAGTATCAGCAGAATGTCTATCATGAGCAGGGGTCCTATTCGCTCAGAAAATCAGAGGCTCAAGGCAGTGGCACCTTGAAAATCTTCATAGGGAGTCCAAAAGTATGACCTGATTTGCAGTAACCCATCAGTGGAAGTAAGTGATTAATCTAGTTGTGCTCTTCAAAACAGCCACCCCTTTTTAATGGCTGTGTGGTACATACAGCTCTACCATCTGAGACAGCGGGATGGCCAGGAGCTCAAGAGGAACAGTTGAGGACCTGCCGTTGCTGCTTCCTAGCATTTACCATTTCAAGCAGTTCCATAACTCTATTCATGTGCCTCCTATTATTTCAGGTCATGTGTACTGTTTATTTTTCAGGAAGCCCTCTCTCCCTTTGCTTACACTAAACATGCTCTTAAAAGAGTTCATTTTCTATCAATATTGCCCAAAGCAAGCCTATGGATATTCCTGTGATGCTTCCACTAACTCTGATTGAAACAGTTTGTCTCCGTTGGTCTTTTTAGATATAGATTTCTACCCAGGAAACAGATCCAGGGGTCCAAATAAAGATTTCACTGCTTGTAGATTTTGGAATTTGTTGTAGCTTTCGTTTCTTAAGTGTTCACTAGCAGCCACCATAGTTTTAGTAAGTGTTATGTGACTTTTATGGCAAGCAGGATACCAGTCACTTCTTTAGAATTACAATTAAACACACGCGTTTGCTGGTCATCAGAAGTACATTTTCCAGTACATTTTCACACTTGGGAACTTGTGAGTCTAAATAATGAGATTTGTTGTCTAAGGCTAATGACAGACAAAAACAGATCCGAGTCCCTTCATTTTAATGTACAGTTGTCTTGTTGTGAGACAGCTTGTAACATCCTGTAGGCACTGAAATGTTTCAGCATGGACATTGGACCATGCTGAACACATCTTCCTTTTTTGGCTGGAATTTTGCCTGGGTAAATAGGTCATCTCGGCTCTGGTATGTTTCTGTGTCTTGACTTCTTTACTTCCCACTGCCTGGCTTTGCTCCTTTGTGTTTACTCTCTGGCTTGTATCACATATCTGCCAATAATGCAGGTTCAATAGTTAGTGAACCACCTGGAAATATGTGGACTTCAGGCCAACATAGTTACTGAAGGTAATATGAGCACATCACATCAGTCTGAGTGTTTGGCAGGCAGTGCGATAAAACCAGTTTATTGGAAAAGCTCTATAAAACTTCCCAAGAGCTTGATTTTCTCTCCCTAGATAATCAACAGCAACACCACCTGCCTGTTACACTAAAGCAGGATGGAGAAAATCTTAGGACTGGTGGAAAAGGCCAGATTATAATGGTTAGACCCTCAGATCAATTCTAAAAATATATGCCCCCTTTTGTACCGGTGTCCTTTACTATGAGTTATGTCATCTATATAAATAAAAATGTAATGTTTGTTTGTAGGATTGACATAACTCAAAAACCACTGGATAAATTGACACCAAATTTGGACACAAAACACCTATCAGGCCAATGAGTGACCGTCACTCATAAAAACACTGAAAAACACCCCATTTCTTAAGGTTGGCTCTGCATCTCGTGGTGCCAGAGCACAGTCTGTTCAGCGCCCTCCAAGTCGCCCAGTTTTCTGTGTGCCCAGGAGGGAGTCTCTCATTTGGTATCAGCCATTGACTGAGGTTCTGGGTTTGAGCCTGCCACTTTTGGACTCTCGCTTGCTGTGGTGTTCCGGTGAGTGTCTCTGTAGATCTTAGAAAACTATTTCTTGATTTAAGTTGTTGACTGGCTGGCTGATACCCAAACTAGGGATGAGCTGGAGATGTCACTGCCTTGGTCCTTTCACTATTGGCTGCTACTTCCCGGCGGATGTCAGGTGGTGCAATACCGGGGGGGGGGCATGAGAGGACCCTCCTCGCAGGATTGCAAGACATCTGGGCATTCCCTGGGCAACATCTTTGTAGATGGCTGATTTTCTCACTCCAGAGCGACCAGAAGTGACTTGCACGCAAACAAGCAAGCAAAACAACCAATGATTATATAAGGCAGGACTTCAAAAGTATACTATAAACCCAAAGGTGAGAGTCAATGTGTGGTGAACCTCCAGGTTGACAAGTGTAGATGTACTCCTCGTTTACCACCATAACACATACATAACCAAGGGAACATACTGATCATCTTGAATTTCAAATACCCTAACTTTGATTGTTTGGACTATTTGGGATAACCCAGAAGAGCTAATGGCACTCTTAATGGGCAAGGATTCTGGAAGGCAATGTAACCCTCCACAAACTAGTTTACAGAAGATGCAGGAGCTGTTTTCTGAGCAAAGATAATTGCCCTCCCCAGGTGCCTTGCTCACAGAATCTGTACAATTTGTAAAAATGCTTCTGCTGTCTTATACTACTCGTATTACTTGTGCAATTTGACCACTTCTGCAAGCAGATGTTCCTTTAAATGAGAGCCAATTCGCATCCTATGAACAAGCTCTGAGTACAGCGAAACCTGACACATGACTCATCACTCAAAGCAAACTGGAACAGGTGTAATCTTCTAATGCTTCAATTAAAGAAACCTTTTAGAAAAGATTCAGCAATATTTATATAGAAAAAGAGCAGGAACATGGTGCATCATGTTCCTAGCAAGTAACTATTTAGCTAGTTCATCCCAACCAGTTCTGAACAGCCTGACATCTTCAATTCCCTTGAGTGCACATCCAAATGAAGCATTTCCCTACAATTTACCACCTGTGACCAACTTGTCACTGACTAAAAAGAGGCTGATTTCCAAAAAAGTAAAGAAAGGAGAAAGAAAAAAAGAACATATTTTTAAAAGGAAGCATTTGGCATGTTATGTCAAATGCACTATCATCATTTAGTCACCGTTTTGTGGCTTTTTATTTATTTAAAGCATGTTTAAACTTCACTCTTCAACTGAAAAGCCTTGCTCAAAATCAATAACAAACAAGACAGTCCCTGCCCCCAGGCTTACAATATAAACAACAGAGCACAATAATAAAAAGGTGATGGGGAGGAAAGAGGAAAAATAAGCAAACCTGGGTACTTGTTCTTAAAATTACAAACTGCTTCTAATTGCCAATTTGAATCAAGAATCCGAACGTATTCTCCCCTATGAACCATCAAGGCTGTTAAGATCTTCTGGAGGGGCCCTGCTCTCGGTCCCACCGTTTTCGCAATCGCGTCTGGTGGGAACGAGAGACAAGACCTTCTCGGTGGTGGCCCCCCGGCTATGGAACTCCCTCCCGAATGAGATCAGATCTACCCCCTTCCTCCTGACCTTCAGGAAGCTAATGAAATCCTGGCTTTGGAAAAGGCATTCCTAGAATAATGGCTGAGACCGGCAATTGACCAAAGTTATCGACCACATATGCAGATTGAGTTGGACATGATTTTATCTTCGCGAATTGGCTTAAATTATTTATTTTATATGTTTTTAATCTCATTGTTGATGTATGATGTTTTAGACCATATTGTTAGCAGTGAATCCTTGCTGTTAGCCGGTCTGAATCCCTCTACGGAGGTAGAGAAGATCGGGATGCAAAAGTTTTAAATAAATAAATAAATAAAACATAAAATGGCAAACATTTGATGCCATCAAAAACATGAATACATTTATACATATAATTAAAACAGAGTAAAATACATTGGCTAATAAAATGAGTCAAACAGTCAAGCATCAAGGAACACACAGTCAGACAATTTAATCTGTAGAAGATGTAAAAAATATAGCTCTTCAATAAATTACAATAAAATAGTCATTGTTAACTTCATCCATTAAAAGAGTCAGTGATGTTTAGATTTGGGTTAAGAGTTAAGATACTTCTTTCTGAGATCCTTTCTCTTTTGCAGACAGGCACGTGTGCCACGCAGCTTTCCATGGCATTTTTAAGGAGGCCCGGGGAAGGAACTTAAAAGTAATGACCTGGAGCTCAGTGGCGCTATCCTATCCTCCCTGGACTACCTTAAAAATCCCCTCTGTTTTGCCTGGTGCTGGCAATCTCCTTTCTGCTTCGGTTTTACTAAAAGCTGTTTTTACTCCAGAAGAAGGGTAGGCTTCTCTTTTTGTTTGCTAGAATTACTATTATTAATAATAATTGTTATCTTTTAGAAGTATCTGAAGGAGAGGAAGGGAGGAGAAAAAGAAGTTAAAAGGGTGATTCAGTCTCCAAGCCCCTAAATGCGTGCACACCTCACCCATCATCCCTCAGGTCCCCAACTTGCAGTCAGTCCCACTAAATAAAAAGAATCAGGAAGATAAAGGAAAATAAAAAAAGATTCAACTATGATGCCGAATAGGAGACGAGAAGCCATGATTGACTGTCATGTGGTCCCTTTTCAGATGTGATTCTGTGACAGCTGGGCCCTTGCCGTTTCGAGAAATGGAATGAAACAGATAAGCCAAATGGCTAAAGGGACCAACTAAAAATGGATCAGTGGACAAGTTTAGTAGTAATATAACACATATGCAATCTGAGCCTACACCACTGTGGGGATGTGGCATCTTTTGGTCTTGATTGAACTTGATATTACAAAGTGTCTAGTCCCTATGCAGGAACATATATGTTGAATCATAGAACTGAGAGGGACAGCCACCAAGGCCCATCTAGTCTATCCTTGTCTCCCAGGAAGCCTCTGCTAAAGCCATTTTCAAATATTACCATCTAATCACTGTTCAAAAGTCTGAAATGAATGAGAGTTTAGCACATTCCAAGGCAGCTGCTGCACAATCAAACAGGTTCTACTGTCAGAAAGTTTTCTCCCAATAATGTATTTTCTTGTAATTTCTGGTAGAATTGTTATTCCATCTTCATATTTTAATATGGCTTCAACCTAGAAGTTAAAACGAGACTATCATACATGGAACAAGCCAATAAACAACATGCTGTTAAAGGGTGATGATGCTCAGTAAAGTAGGAGCACTGAGGAAAAAGGAAGGCCACATTGCAGATTGGATCAATAAATGAAGCCACAGCCCTGAATTTGTAAGATCTGAGGAGGATCATTGATGGCATGGCTCATTAATAGTCCATAGTCATAGAAGCATCATAAACTGAAGCTGACTTTTTGTCAATTGATACCAGCCAAGCACACTATATTCCAGTTTGGGTTCCAGATCTGCTACTAACTTAGTTGATCCTTTCAAATCAGGCATTGGCAAACTTCAGGCCTTCAGGTGTTTTGAACTTCAACTCTCACAATTACTAACAGCCTACTGGAGGGCAGAAATTTGCCCATACCTGCTTCAGATGCAATCTAATTGTCAACATCATTCCTAAATTTATAATTGCCACAGTAGTGGTGCATCCAACATGACCTTGTCCTTGCCCTTGTCTGTTCCAGATTTACTCCCCACTCTGCATCAAACCAAGTACATTGCTGGAAAGAGCTCCCAAACATCATGGTCTGGAAGTATGTTCTGTTCAAATCAATAAAATACATCTTGTTATATTTCACTTGTGATTGGATGTCCTGGCTAACATTATCTGTTTCTGTAGCTGAATATCTATTGGAATAACCGTGTTGCAGAATTCCTTACTCATTATACCCACAGAGGGAAAAATACAGGCAGCCCATCATTATTTGTCCATATGAAATAAGACTCGGTGGCAAACAGGGATATCCTACAAATCTTGTTTCAGAATAGATTTTTGCCTTAATGCTACGTGGCAAGTTTTCATTAAAGCAGGCAATAAAGCACTCCTTGATGCTAGGCTATGCTGTCATCCAGGGGACATCTGGAAGACATTTTTGGAGAGAGAGAAAAATGACTCCTAAAATAATCTTGACAATTAAACTGAGCCATTGAAAGGAAACTGTGCAATTCTAAGAACTATTCCTGTCTATTTTGGGAGAGCCAATAATGGAATATCACCTTATATCTAAATGCCAAGTAAAGTGTTTGCATTTATATAGCTGCTTTCCATTTATGGATCTTCACCAATTCATCCCTAGGAATTACTTTTCTCAACACTAAAACATGCTGGCCTGAGAATGAGACACATCAGATCTTTAATATATACATCTAATCTCTCCCTGTTTTGATTTTGAGGTGCATACTAGTGATTTTGGTACAGGATAAATTTCTCCCCCAACCACAACAGATCATGTTTAATATTCTACGCTTGCAACATTTTTTGGTACTACATGTTCCCTTGATTGCAACTGCTTCTTTCCTGTACTAGATTCCAACCAAAAATGCAGCAATCGAGATTGCGTTCACTTCCAGGCCTCGTTGGACCATATCTGCAGTCATCCCACACAATCATTATACTGGCAAGTTTGGTCGGAGGTTGTGGTCAAACAACAAAGGAAGGGTTACATGCTTTCCACATTTTCAACATAGGATCATGTCATAAGCAGGAAGATGTCCTAATGCCATAAAGACAAACTGATCTAGCTAACTGATTATGTGCCTAAGCTCTGAGACCAAGGCCATTTTAAAACACATTCAAAAGAAAAGGCAAAACTTTATTTGAAAGTAGTATCTGAAAGGTTGATGTAAATAGAAGGGAAGGAAGGAGCTGACTGCAGGGAAGATGCATATTCTGAACCACAATTCCCAGAAACCCATAGCTAGCACAGCTATGGGAATTGCAGTCCCTAAAGTAACATTTCCATTCTCTGGAGTCAGAAAGAATTCTTCCCATGAGCAAAAGCCTACTCAAGTCAACTTTTGTTGTAGCTACTTATCAAATGGTTTTCTTGGCAAGATTTGTTCCTCTGAGGATGAGAGGAAGATCACCCAGTGGATTTCCATGGCTGAGCAAGGATTCAAGCCCTGGTCTGTAGACACATAGTCCAACACTCAAACCATTCCACCCTGTTGGCTCTATGAAATCAGTTTACCCAAGAACAAATCAAAGGACGTCAGGAAATGAATGAAGTTTATTTATTTATTTATTTATATTTCAAACTTATATGCCGCCACTCCTCTAGGGCTCGGAGTGGCTTGCAAGAACAATGAATGGTGCAGGTACACATTGAGATAGGACAGGCAAGAGCAGGCAGCTATAGATGAAAACAGTGTAAGCAATCAACTCCTTTCCTCCAGTGCTTCTCAACCTGTGGGTCCCCAGATGTTTTGGCCTTCAACTCCCAGAAATCCTAACAGCTGATAAAGTGGCTGGGATTTCTGGGAGTTATAGGCCAAAATATCTGGGGACCCATAGGTTGAGAACCACTGCTCTAGTTAAGGATGAAGGTAGACAAGCTTCCCTTCCCTAATTTGCAGCACCATACTTTTACCTCTAGGACTAGCTCTCCCCAGATCCTTGGAAGGGAGAAATGACAGCAATGGAGCAAAGCAAAGGGCAAATAGTAGCTACAATACACAACTGCTTCATCAGAAGAAGAGGAGACTCAAGCTGTCCTTGAATAACATGAAAGCTAGTAAAAATTCAGGGATAAAGGATGTCCAGAACTTCTTTTATTCTGAGGTCCTTGCAATCGAACCAGCATTGCTGCCAGACTCCTAAATTCCTTTGCTCTACACAGAAGATGGAAAAGGACTGAAGGGGGGAGGGAAGAGCCTGCTTGATAGAGCCTTCATCTTCCTTCCCAAGACTGACAAGAAGGGGCCCAATTAGTGCCAATCATGATGGGGAGACTCGCCCAACTGGTTTTGGAAACCAACTCACTTGTCAACCTCCCAAGAGCTTAGCTATTCCTTGGTGACAGGGGCCAGACTTAAATATGATCCACAAGGGTAAATAGCACGGGATCACAAAACTCTGCAAGATGGATCACTAGGCATTTTTTTTCATTGCAAGCAAATTCCTGTACAATATGTCAAAAGTGGTCAGACAAATCCTTGTGAAATGGTCTCCCTGACACAAAAACAAGTATTAGTTATGATTGTTATATTATGAAGAAGACTGGCCAGTGTTTGAGAAGATTCCCTAATTCTAAATGTCAGCAAATTCTGTACAGCTCCTTAGGAAAACAGGAGTTGCTTTATCATAGTTTCATTTTAATTTTGGAGTGCTTTATTGCCTGCTTTGAATATGTTTTAATGGTTTTTAAATACTGTTTATATTTAATCCTGTTTTAATGTTTGCCTATTTGTATATTTTAAATTATATGCTGAGGCTTTTATGTTAAGTCACTTCGAGTCTCCTGCAGGAGAGATAAAGCAGAGTATAAATAAATGTACTGCTACTCCTCCTCCTCCTTCTACTACTACTAAAAATAATAATGTTATTTATTATAAGTATGAAACTATAACTCGACAGGTACCCCATATAATTTGACTTGGCTTTAATAAAGTTCAAAGCAACTACTCTACTGGGCATTTGTAGAATTATTACAATGATAATTGCTTCTATGGTCTAATAGCTACTTGCTTACCATATGCAATCTAATCTTAATCACATTCACTGCTAATAATGTCACTTTACAGATTACTGCCTTATTAGGATCATTCAGGGGGAACAATCAAGTTTATATTTTATTGACCATCCACCTGTCCCTTTTGGTTAGATAAGCACCTCACACAGAGATTTAATCATGGCACAACAGAATACAGTACATAATGAGAAAAGTCTTCTTTTCCCAGCCCATAAGGGTTTTCCCTTTTGCAATGATATTGCAGTATCCAAATTATATTTGGCCAATAACTGAAGATGCTGGTCATTAAAAATGTTGGGGCAATTCTAACACTTCCGGTTTTATTTAAAGATATTTTTTGAAAAATAGACAATACCATACCAAATGAAAGTATATAGTTTGAAACTTGAAACTATGGCACAACTTGCTATTTTTCCCAAGCCACTGCCCAGATGGAAGCAAAAGGAGTTTTGTCCATGAGCACATGGAAGGTCTTCTGCCACTCACATCACTTTTCTATGCCAGGAAAAATAGGCAGCCGATAAAAGGGGAGATGATCTTTATCACCATTTTATTCCTTCCTCTGCAGTACCTCATCTCTCCCCATATACAGGCTTCTCTGAAGGACTGTAATGCCCTCCAGAACAGTGAAAAGAAGTTTGAAGGCCATCAAAGGACAGGTGGCCACCCTCCTTCCAAGAACCCATTTCCATTCCCTGTCAAAAGGGTTAGAAAGTACAGCTTTTACTGCAGCCCCAAGATTTCTTTTGCCTGGCCTTCAGCATTCCCTCAATTTTAGTGGAAAAGTAGAATTTTTGTCTTGTCCAAAAATATCTTATGTGGGAGATGGAACACTTCATTCACCATTTTCCAAGCAGATATGAAGTTAAAATTCACCATTATCGCCAAGAGGGAGGACTTCCCCTTGTCCCATTACTACCACCAATGCAAGGACCTCTCTTGTCATATTACTATGACCTTCACCAAGGGGGACCTATGAGATGCCCTCAAGGTACTTGTGTGACAGTACTATCAATTCCCTTTGACACAATCCCTCTTTACTCATTGCTGCAACCAATGTAGTGTCTGAATCCAAGCTGTCTAGTTACAGCATTACTGTAGATCAGTGTTTCTCAACCTGGGGGTCGGGACCCCTGAGGGGGTCAGAAAACACAGTATGAGTTTGAGCCAATTCTATCGTTGGCGGAGTTCAGAATGTTCTTTGATTGTAATGAACTATACATCCCAGCAACTACAACTCCCAAAAGTCAAGGTCTATTTTCCCCAGGCTCCACCAGTGTCCACATTTGTGCATATTGAGTATTTGTGTCAAGTTTGGTTCAGATCCACCATTGCATGAGTCCACAGTGCTCTCTGGATATAGGTGAACTACAATTCCCAAACACAAGGTCAATACCCACCAAACCCTTACAGTGTTTTCCGTTGGTCATGGGAGTTCTGTATGGCAAATTAGGTTCAAATCCATCGCTGGTGCAGTTCAGAATCCTCTTTGATTATTGGTGAACTATAAATCCCAGCAACTACAACTCCCAAAAGACAAAATCAATCCTCCCCCAACCCCACTAGCATTTACATGTGGATGCATTGGATATTTGTGCCCAGTTTGGTCCAGTGAATGAAAATACATCGTGCATATCTGATATTTACATTATGATTTATAACAGTATTAAAATGACTGTTATGAAGTAGCAACAAAAACAATGTTATGGTTGGGGGTCACCACAACATGAGGGACTGTATTAAGGGGTCACGGCATTAGGAAGGTTGAGAACCACTGCTGTAGATCAAAGGCATATACAGTCAGCCCTTCACATTTGCAGACATTTGGGATGAAGGACTCCCACAAAAGGAAAAAAAATCAGCCAACCAAATAATTTTTTTAAAAAAAATGGCAGGGGCCTCTCCTCCCCCTGCTTTTTATATGATTTGTCTATTACTTTTGCTTACCTTAAGAACCAATTTGGAATTACACAGCATAAAATGTTTTATTGCATGAGAGGTTGCAGCAGTTTGCTTTGCCTTAACCAACCAAGGGGGCAAGACTGCTATTCTCCCTCCTGCTACATTCACTGGGAGCAAACTTTTTTGTACTTTGAACTGTTTGAAGTTATTGAAGCAGCCAAGAATAAAGGGGGAAAGTGCGTTGATGAAAGAGAAACTGGGCATTTTGAACACAGCTGAGAAAGAAGGTTGGGGAAAAAATCAACAGGGAGGATCCCAATTGAACAAGAATAGTTGGAATGGATAGTATGTCGTCCGCAATTAATTTTAGCACTGATAATACTGATAATGGCCACTTCCCTTGTGAAATACAAGTAATATTATGACGAAAGAGCAGCATGGAAATTATTTATTTTGAGCTAAATTGTTAAATCAGTTGGGGCCTACCTTTTAGCTAAGTTTTGAGAAGTTTGCCCAACAAAAAGCTTCTTCAGGTGCTTAGTGCAAAGTGGAATTTGGTTTTCTAATTTCTTTTTCTAAAGCCAGGGACCAAGCTGAGTTGTCAGCAAGATCAGAAAAGATATTGGCACTAGCTCTATATAAGATTCCATATTGCCCTAAAGTACAGAAATACATCCCCCATATATTCTGAGGGGGTGAAAGTACATATCAAGCAATTATCCTTAGCAGCGATTAATTTCCAAAACAAAGCTAAGCCTTTATCTCTTCCAGCTTTTTCTATATCTCCCCAGAGCTCTTTTAAATTAAAGCGATTTTTTTCCTCTGGTTTTGCTTTAAAAAATCACTTCCTCCTTAGATGTTGTATAACTCTTGGATATCTTAGGGGGTTTGCTTTCACCATTAACCCCTCTTCTTTGATTCCTTACCCAGCACTTGGCACCTCATATCCTGGATCAAACCACCCACCCCTGGGACATTTAGTCAGAGCGGAGTGTGGTTTTGCATATGACAAAGTGGTCAGAGATGGGAAACTAAGCCATTGCAGAATTTAGAACAGATACAATGACTTTTCAACCACAGTAACTCTTTCCCAGCTTCATAGGCTTCATGGAGTGCAAAGTATTCTCCTGTCCCCCCCCCCCTTCTCAGTTATTAAGGCCATTAGTATTTTAATTAGTTATAATTTCAAAATCTACATGATCATCTAATCCAGAGATCACAGACATGTGACTATTCAGATATTGTTGGACCACAACTCCCATATCCTTTTAGTTATGGACATTGTGTGGTCTTCTGGCCACACCTAGCCCTTTAGGGTTCCTGCATGGCAGGACTCCCATTAACTTCCAATGGGTCTTTGCATCTCGCTACAATTTTCAGATGGAAAAAAATATAACAAAAATCCTTATTCTTATTTCAAAATGTTTTGTGGGTTCCTCATGTTCCAAACACTTGCAGGTTAGGAACATGCCCAAATCTGGGCTATTCTGTTAGAAAATTGACCCTACAACTCCTGAAGAGACCCCTGATACAAAGGCCTGGAATGTCAGAATCCCAAATTAATTGGAAACATGTTAGATCAGAAGAGCTGGTGATCACCTTCTGGCAAAGGCTCAATATTAGAATTACAGAACAACTCTTTTGAAGATGTAGTTATTTTTAGCATAGTCAATTACAGCTCTGTGCTTTCTTTTCATTAGTATATTTGCTTTGATTGCACTTAATAGGAACCTAATTGACTATTTGCAGAGAAGAATCCCAGCCAAATGGATGATATCATCTTGAGATAGCCTGAAGTATGTAATCAACTCATCTTCTCATGAGAACACATTCTCTCATGAGAACCTTTTTTTTAGCATAACATATGGGAACCAAAAATCAAGCAAAAAATGTCCTCCCATCTAGTGTCATCTAGATCATTTTGTATGAAAACTCTAAATACAATGATAGCATTAAGACACCTTTCTTCCAGTTCCCTGACAAAGTAGTTCTATACCTAATTTAGAAAAAGGCACCTTAGGCAGGAGATACTTTTACAAATATAATTTTCAGTGGACCAAACTAAACCAAACATTGTTAATTTCTATATGCAAATGATCTTAGTATTTTGTATAACTCAGATCAATTCAATAGAGACTGAGGCCCCTTCTACACTGTCATATAAAATCCAGATTCTCTGCTTTGAACCGAATTATAGGGTAGTAAAGACTAATATAATCCAGTTCAAAGTAGATAATATCGAATTCAAATGGCAGTGAAGTTGGGGCCTGAGAACATAAGAGTCCTGGTAGATCAAAACAAAGACCATTTTGGGTTGTTGTAGGTTTTTTCGGGCTGTATGGCCATGGTCTAGAGGCATTCTCTCCTGACATTTCGCCTGCATCTATGGCAAGCATCCTCAGAGGTAGTGAGGTCTGTTGGAACTAGGAAAAAGGGTTTGTATATCTGTGAAATGACCAGGGTGGGACAAAGGACTCTTGTCTGCTGAAGCTAGGTGTGAATGTTTCAACTGATCAGTCGACAATTATACAACAACAAAGACCATACAACAACAATACAAAGACCATTTTAGTTCAACCTTCTGTTTCTTCAATAGCCAATTCTTGGTCTTCTTAATTTTCTTTCAAATCAGGTCCCACCATTCCCCATTGTTACCAATTTATCTTCCTTATCTATCCCACCTTTTGACCTGTGATTCTCATGTCATCTTCTTACTGTTCATGCCTTGGCACATCTAACCATGGTATAGCATAATGAGCCAAACCAGCAGCCAGAAAGTAACTGATAACTAATTCAAGAAGGCTGTTGGATCTCGTTCTTGACACTAAACTCACTTGTGCTTCTTCTTCACATGCTTGAAACCCTTCTGTAGCTCACTCCATTGAAGCAGCAATCCATTCTGCTCAAGAAACACCCTCACTGAAACAACCCATTCACCACAAGTGAGCTACAGAACATCCAGGTGCTGGAAACAAAAGGTAGGAAGAACAAATTTAGGTCAAAGCTTAACAACGAGACACAGAATAAGTAACAGCTGTTATTGCTGTTTTTGTTTTCTGAAAACAAAGCAAGGCTTGTTGTTTTTATTTTGCATTTTGGTCTCTTGTTTTAGTGGAGGGTTTTTTTTCCAAAATGTCTCCTCATTTGAGACAAGATTTGGCTCATGGTGTATATATTTTTTAAGTCCCATATAACAAAGGCAGATGGAGAGACAAATCTATCCCAACAACAGTAGCAATCTGTGTTTATGGAAATGTGCAGCTGATGGAACCAGGAGCTGATTAACGAAACCAATCAATAAACAATAGAACAGGTTTATGGTCCCCTACTGTAGCGGCTCATTTTCCAGCATCTGCACTGGATGGACCTGATGATATTGGCAGAGGTCTGTGCATTCCATTTGGGAGAAGGTTCTTCCCTTCAGAAAGAGCTACAACAAAACAACTGGAAACATTGTAGCTTGTGCATTTTATTATTATCTCATTAACGATGCTTGCCAGACAATAATTAAAAGAGGAATAACCACAATCCCTCAGATTGCAAAATTGGAATATTCATGCAGACTAGAGGGAAACAATTTTGCAAAACAAAACCACTGGGTATCATTTCTAAGACCAAGTTACGAGATGACTTTTTCTATTCATTCAGATGAGTTCACTTCAAATTTTCCTTGGCTCCCTGAAATTCTTACACACAGCAATAGCAAGGCAATGCATGCAGTCACAGGTCACGTAAAAGCTTCCTTGTTATGTCTTAAAGCTACTGATTTTTTCCTGAAGTCTTTTGGTGACTTTTTGTGAGCCAGGGCTTCTATGGCATCCTGACCTCTTAGACCTTTCCTTCCCTGAAGCTGTGTCTGGATTCTCAGCTTAGGTTAAGAAGTTCACAAGGAAGAGTCAGTCCCACTGAGAGCAGTAGGACTGGAGGCAAAAATGTTGGGAAGTGATCCAACTCCTAACATGGTGATTCTGGCCCCCATAAATAGCCACCTTGAAGCCCATCCTGGGAGAAAGGCTGGATATAAATTCCTTTATTTGGTTAATGAAATAGAGATGTCTGGAATTGGACCCCTAGGTGCTTACATGCCACACTCCCATGAAATAATATCTACTACATAAGTCAGCTATATTTCAATAGTAGGTTATCAGCAGAGGCAATGAACCTGGAATTGTTGAATAAAAAAATAAAGCAAAGTCCTTTACTGAGAAGGCTGGCATGTTAAGCTGCCTCGAGTCCTTTTGAGGAGAGGGGGCGGGATATAAATAAAGCTGCTTATTATTATTATTATTATTATTATTATTATTATTATTATTATTATTATTGAAGTCTGGTTGGCCCCCTTCCTACTCTTTTTCACTCAAGAAGGACTTTGTGTTGCAAATGATATAGCAATAGTATGTGCAAAGTCATCTTCTGTATTTAATTTTAATATGTTAAACTGATAAGAACAGATACTACACTTGATCTTAGCCAAAAGGCCGAGAATTTTAATATGTTACAATAACTGTAGTTGAAAAGTGTTTTGATCCCAGTTTTACTATATATTTTTTAAAATCTTTGTAAAATGAGATTGTAATTTATCATAATTATATTCTGAATTTTTGGAAACCACTTTGGATCCCATCCTTGGAAGAAGTATAAAATCCACACAAACAAATAATAAATTCCCAAAGGGAGGAGTCTGAGAGAGCTGGTTCTAAAAGCATTGAAAATATCAGTCTACTATAATAGGTTGCTTATTTGGATCACTACGTGCTAATACAGAACTCACAACCTCTGAGGATGCCTGCCATAGATGCAAGTGAAACGTCAGGAGAAAATGCTTCTGGAACATGGCCATACAGCCCGGAATACCACTACAACCCAGTACAGCTTCCTTGCTCTATAATTTTTGGGGGAGTTTTATTTTTCCAAAATCAAGGTAAGCATAATCTTGAAAGGAAGCTTTCAAAACTTCATGGCAAAATGTAGATGTTAAAAGACACCAGCAACCATGTAGGTTTCCTTTGGGATAAGTCATTCATCACATGTTGTCCACATCGCTCTTTGAACAACAAGCCCTTCCTGAAGCATTCTGCTTTTCACCTATACTCTCTCCTTTCCTTGTTTGCTGAATGAGACTGTATGGATGGTTAGAGACACCCTCTCCCTGCCTGTTAGAGACACCCTTCCCCTTCCCCTGTAAACCAAAATCATCTCTGGAATCCATCTCAAAATGGTGATAGGAAATAAAATTATGTCTTAGCAGATGAAAATGAAGGTTTTGAGAAGTAGTACAGGTCTATAGGTTTACAGGGCAATAAATTATTATTATTATTATTATTAATGTTATTATTGATATTATTATTCAAAGCGTTTTGGAGGGGATTCAGTGTGGTGGGTGACTTCAGAAGTCACAAAAGCAGGTGCAGGGGATGCATGCAGCCCATACTATGTACATTTTTACTCACTTTAAAAAATCCCAAAAGAGGATAATCCCAGATTTTCACAATATTTGACCAGTGTAGTAATAAATATAAGGGAAATGCCAGTGATTTCAATAAAAGTGTAGTGTAGACCTATGATGGGGAAAAGCTGTGGCAAGGCTTGCCTGCGGATGCTATTTGTTTGAGATGCTAACTGTTGTCAGGCAAATCCAAGGCCTCTGCTCTGCCTTTTGAAGATCCTTTGCTTTAAACCAGACTTTAAGTGGACAGCCTTTCAAAAAGAGGCAAATCCTCTCTTCTGTAAAGCAAAAAGCTATAGTGGCCTAGTGTGCGTTAACACACAACTGAGACTTAGAAATCATATAGTAATAGCTGTATTTGGAAATGTTTAATCTGAGTGTGGCATTTACCTTTGCAAATATTAGACTTTGCAATTCTGGAGGTGACCATTTTATGTTTTTTTCTGCACAGGCAACATGTAACAAAAGGCGTTTACAGCTAAAATTTGTATCTGTTCTTTTTTTTTCATTGCAAGAATTAAAATGAGCCCGAAGTGAGAGCACTGCAAGCATGAAGGAATTCATTCCCCCCACCTCTCCAGAAAAAAGCACTGTAAATGTTAACATGCCTTCCCTCTTTTATTTACCGAACAATTTCAGTGCTGACCTAGACAGAATTAGCCATAGAACATAAGACATTAAAAGTCCCATTTGCCCCGTTCCTGCTCTTTCTGTCTCTCTTTATTAATGTTCTGACTTTACGGGACAGTTGGTGTAATTAATTTCAATATAAAAGCAAGCAAGATAAAAGCAGGGCCCAGCAAGTG
Source organism: Anolis sagrei ordinatus (assembly GCF_025583915.1). Taxonomy (NCBI): domain Eukaryota; kingdom Metazoa; phylum Chordata; class Lepidosauria; order Squamata; family Anolidae; genus Anolis; species Anolis sagrei. The sequence goes on from NW_026847882.1 coordinate 27,345,695, forward strand.
AGAGTCCCCGATTGCAATCTGCAGCTCCGCAGTCACCATATTTAAGTCAATTAGACTGCTCAAGAGTAAGTGTGTTATTGGACTGTAGCCCTCAAATCCCATTCTTGTCAATGACCCTCGGTGTGTTTCTCAACAGGAGTTAATCAGGTATAAAGCAAGCTCTGGATGAATTCAGTTAGAATCCAATTTAACCTTTTATTTAAGAGTGGAACTGAGGGACGACAACAGAGCTTGTCCAGTCCTTTAAAGAGAAAGCATACAAACAGAAACATTCACCAAAAGGTCTACATTTTTATTTAGAAGATTTATGTTGCCATGCCTTTCTGTCAAATGACTCTCAAGGTAGCTATATTATTACAGGTTGAATAATATTTCTAAAGAGAGTACGGACAAGGTACTTTGTCAGACTACAGCTCCTAGAATCTTCCATCCAGTTATTGTTATTATTATTTACTTGTACTTTGCTTTTTCCTTAGGATTGAGACCTAAAGTGGTTCACAAGTGGCTCCAGGCCATTCCCGACACCTGCTAACATAGGGTACCATTGGGTTAATGAAGATGGATAGAAACATTTGAAAAATAGTATGTATTCCTGAGGGTTAGAAAATTCTGACATGGAGAATCCTGGACTGACGAAAAGCTTCTCAGCTTACAACTTACTAATCTACAAAATAGCTATGGTGATCCAGGCTACGGTCATCTCAAGACTGGACTACTGTAACGCCCTCTACATTGGCCTTCCACTGTCGGTGATCCGGAAGCTCAAGTTGGTACAAAATGCAGCTGCTCGGCTTTTTGCGGGAATTCCGATGAGATGCCACATAACACCAATCTTACTACAGCTGCATTGGTTACCAATTGAGCACTAGATCACTTTCAAAGTGATGGTACTCACCTTTAAGGCCTTGCATGGTCTGGGGCCAATGTATCTGAGGGATCGTCTCACCCCCTACCAACCCCAGAGATCCCTCCATTCTGAGGACCAAGATCTATTGGAAGTCCCCAGTGTCAAGACCTTGCGTCTAACGGCAACCAGACGCAGAGCCTTTACAGCAGTGGCGCCATCACTCTGGAATACTCTGCCACCTGAAGTCCGTGCCTTGCGGGACTTATCAGCTTTCTGCAGGGCATGTAAGACCTACCTGTTTCAACAGGCCTTTGATTTTTAATATTGCTGTTTTTCAATTGTTTCAAATTGTTTTTTAATTGTGTTAGATTTTAGCCATTCTTGTAAGCCGCTCTGAGCCCCAGGGGAGTGACGGCATATAAGTTCGAATAATAAACAAATATAAAATATCCACATGTTTTCTTGGACAGGCAATTAATATATGCACAGAAAATAGTATTTTGTAATATTTCTATACTTTAATATGTATTGTACACAAAATGTTGTTTTGCATACAAAAATGAAAATTTCCACAAAATGGGTAGTCATAGTATAGAATTTTACGAATGTTTTTGATGAAGTATTATGGGTTTTTTTTTTGGCAGAAAATGTTATTTTGTGTGCAAAATAAGTGAATTTTGCATACAATATGCTGAATTGAGAATAATCATTCTTGCATCCTGGCTAAAGGAGGAATAAAACATCAGACAAGAACCTGGCACTGCCAGAGTCTGTCCTGGCAAAGAGGCTCAACTAGTCCTCTTTGAGGGACTGATGGCTAGGGGTCTTTGTGGCCTTAAGAATGGAACTGGCAAAAATTAAGAACCAGCAATGCATGTTTTTGTCTTTAACTGCCCCAAATATGCCTACACAATATGGGAGGATTGTGGGAAAGACAGAACAGTTGTTCTATACCACAGTGAAAACCATACATCCTTCTATTTCATTTAAGAAATCCCACTGCTTTCCCAACTGTCCAGTTTGTTGTTCCTGTGCCATCTAAGCCACCTTTGTTCTACAACCTTCATAGCATCTTTCACAAAGTTTCAAGAAAGACAGTAAACACCAAGGGCTGCATTATTCCCTAACATCCTGGAACACAATCAGCATGGCTTGCCTTGTCAACAACTGCTATAAAGAAGCAGGTCTCAGCCACCTCTAACAGGCTTCTCAGCATAATGCAATCAACTGTCTTCTTTGCAACTTGATGAGGCATAATTCCAGGTCTAGCAAAACAAGCTACGAAAACACTAATCTTGCATGCAAGTGCTTCCTCTGATGCACCACCTATCTCACCCAACAGTGCACTGGATCCTGTAGTGCTCTGCAAAACCCAGCATTCAAAAGATTCAAGGCCCGAAGCATGCTTCACATGACATGGCAGACGTCTGGCATCTTCAGGAAGTTTTCTTAGCATGTGCTGGGTAGGTCACTGCATGCAAATAAGTCCAACTGTTGTAGATAAAATGCTATTCCTAGGTAGCTTCCTAAGTAATATTTTACTTAGATATTTGGGGTTCTAGAGAAGAAAAATTTGCTACAATGCACAAACAAAGGGACACTTAACAAGCAAACTAAACCTCTATGTTGACCTTGTGTGACATTCTATTTCTGTTCTGTGCCTTCAAGTTATTTCTGACTTATGGCAACCCAAAGGCAAACTTATCACAGGGTTACCTTGGCCAGATTCATTCAGAAGAGGTTTGCCCTTGGCTTTCCCTAAGGCTGAAAGGGTGTGGCTTGTCCAAGATCATCTAGTGGGTTTCCATGACTGAGTGCAGATTCAAACCTTCGTATCCTACCATCCTAATCTCCCAAGATCCTAGTTCACTCCTTAAGCCACAATACCACACCATCTTTCCTTATTTTTATAACAATATACAAATAGTAGTGATTGATTAAAGCATAATAAGGTGTACATACTAATGAGAAAATAGCAACTGCTGAAGTTCATAACCCTTTATTAATTGGGTTGTTGTAGGTTTCTAGAGGCATTCCCTCTTGACATTTCATCTGCATCTATGGCAAACATCCTCAGATGTTGTGAGATATTATTAATTGTAACTATGAATCTATGCCATTTCTTTGGGAACACAAAACATGCAGAATATATTAGTCACAAAATCTGACTCCTTGAGAAACACAGGTTTTATGGTATGTTTGTTTTGTTTTCAAACATAATACTTCTTATCGGATTTGCTTAAACATCTGTGTCAGAGGCTGACTGAATCTGAAGAATCTAAATTCAGTTTCTGGTTCTTTCCTGAGTAGATCTCCTGAACCAATTGCTGAATGGTAAATTGGCATAAAATTAATCTCACAGATTCAAGACAATGTGTGGCCTCTCTATGGGATTGAACCACTGAACTGTAGATCATCGTTTTCTGAATGAACTACCTTCAAAAGAGGAAGAGTAACCCTTAAAAATGTTGTTGAGCTTTGATTTTCATTATGGTTGCCACGTGAAAAAAATACTTTTTTCTTTTAAATAGTTGTGTAGAACAGGGAATCTCATCCTAAGCTGACAAGGGATAGCTACTGAAATTTCCAACTCAGAACAACCACTAAAGGTATGAGAGCCTTCTTTTGTTTTCTACTTGGGAACCCTAGTTCCCATCATTTCTAAACCACAGAAAAAAAAGAGATGATGGAAGGGACACTCTCATAATACGTGATCCACATTTGTCTTACTGCTGATTCAAATCCTAGATTGACAATGTCTGTTCAGAAAGACCATTGGTGCAATTTGCTCTTCCACCAACAGACCTTGGTCTGAAGAACATGGCTTTCCTATCCATTTCTTGATGATGGTCAGTTCATGTATATTTAGTTAATTGGTTGTTGGCAACAGGGGTCTATTGAATGTATGCTATATATATGTTGTGCTCCACCTTGAGTCTCCTTTGGGGTTTTTTTTTGTCGTGTCAGGAGCGACCTGAGAAACTGCAAGTCACTTCTGGTGTGAGAGAATTGGCCATCTGCAAGGACATTGCCCAGGGGATGCCCAGATGATTTGATGTTTTATCATCCTTGGGGGAGGCTTCTCTCATGTCCCTGCATGAGGAGCTGGAGCTGATAGAGGGAGCTCATTCTCCTCTCCCCGGATTCGAACCTGCGACTTGTCGGTCTTCAGTCCTGCTGGCACAGGGGTTTAACCCACTGCGTCACCAGGGGGTGAGAAAGGTGGAATATAAATGCTTTAAACCAGGGGTCCTCAAACTGTTTAAACAGAGAACCAGATCACAGTCCCTCAAACTGTTGGAGGGCTGGATTATAATTTGAAAAAACATGAATTAATTCCTATGCACACCACACATATCTTATTTGTAATGGAAAAACACTTTAAAACAATACAATAATTAAAATCAATTTTAACAAACATAAACTTATTAGTATTTCAATGGGAAGTATGGGCCTGCTTTTGGCTGATGTGATAGGATTGTTGTTGTTGTTGTTGTTGTTGTTGTTGTTGTTGTGTGCCTTCAAGTCATTTCAGACTTAGTTTGACCCTGAGTGAGGGATGGGTAAATGACCTTGGAGGGCTGTATCCAGCCCCCGGTCCTTAGTTTGAGGACCCCTGCTTTAAACAAACAAACAAAACAAACTGCATTTGGGCCAGTCTGTCTCCCATACCTATGCAATTTTCTTAATGAATATATCAACAATTGCTTTTACAATCAACTGTACATCTTCTTGGGGTTATGAAGTTCAAGGCTAAAAACTTATGTGATTGCAATCAATTTATTCTGTTAATCATGAAAACATTTTGGAAGTATGTGGCTGGCTTACGCTTTTCAAATATCTAATGCAGGAGAAATTCTCTCCCTTCCAAGTGGAATCTTTTTAGTTTATAAACTGCAGTTTCCCGCTGTAGAGAAGACTCTATTCAAGCATACCATGGAACTTCTCATAGGCAATTAATCTCCACATCTCTAGAGGAAGCACAATTTACCCGAGACATACTGCGACATCTTCTAAAAAATATACTGACAGTGGTCTATTAAAAAAATTACCAGAACACAGCAGACACCTGCCATGATAATGACCAACCTGATCCATCCCTGTTGATATAATAGGCAGAAGCAAGATAAGGATATTTTCATATGTTAAATTCTGTTGCTATTGTTATTTGCACGAACAGAATCAAAAACAATTTCCTTGTCTTTCTTCTCATTAAAATAAGCAAGTTGTTAGGAGAGTTCGTATCAGGTGGAGCATGATAATTCAAATTGCCTGCTGTAAATCAATCAGAACTCATTGAAACCAGTGCAGGAATAAGTGAGTTGGGAGAGTGAGGAAGTAGACTGACATACAATAACTTACGTGCTATATTTTATTAATGTAACTCTTCAGACACAGTTAAAAGTCAAGCCCCTGCACAGAAATTTGGTCAAGGCTTGGTAGCATTACCAGCCATTGCTTTACATTTCTTTCTTTCTTTCTTTACGACATTTCTACCCTGCCTTTCTTACCCCCGAGGGGACTCAAGGCAGCTTTACATACAGGCAACAATTTGATGCCCTTAATACAATGTTCACTTTAATAAATATTAAAATAGAATTTGAAAGTACATAAAAACAATCAAAACATTTAAAAACAATACATTAAGAGTTAAATGTGTAACCCAGGAGCGTAATCCGGACCGTTCCAATAGTCATTGCACATTGTTTCGAGTCTATCTATTACACCAGTTCTTTAAACGCTTGGTCTCAAAGCCACATTTTCACAATCTTGTGGAAGGACAGAAGGGAGGGGGTTATCTAATATTGCTGGGGAGGGAGTTCCAGAGTTGAAGAGCTACCACTGAAAGGGCCCTGTCTCTCGTCTGCAAGGGAGGTGGAACTGAGAGCAGGGCCTCCCCAGATGATCTTAAACTTTCCCTATTTTATGTAATACTGAGCTGAAATGACTCTGTGAATAGATACTGATGATTTCCACTAGCTTCCTAACCTTGGTTGACTACAATCCTCTCACTTCTGCAGGAGTCTACCGTGTACCATGCAACTGTGGACAAGTCTACATAGGGACCACCAAACGCAGCATTGCCCAAACACGAATCAAGGAACATGAAAGGCACTGCAGACTACTTCAACCAGAGAAGTCAGCCATAGCAGAGCGCCTGATGAATCAACCTGGACACAGCATTTTATTTGAGAACACAGAAATGCTGGACCACTCTCACAACCACCATGTCAGACTACACAGAGAAGCCATTGAAATACACAAGCATGTAGACAATTTCAACAGAAAGGAGAAAACCATGAAAATTAACAATATCTGGCTACCAGTATTAAAAAGCTCTAAAATTGCAACAGCACAACAACAGAGAGGAAACAAGGACATCTAATCACCTCTCAACAAAAGTTTGCTCTAGGCACTGTCAGGCCATTATATGCTAATTAAGGTGGTCAGTTGAAATATTCACACCTAGCTCCAGCAGACAAGAGTCCTTTGTCTCACCCTGGTCATTCCACAGATATATAAACCCTTTTTTCCTAGTTCCAACAGACCTCACTACCTCTGAGGATGCTTGCCATAGATGCAGGCGAAACGTCAGGAGAGAATGCCTCTAGAACATGGCCATATAGCCCGAAAAAACCTACAACAACCCAGTGAAAGCCTTCGACAATACAATTGTATAGTTTATAAAATCAGATTACCTAGTTCCACAGTAGATGCTCCCACTTATTTCAATCTTCAATATGCATCCCTTCAAGTCACGTTTTCACTAATAAACTCAAGGCTTAGTTTGATATATGATACTTCTTCCCATTTTACAATGTATGGGAGAAGTTCAGATGACTTGTTACATCTCTTGAACCACTGTGATGTGGGTTTGCCTTTGAAAACATCTTAGACTAAAAAGCTTACAGAGAGCACACAATTCCTTTCCTGCATCCACTCAGTTTCCATGCACCATTAAAAGTGATGGCCTATGTAAAACTAACTTTTAAATATGACCTTTATAAAAGCTTTGTGTATGGATTTTAAATATGTTCTAAGCTGTCCTGAGCTCCATTACTGGGGGAAAGGTGGTGATGATGCATACAGAGTGGTCCTAGGTCACCTACAGAAATCCATAGCCAGTAGGATCTTGCAAGTCAAGCCTAACATGCTATACACTCCAAAACACTGTGAGATTGAGTATAATAATTGTTTTGTTCACAAGCCCCCATAATTTATTAGGTACAATTGCAATGCCTAATTTGCCAAGATGTTTTTCCAACGTGTAAGTACACTTCTGGTCAACGTGTACTGATAGTTTTAAAAGACCCTGAACATGCAAAACGTGAAAACAACATCTTGTTGACTTCAACACCTATTTAGATCATGTGACTTAAATTTCACATTATTAATGCACAATCCGAAAATCTCCATTTAATATACTGAGACACCTGGAATGTAAGAGACCCACTAAGACTAATTAAATCATGAGTTCTAATTTCCCATTGGGAGTGAGTAAATTTCATATCACGTAGGAAGCTATGGATCAGATGTCATCAGCCATTCTGCTCAAAAAGCCAACCTCATTTCTACACAATAAACAAGCAATAGAGGTATGAATAATAATTTTCTTGAAAAAAAAACCAAACTCATTTTCCCCTGCAGTACCATTATATTGGTTTATTATTTTTCTATGCACAGTGACAATAATAAATCACCTCAGCCGAGGTGTTGCTATTTACTATGCTGTTTAAAGGAAAGCTGAGTTGACCGACATTTGCATTAGGCCCACTTTAAACCAGAGTTCTGCTCACAACATGGAGATTGTGTACACACACCTCCCACAGGGCAAGGACCAACATACACACAAGGTACTCACAGTAATGCTAAAAGAGGCTCTTGACAACACAGCATGCCTTGCTTGCAACAAAGCAGCATCATTAAAATGAGAGTAAGCAAATAAGCAGAAAACAAAAGGAAACTGGCAAAAAAAATCAACCTAGTGAATCAAAGTTCATGGCTGTGAAATCCCCTACAAGAAACTAATTGAGAATCCACTTGCTGATTCATTCATAGTTGGATTTTCTATCAATATTACATGCCCCTCAAAAACTACATATCTCTCTGAACACTGTTTATTTGAGGAGGTGGGGAAAAAAAAAAGAAATGATACATTCTTGGCATCGTCTCCTCCAACTGTCCTAATCTGGTAAGGATTGCCCCTAAAATCCTCTGCCACCCCCTTATATTGTTTTTTAAATGCTCCAGCTTATATTTACTTATTTTACTTTTTATTTTCAGTTCACTCCATTCATCACAGATTGAGTTAAAAGTACAAAGGAAGTGTGCACTCAACAGGGAGGATAGGAGTAAGGTGGCATCTCAACCCTTTCCTGAAGGCTGAGACAAAAGCCAACTGCTGCAGCTTTTCCTAGCTTGTCTGTTCTTCCTTTGACATCTGGGTCGCATTCTGAAGTTCCACAGCCATACATCGTGAAGACACAAGGTTTCTGGAAGCTGCCAACTGCTCAAGAGTAATGGTCAGATCCTCTGAGGTTGGAAAACTTATGAGTTGGGGTGTAACACAGTGAGCTGGCAAAGACCAACTTTGAGCTTTTTTAATGTGCTTTTTTAATGTTTTATTGTAATGTGTACTTTGATATTTTACCAATTGTATGTGTTTGTATGGTTGGAAACCGGGCTGAGTCCCTCTTATGAGGTGAGAAGCTCGGTATATAAAACTTTGAAATAAATAAATAAGTCTATAAACAAACAAAATATCTTTGTACCTGTCCTAATTTGTAAAAATAAAATGAAAAACAGAAGGTTGATGAAAGGGGGAGCATATTAGACCAGCCTGGCAGGGAGTTGACCAAGAACCTGAGCGCAACTACCAAAACGTTTCTTGTGTTCTCACCAAATGTACTTTTCAGGGTTCAGTCTGCAGACAAGACCTTCCGATGATCAGAAAACCTGGGTAGGCAAACACTGGATATGTGTAGACCCATGATAACCTTCAGACACAAAATTGACCCAGGATGATTAGCAGATTATGTGACAAAGTAGACAGTGAGGCTCCTGGATTGGCCAAGTCTGGCTTTACAATTGCAGGGAGGTTTTCCTCCTGCCTTTGACTACTCTAAAGTAAAGGTAAATGTTTCCCCTTGACATTAGGTCTAGTTTTGTCAGATTCTGGGGGGTGGCGCTCATCTCAATTTTTAAGCTGAAGAGCTGGTGCTGTCCATAGACACCTCCAAGGTCATGTAGCCAGCATGACTGCATGGAGCACCATTACGTTCCCGTCGAAGCAGTACCTGTTGATCTAATCACATTTGCATGTTTTTGAATTGCTAGGCTGGCAGAAACTAGGGCTAACAGCAAGAGCTCACCCTGCTGCCCAGATTCAAACCAATGACCTTTTGGTCAGCAAGTTCAGCAGTTCAACTGTTGAATATGCTGCATCACCAAGTGCTCTCTACCTCTAGATAATGTGTCACTTTCCAAATAACAAGTAACACTGGCCATTGCACCTTTTGGTGCCTCAACTGTTATCTTTATTTCTGGGTATACTTGACCTACTGATTCCAAAAATGCCATCACTTTACCACCTATTAGCTCCATTATTTGAGATACAGAACATATGGCATCTACCAGTCACCATCTCATGCTTTTCTTGAGGAGGGTGTGCCCAGATGTCCTGCCGGAGTTTTGGTATGGCATCCGGACACATAACACCCCCCCCCCCCCAAAAAAAAAGCCTCTCCTGGTGCATAGAAATGATGTGCCAGGAGAAGCCGGGGAGGGGGGGGGAGGAGCGATTTTCCTACATGCCAGAAGAACTCTGGCAGTATGATAACTGTGGCTGGGTAGGTTATTTTCTTTTTTTAAAGGCTTTTTGGAGGGCTTTGGGGAGGGGGTTAGAGCCCTCTGTGTTTTCCGGGCTGATTCAGCCAAGAAAACACGAGAGGGCTGTATATACTGCCTCTTCCGAAGTCCCAGAACTTCTGAGGAGGCAGTTCAGACAGCGACCGCAGGAAGACCCGGATCTAATCCACTATCAAATTATTAGGGGACAAAGTGGGATTTTCCTGCTTTGTCCCAAAGCGATTCATTTTTACGTGGGGTATCATTTGGATACCCCACGTAAAAATCCAGGAGGGCACACATTTTCCACACTATGTGGATGTTCCCCAAAACGCCAAGATTTTTTTTTTGTTGGGCTATGTATTCTGTGACTGTAAGAGAAAAGAAAGAAAAATGTTAAGATATCTGCATAATGTCTTTATATCACAGGCAGAAACGGTTCAGGTGCCTTGATTATGACTCACCAGTTATAAAGTTTCAGAAAGCATATTCCTCTGGTAGCTCTAGGACTGAAGTCCACACCTGCTGCACTAGCAATCTTGAACACGAGGAATTCTCATTCCTGGCTACTGTTTCCTCTGATCATTTCCTTAGTTCTCCTTCACAGCATTGCAAGCGACATATTTGCAAAGCAATGAACACAGGATACCTTTCCAGCTGGGGCTACTGTGGGTTTTTTTGCTTGCTTGCTCTCTGAACAGCACTACATTTTAGAATTGTCCATTAGTATTCCACAACCCACAAAGATTCAGTCATTGGGCATTCAGTAAAACACCTCTCCGACAGTGTAGGGACAGCAAACTGCTCTCAAAGCTAATCTTCAAAGCTGACCTTTTACAAGTTTCACTGATATGCTAAGTGAATCATATTTTGAAGACAACTCAGCCAACTTTTAGAAGATTTTTTTCCCTATAACACTCTGTTGTTTTAGTCTGGCTTAATTTTATTCTGCAAATATATCTGGTTTTCAATGGTCAAATCAATGCAAAGACATTGTTATGACATTTAAAAATATCTTAAACATGTAAAATGGTTGCTATCACAGAGGTTCAGCTAGTGGCTAAGAGATTAGTTTTTTTTCATGTCAGGAGTGACTTGAGAAACTGCAAAGTTACAGAATGGGGGACGATGCCTGGCTCGAGAGCTGTATGTGTGAAAAAGATCTTGGAGTCCTCGTGGACAACAAGTGGACAACAAGTTAAACATGAGCCAACAATGAGATGTGGCGGCAAAAAAAGCCAATGGGATTTTGGCCTGCATCAATAGGAGCATAGTGTCTAGATCTAGGGAAGTCATGCTACCCCTCTATTCTGCCTTGGTTAGACCACACCTGGAATATTGTGTCCAATTCTGGGCACCACAATTCAAGAGAGATATTGACAAGCTGGAATGTGTCCAGAGGGGGGTGACTAAAATGATCAAGGGTCTGGAGAACAAGCCCTATGAGGAGCGGCTTAAGGAGCTGGGCATGTTTAGCCTGAAGAAGAGAAGGCTGAGAGGAGATATGATAGCCATGTGTAAATATGTGAGAGGAAGCCACATATTTAGGGAGGAGGGAGCAAGCTTGTTTTCTGCTTCCCTGAAGACTAGGACGTAAAACCATGGCTTCAAACTACAAGAAAGGAGATTCCATCTGAACATGGGAAAGAACTTCCTGACTGTGAGAGCCGTTCAGCAGTGGAATTCTCTGCCCCGGAGTGTGGTGGAGGCTCCTTCTTTGGAGGTTTTCAAACAGAGGCTAGATGGCCATCTGTCAGGGGTGCTTTGAATACAATATTCCTGCTTCTTGGCAGAATGGGGTTGGACTGGATGGCCCATGAGGTCTCTTCCAACTCTATGATTCTATCATTCTAAGTCACTTCTGGTGTGAGAGAATTGACCGTCTGCAAGGGCATTGCCCAGGGGACGCTTGGATGTTTGATTGTTTACCATCCTTGTGGGATACTTCTCTCATGTTCCCACCTGGGGAGCTGGAGCTGACAAAGGGAGCTTAACCAGCACTCTCCGGATTCGAACCGCTGACCTATAGGTCACCAGTCCTGTCAGCACAAGGGTTTAACCAATTGTACCACCGGGGGCAGAGAAATTAGTGACAGCTATACATAAAAATTATATGAATCATGACATAATGTGAACAGAAGTTTAGTTTCTTCGAATCCAGGAGCTTGAGTGAAAAAAAGATGTTAAATTAGATCACAAGGAAGGGTCTCCTTCCTTTGATCCATTCTGCCTCCTTCATCAGCATATCATCAGATTCCACCAATGGTATACGTGGCTGTGTGTGCACATTCATTATTTTCTTCTATAAGAAAAATTATAGTGGAGTCACCAGATAAATGGATGAAAATACCACAGAGCTTGGCATATATTAAATAACGTGTGGAAGTCTGTTGGAAAAAAGACTTATAAAAACAGATATTGCAATATGTGAAAATATCACTTGAGTAAGAAAGTTATGAAAACCCTATTATTTGTGTTTGTATGCACATATAATAGGCGGAGAGAGACTCGCAGTCACCCTTAGAAAAGAAATTTCGACTGCAATTTGCCTCCCCCTGGGTGAAACTATCTAGACGTTATCTGTGCCACCTCCTTTTCATCACTGAAGTTAGTAGCATGGTCTCAGTTGAACCTTCAGAAGTCAAAGGTATCTTTGGACTTTTTAAAATGCAACATTCTCATATTATTTTGTCAATCTTTTTGTTTATACTCTCTTTGTATTTTTGCTACCAACTGAATTCACTCTAGTGTAAGGGCTCCTTGGGGACCACAGATAGCTCCATCTACAAATGCAACAGAGAGACAGATTTGTTGCTAAGGTAATGGCTAGCAGTGGAGAAATAGAAAACTCTCCTTTTTACAGAATGGAATATGGCTGGCTTGTGATGTCCTTGCCAAACTGAGCTGTAAAGAAGACACAATATATCATCCCAATAGAAATTGCTGGGATTTATGGCTAGAGATGCATCCCCTCCTCTCAATGGGTTGTAATTCTTGCCCTCCAACCTGACTGGAGATGTCAATGATAGAAGCTAAACCAGGCAAAGCAGAAACATAACCACTGAGGTCTCAATAGAAGGAGGAAATTACAGCTCAAGACAGTATGATTTTTCCACTACCTGTCAAGATCATCTTAAGTTCTATGGAGTGCAGAAGTTTCTGCAGTGACCTTTTGCAGACAGGAGGGAGAGTTGAGAAACCTATTACCGTGAATAACCCAATTTGCTAGGTAAGTGTAAGTGGCAATTTCCCTCCTTAAATACATTACTGTGAAAGGTAAATGGCTATAAACAGAAAGTTGTGCTTTCTTCTCTCGCTCTCAAATGATGTCTTAGAGCACCGTTTATAGGGCATCGCCTTAATGCGCTCTTCCTAGGAGAAGAGCTTTGAGGGTCATTGATGCAGGATGTGGTACATTTCCTTATTGATTTAGTGGCATGTATGCGTAATTTAAAAACACGGAGGAGGAGTATTTGAAACAAGATATACTACAGAGCTGTAGCTCTTCTAACAGGAGTTAGGTTTTCATCAGCAAAACACACTCGGAAATGGAAAATATGTAAGTGAAGCATCAGAGCCATGTCATCATCCTGAGACTATAATTACTCAATGCCTCCCTTTATGCCTGCACTGTATAGGTGATAGGCAACAGAATCTGCAATGCATGTCCTTTATTTTCAAAATGGGTGATTTGGAAGGCGCTGAACAGACTGTGCTCTGGCACCACGAGATACAGAGCCAACATTAAGAAATGGGGCTACAAAGTGGAATCCACAACATGCAAGTGTGGAGAAGAGCAAACCACTGACCACCTGCTGCAATGCAACCTGAGCCCTGCCACATGCACAATGGAGGACCTTCTTGCAGCAACACCAGAGGCACTCCAAGTGGTCAGCTACTGGTCAAAGGACATTTAATAGAATACCAAGTCTGCAAACTTTGTGTTTTGCTTGTTTCTTTGTTTTTAATGCAATACAACTGTTTTGATTCGCTCCTGACACGTTAAATAAATAAAACTTCAGTGGGCATGGAGTTGTAGTCTATAGGAATCCATTCTGTATGGATGCATCTGTCTTTAATTGGATATTTAGTTGCAGAATCCTCCATCACAGACTGGATTTGGTTTCAGACAAAATTACCCTATATGGACCCCTTAATTTTATGAACCTTTCATAATACCATCACAGGTTTTGTGTCAGGAGCAACTTGAGAAACTGCAAGTCACATCTGCTGTGGGAGAACTGGCAGTCTGCTAGGATGTTGCCCAGGGGGAGCCTGGATGTTTGATGTTCTACCATCCTTGTGGGAGGCTTCTCTCATGTCCCTGCATGGGGAGCTGGAGCTAACAGAGGGAGATAAACTCGTTCTGCCCAGATTCAAACCGCTGACCTATCGTTCAGCAGTCCTGCCAGTACAAGGGTTTAACCCATTGCACCACCAAAGACTCCATCACAGGTGAGGACATGAAATAAAGCATTTTTGGTGGCCGCTTCCAGACTGAAACTCCATCCCATGAAAACTAGGTAGGTTACTTTCCTGCTTTCTTTCCACCAATAAACAGCTTGTCATCGAAACAGACCTTTAGCTGCATGCTGGCTATTGTAGAAGGGTCTTTTTATGGGATGTACTGTTCTTTTATGTTCATCATTATGTTTGAAGTAGACAATAGGTGCATAGTCATTGGAGAACAATCCTTTGTCTATATAAATAAAAATGTAATGTTCGCTTGTGGGATTAACATAACTCTAAAACACAACACTCCTAACAGACCAATGAGTGTCCATCACTAATAACCCCCCCCCCAAAAAAAAAACAGTGGAAAGGACTTTAAACCCCCAAAAGATAAATGATGAAAGATAAATGACATACCGAAAAAAGGGAAGGAAAGGGAGGAGGAAGGAAAAAGGAAAGGAAGAAAGGGATGAAGAGAAGGAAGGAAGGAAGGAAGAAAAGGACAACCACTGTTAAAAACCACTGTGTTATTTCACCATAGTGCCAGTCAGATAGTGGGAAAGAAGACTATAGTAAGTACAGGAATAATTTGTTAAACTAAAATTGTATGAGAAAGAGAAAGTTGAGAAATGGCTTCCTAATAATTTATATTTCTAAGTATATACTCACCAATTTTATCTTGCACATACAAGACTGTACACATCAATTCACTCTTATATCTTTATAGATCCATATTGTTGATGAACTTGAAAAGAAAATATCATATATGTATAAAATAAATTTAATTATAAAATAAAAAGAATGAAATGATACAAATCCTTCTAATGTAATGAAGGAAAGAAAAAAGAGGGAAAGAAGGAGAGAAAGAGGGAGGGAAGGTTGGCCACAGCAACGCATGGCGCGTACAGCTAGTTAAATATATATCTACATATATGTATTTCTTTAAAGCATTTCGCCTAATATACATTAGTGCCATATGCAATTTTTGAGCCACGAACACCATTGTAACATTTGGAAATGTAATCGATCAAAAGAAGACCTGGATCCCCACTCTACATGGGAAGCACAAATTAAACTGCCCCCTTTAAAGGTGGAGCAAATGAAATTCTCCAGCATCTCTACTTGAAAGCTGAATTCCTGTTCACAAATGAGCTTTCCCTGAGTACAGCTTCCATCGCTGCTCTGCGGGGCATTGCCCAGGCTGCCGTCTCTTCCCACCGGCTGTTCTGCTGCAATTAGCCAGATTAGCGACAAAGGGATGTGAGGATGCCATCGCCATCCTTGCTCTGTGTGGGTAAGCTACGCAAACAGAGACCCGCTGCCACAATGGAGACTTCATTTTCTGATTACAATTCCTTAATTATAAAAGCACGTTTTCACAGTGGAACCATGGGGATCTCTTCGGTCCTGGGTGGCTCTCATCTGGAATCAGATTAGCTAGTCCTGCCTCTAGCAAACCCTGCCCAAATAAATGCACAAAGCAGCACAGCAGAAAATGCAAGGCAAAGTATGGGATTTAATCAGTTACTTCCCCTCCCCATGTTGCTTCTGATTGTGTCATTTCTGTTCATTAAAGAACATGCTGAGCTCCAGAGCTGACCTCTTCATTTGGAAAGCATTTCCCAGCCAGAAGTATTTTTCTCTGTAGATTTTCAGGCTAAAGCTAATACCTAAAAAAAAAATTAATATGTTTCCCATATGGTGTCAGGCTCATCTCTTCCATTTCCAACATTTCATAAATAAGAATGAGGACATGTGTATCTAATCAACATCGGAGTGTTGTTAAGATGGCAAACATCATTAATGAGGCAGAGTGCACACGTTTGTGGATGCTGCAGCTGTTTCTTTTTGCCTGAAGCTACTGGGAAGGGGAAGAATCAGTGCACTCCTCTTAATACTCTCCTTCTTAATACACTCTTCCTCCTCCCAAATTAACTGGGTTCAAACTATTTTTACACTGTGTACTCTAATTGGAGCAACTGAAATAAACTCAGGACGAAGCAGGATGGGGAGACTCTTCTCCCAGAGGTGTGCCTTCATTGTGTCTTCGACTAGAGCATTATCTTGACTTATTCAAAATCCTGCACTTTACTCCGGCCCTCCTACTGTTCCTCATCATTTGTTTAGATTATGTCCCCTATACACTTGATCTCTAGTCCCTGTACATTTGATCTCTACACTTTCCATTGGCTCTTTCAAGGAATTATTGCACTCATTGAGCCTGATCCCAGCTGTGACTTATATCACAGCTGCATTGTTTTTTGATGTTGTTTACAATTGTGTTTTGTTTTATTATTTTATTGTTTGATTTTAATATGTTTGATTTTATATGTGATTTTTGGGCTTGTCCCCTTGTAAGCTGCCCCGAGTCCCTGTGGGGAGATGGTGGCAGGGTATAAAAATAAAGTTACTTACTTAAAATGGTACAATTTAAAATGAATTGGCAAAGTTGCATGACAGAAGATTAACTGGAACAGCTGGAGGAAATGCAGCTATTTGCAACTGCAACACAATATCATATCCATGGGGAATCAGATTTCGGGTCCTATGACCTCATCACCTGGAGGCTGAAAAGCACCTTCTCCCCACTTCTTAGCACTACTGGCATGCTGTCCATCGGAGCCCATGACATGATGAAAGGCTGCTTCCAGCAGGGCTCAGTTAGGCTCTGTGCCAACAGCGTGATAAAAGGGAATCATGAGGAGTTGGTGATATACCCAATTCTTTATAGAAGGAGCTTGGGAGGATTCAGAAAGAAACTGGGGACATCAGGAAAACACTTAGGAAGGGACCCATGACAAATGGTGGTAAGAGCACAAAGTGGTATGCTAACCCATGGTTTCCCCTGCTTCTCCCCAGTTTCTCTGCCTCTATGTGATGTGGTTCCTAGTGTTATTTGGGTCTTGACCTCTAAAACTGTTCATGGGGTAAATGCAATTTGCACTCTAGAGTCCTCATAGGGATAGCTGTGTTTGTCTACACATCTGAAAACAATGTGACAATTCACACAGGAAAAATGTGCACCATTTGTAATTTATACACCTAGTTTTTGAACTGTGGTGTTGGAGGAAAGTTCTGAGAATGCCTTGGACAGCGAGAGGACCAACCAGTCCATATTTCAAGAAATAAAGCCTGACTGCTCAGTGAAGGGAAGAATAGTAGAGGCCAAGATGAAGTACTTTGGCCACAACATGAGAAGAAAGAAAAGCTTAGAAAAGACCATTATGCTGGGGAAAATGGAAGGAAAAAGGAAGAGGGGCTGACCAAGAGCAAGATGGGTGGATGGCATCCTTGAAGTGACTGGATTGACCTTGAAAGAGCTGGGAGTGGTGACGACCGACAGGGAGCTCTGGCGTGGACTGGTCCATGAGGTCACAAAGAGTTGGAAACAACTGAACGAATGAATGATGACGATGACACCTAGTTTTTATTCTCAGATAAATTAACATTATGATAAATGGGACTGGGGACTATGACACAGAGGAATGGCTTCAAACTACAGGAAAGGAGATTCCACCTGAACATTAGGAAGGAATTCCTAACTTTGTGAGCTGTTCAGCAGTGGAACTCTCTGCCCCAGGGTGTGGTGAAGGCTCCTTCTTTGGAGGCTTTAAAGCAGAGGCTGGATGGCCATCTGTCAGGGGCACTTTGAATGCATCTTTCCTACTTTTTGGCAGGGGGTTGGACTGGTTTTATTGCATCACCAACAACCCTTCATCAATAGTATTTTCTAGCTCTACTATAGCAAATCTTGAAGCGTTCAGAGATTAAACATGTGGAACTGGTATCTATTTCTCTGCATCTTCAACAGTCTTTGGGGCTTTAATCAGGTTGAGGGCCATCACAAAAATATACACTAGACCACCTGTGCTAAAGTATATTTCTATGCAAATTAATTTGACAATTCTGCTGCATAATTACTCATTTCATCAAAATCATATTGGGTATCATCTTTATGACACCTCTGCACAGCAACTAATGCAATGGGTTTGCAATTTCTGCAATAGTAAAATACATAAAGGCTTTCAGTTTGGAATCATGACTTTCCATATGTGAATGGGGAGCTTCTATTCGGGATTCCCACTCATGTATACAAGTTGTATTCATAAAGAATGAGATTTTGCATACTGGTATAACTGAAAATCATGCTAGCACAGCTAGATTAGAGCTAGACAGGAGCAAAATATGAGTGACTGAGGTGTAAGGAACTGAACACTGGAGCAGGACTCTGGAGAACAGGGTTTGAATGCCTATTTGGTCATGGAAATCCACTGGGTGAACTGGGCGAATCATACTCTCACGGCTTCAGAGAAAAGGAAGGGGAAAACACTTCTGAATAAAATCCTGAATTAAAACCCCCACGATAACTTTTCCTTTGCAGCTCTATAAATTGGGAATGACTTGAAGTCACATATTGTGCAGAATATAGCAAGTATTTGTAGGGTTGTATGGAGTTTGAGACTGCTTATCTTCACTGGAGAGACTGTTTACATCGTGTCCTGAACAGCTGTGCAATGCTCAAGCTAGTTTAACACAGTATGCACATCCCTGATAAAGATGCCACATTTGTGCTACATCCTTAAAATTTCAAGGGCATCTAATACCAGTTTAAGATGCTAGGAAGGTTCAGCCTCCTTCTTATATGTGAGCTGTGAACTCTTGTCACTAACAATAAGGTGTTACCAGAGAAACTTTGTCTCCAGCCTCTGTTAGCTAAGACCAGAGGAAAAAAATGTGTTCTCTTAAATCATGATTTAGGAAACAATACCTAATTGGTTGTTTTGATCCAGTTAAATGGAGCATGCAGAGAAAGAAATATCACCTTTCAATTTGAAGCAGGTGAATTGTTGAAAAAAAAAGGCCAGCAATAGAGAAATCAGAGTTTGACAGGAAAAAGTGGGGAGCTGGAGCCAGTATCTGGAGAAAATGATGGCCGAGGTAGCTTGCCGCCTCTCAAACCTGGATTTCTCAGTTAATCACCTTGGTTCAGATCTTGTTTTCTTTCAGGTCCATGTACCTGAAGCCTAAGGAATCTTAATATAACATGATTCTGAGAATCAAAAAGATGAACAGTTGGCAAAGCCTAAAGTAAGAGTTGCATAGCACTAAACCTTAGATGTGATGCTTGGCCTTCCAATACTAGCAGACTCATTTTTCTTCTTCTTCTCCATACTCAATCACATTTCCATGTGATCTAAGCATACTAAAGAAGACAGAGAAAAGGACATGTAGAGGAGGGGTGGCGTAGGATCTAGGGAAGTAATGCTACCCCTCTATTCTGCTTTGGTTAGACCACACCTGGAATATTGTTTCCAATTCTGGGCATCACAATTCAAGATAGATATAGACAAGCTGGAATGTGTCCAGAGGAGGGTGACTAAAATGATCAAGGGTCTGGAGAACAAGCCCTATGAGGAGCGGCTTAAGGAGCTGGGCATGTTTAGCTTGAAGAAGAGAAGGCTGAGAGATATGATAGCTATGTATAAATATGTGAGAGGAAGCCACAGGGAGGAGGGAGCAAGCTTGTTTTCTGCTTCCCTGGAGACTAGGACACGAAACAATGGCTTCAAACTACACGAAAGGAGATTCCATCTGAACATGAGGAAGAACTTCCTGACTGTGAGAGCCATTCAGCAGTGGAACTCTCTGCCCCGGAGTGTGGTGGAGGCTCCTTCTTTGGAAGCTTTTAAACAGAGGCTGGATGGCCATCTGTCAGGGGTGCTTTGAATGCAATATGTGAGAGTTTTATATCAATTGAGTCATTTCTTAAGTGAAAAAGTGAGTAAGTATTTGTAAGGACCATGTCCAAGCATTAAATGAAGAGCAACTGTTAAGCCACCTGTGATAGATTAGATGCTACAAATTGGGACTAAGTACTGTGTGTTGTAGAGAAAGTAGAGATTGTTGAGGAGAGTAATGAGACTGTGAAGAGAGCAGAGAATGCTGGAGTATTGAGTAGAGCAAGAGCAAGAGGAAGAGATTGCTGAAGAAGCTCAAGAAAGGTTTGCTGGAGGATTGAGGATTGAAACTATTTCTGTGACTATTGTATATAAACATTTCTTTATTGGAAGAGAGTTTGTCTTCTGTTGATTGTTCTCCTTGAGCAACGGGGCGCAGCTTCCGCAAAGGGGGTTTGGATGCTTGGAATCAACCCCAACTTTAAAGCAGCGACACAATAGCTGCGACACAATATTCCTGCTTCTTGGCAGGGTGTTGGACTGGATGGCCCATGAGGTCTCTTCCAACTCTATGATTCTGTGAAACCCAAGAGATGGACATCCAACTTCTGCTTAAGGATTCCCAAAGAAAAAGAGTCTACCACCTTCTATGATAGTCTGTTCCACTGTTGAATACATTCATTAGATGTTCATCCTAATGTTTATATGGAATCTCGTTTTTCTGGAAAATTGAACCCATTTTCTCACTGGCAACCAAGCTCCATCTTCTAAATGACAACATCCCTTCAAATATTTAATGATGTCGAGGTACTTGGGAAGTTTAGAGAAAGTACGGGACTTTTGGATTTTATTCTTTTGTTACAAGAAAAGACAATCTGTGCTCTTTTAGCTGTTGTTCTAGGTGTCATCAGCAGTAGTCTTGTGTGTTTTCCTCCTTTTGTAGGCAAATGTTTCCCACTGTTCTAATAAAAGAGAATACAGGAAATCTACATGCTCCTACCATCATCCCTGCCTTTTGCAATCTGTCCAATGAAGTCAAAGTCCACTGCTTTACAGAGTTCGGAAAAGGCCCAATCTGAAGAAACTCTGATGCAGCTGACGTATTCCTTATTTCATCTGGAGTTTTGTGTGAATAAGGACCCAGTGGAGTTGAGCAAGATTGATCTTATAAGGCTGCCTCTCTACTCTCTTTAACTTTTGTGACCCCAGGCACTGCACAGAGAGTTTGCTGAGCAAACAGGTATTCCAGGACTTTTCCTAGGTACAGATCAATTTTAATTACAACAAAGCCTTCCCACAATAGTGCTGCCAGCCAAATGGATCCCAAACTGTGTAGTTTTTCCTTCCTTCGTCCACTAACTATCTGAAATTAAATGGCAAACTCTATTGCGGCAGGGGCATTGTCATGCAAACGAAGGAAAAACAACTTCCTTTCCAATTTTCTCATGCAAATAGAGACTGCATTGTTGAGACAGAGAATGTGTTTTGCCATCTCAGTGGTTCTGCAAGAGAGATAAGAAGGATTGCACAAGTTTTGCAATTCGTAAACTGGCTGGTTGTTTACACACACCTCTCAAAAAATGTTTAAACAAAATTAGTAGCTAAAACAGCAAGGTCAGCAAACGGAAAATTTCATCAGCATTATTTTCTTTCTTATGCCATATGTTCACATTTATTATGTCTATCCTCTGGTTCAAAACACCAGGCTTAGCATTTTCAGAGTACTAAGAGCAAGAGTTCTCTCTGACTCTATTGGCTCAATCAAGGATTTGCAAACTAAGGATTATATTCCAGCTATATTCACCTAAGTGCCTTTAGAAATGCAGGCTTTTTGGAAGTGAAAATTCAGTAAACATGCATAACCTTGGGCTGTAATATTAAACTGAATATACTATTTAATTTCTGTAGACTTTTCTGAGAACAGGTGTGCGTGTGTGTGTTCAGTTCTGAATTAAGACTCCAAGGAAACAGGGTTTGAATTCATTGGATGACCCTGGGCAGGTCACATGCTCTTAGCCTCACAGGGGCACAATGGCAACCTCTGTCTGAACAAACCTTGGCAACAAAAGCCTGTGCCGGGGCTCAGTTGGGGTCACCATAAATCAGAAACAATTGAAAAGCACAGTACTATAATATTTTATGAATGCCTGGTGTCAGGCATGTGGGGGGGGGGCGGCTTGGGGGGCTCTTTCATGTCCTTTTCTCCAGTACCCCACTTGGCAGGTATGTAGCCGGGGGGCTTGGGGGGCTTGAGGGGCTTCAGCCCCCCCCCCGAAATTCTCATGGTGGTCTGTGAGAAGGCCTTACTGGTGCATTATTTAAACTGTTATGTTTATTCATATCATGATCTGATCACCATGCTCAATATATCCCATATACATGGGGGTAATGGGGTAACGATACAAAAGGTTTGCTAGGGTAGACCCTCTTTCACGCAGACTCAGCCCCTCCCCCCGAATCAAACTCAGCCCCTCCCGAATCGAAATCCTGGCTACAGGCCTGCCTGGTGTCTAAACAAATATTTTCAGTTATCTCCCTGACCATAATTCTCAAATTAGAGTGAGCATTTAAACACCGTAACCCAAATTTTGGGAAAAAATCCATCTGCAGCAAGTATTGTTTGTTGTTTCTGTCTTTAAGTCATTTCCAATTTAAGGTGGCTCTATGATAAACCAGTCTACGTTTTCTGGGACTAGGGTGTGTGACTCTACAAAGGCCAGCCAGTGGGTTTCCTTGTTGGGAATTGTACCCTCATCATTGTTCATGATCATTGTCCAATGCCCAACTTCACTATCAGAACAAGCACGCTGGCTGTTCTGCTTTGCAAAGGGGTGCATTTCTCTGTATGTTTTGGCTTCTTCATATCACAGGCAAAAAAGGAGATGTACAAGAGGCTGGTTCCCATCCTTCCAGAACTCTAACAATCTTATGCAGCTTTAACTACTGTACCTATGAGATTTCTCCCCTGCTCTCCTCCAAATTGGTCATGGTGCAGGCCCGTAGCCAGGATTTCGTTCCGGGGGGGGGGGGGGGAAAATTTCAGGGGGGGGGGGTATTTCAGGGGGGGGCCAGGATTTTGATTTGGGAGGGCTGAGTCTGAGTGAAAGAGGGTCTACCTAGCAAACCTTTTGTATCATTACCCCAATACCCCCATGCATATGGGATATATTGAGTATGGTGATCAGATCATGATATGAATAAACATAACAGTTTAAATAATGCACCAGTAAGGCCTTTCCGCGAACCACCATGAGAATTTCGGGGGGGGGGGCTGAAGCCCCTCAAGCCCCCCCCCCCCCCCCCCCCCCGGATACTTACCTGGTATCCTCAAAAAGACATTGATTGGCCCAAGTTCAACCATTAAGCTTGGTATTTGGGAGCAGAATTACACTTTCCCTAGTCTGGGATTAACAACAACACTGCACTGGCTTCCTTATCTTTTCATGAGGATTCCATAAACATTTTCTAAGCCTACCTTCAGAGCTACAAATATGTGAATGAGGACAATATGTAGATTCCTTTCTGCCAATGAACACATATATCATAAAAGTAACCTTTTCATAAAAGGGAAACTTTTAAACATGACCTCACAACCTCTGAGGATGCCTGCCACAGATGCAGGCAAAATGTCAGGAGAGAATGCCTCTAGAACATGGCCATATAACCCGAAAAAACCTACAACAACCCATGTATTAAGTAGTTTTGAGGATATGTTGTTTCCTTTCAAACATCATATTTGAGAATCATCAAGTTTACGGTATCCCACTTTTCCACGGTATCACCTTACTCAAAGACGCTTACAGTGCATAAAAATATTATACAATAAAAACTAACATTTCCAAAATAATTAAACAATCATGAGAACTCACAGTTTAAATAGTCTAACAGATTAAAACAGAAATAAATATATTGTAATTCATTAACTACTGTACTACTAAAACTTTACCACATCATAAATCATTCCTTTGGTATGTGTTGGTGTTAATTGCTTATCATCCTCACCTGCACCATGTTTGTCTAGCATATCTAGAGATTGAGGAAAACTATTTTAGAAAGATTGTGTGCAGTACTTGTTTTTGAATTTTATAAAAGGCTCCTGCCTTCTATGGTTGGATCTACACTGCCCTATATCCCAGGATCCGATCTCAGATTACCTACTTATCCCAGATCACCTGGCAGTGTAGATTTATATAATCCAGTTCAAAGCAGATAATCTGAATTATCTGCTTTGATAATCAGATCCTGGGATATAAGCCAGTGTGGATCCAGCCTAAGATGGGAGGGGAGCAAGGAAAGATAAAACCAGTAAAGGGGAAAGACAGAGGTTTAGCTTGTCTCCTTGGTGTGTAGCAAGTCCAAGGCAAGATGAATCCATGCAACTTGGCCTAGTGATTTAACAGGGCTTAATAGAACTGTTTTTCAAGAAAGATTTTTGCCATAGAGTCCTTAAAGGAAAGCCATCTTTAATCCCCCCCCCCCCCCAAGCATCTTATTGTGAGAAAAATTACAAGACGCATTATTAGTAAGTTCATTTCCATGACACCGTTGGGTCATGAAAATGGGGGCAACTCAGAGTATGGCTTGAACATCCAGATGCACAATGTAGGTTTCAAGGACAACATGCCAACAACATTCTTTTTCTAGCGAAAGAAGTTCACAGACCAATGTAAAGATGTTTCCTTTGACTACTGTACTTTTCATGTTTCTCCGACTATTTTTATATCGTAGGAACTTAAATCACACCTTAGGTACCTCAAGACTGATATAAAACCTTAAGACACTCCTCCTATTCTTCTCAAAGGCTTTATCTTCACAGCTTTAGTTTTCTACTTTTCCCTTTTATTTTACTTCCAAGAAAGACTTACTCAGCCTTACTGCCATGATCATGTGGTCAAAGCCACAAAGCACACTCTATTACTACCAGTGTTGGAGCTTCACTAATTACTCTACTCTTGGAGACCACCTTACAGAAGATAGGAACCTCTCTTCAAAGTTCACTATTCACACACTTCACTCTTGTGAAATACTAGGATATCATATCTTCTTCCTAAACTGTACTTCTACAAGCTGTGGGGGCATAAAATAAGGACTTCAAAACAAAGTGTGGGCTAAATTATTCATCTACATTATCTGGGACAGAAATTCAGTATCCAGTATAATAGGACACACCAAGGGATGGTTGTAGTCTTCAATGCATTGCCAGCAGCTTCTGAGTATGTTCAAAAAAAAACAAGAGAGAAATAAAGTGTGTCATGACTTGAGGATGGTCTTGGATCATGTTGGGTCTCACCTCACATTCTTAGAGTTTTCTGCTGCTAATAAAATATTCAGGAAATCATAAACAACTTCCTATACAAGAAAGCCAACATGACATAATAATCTGAATCTGAACTATGACTTTGGAGACCAGGATTTGAATCTCTGCTTGACCATGGAAACTCACTGAGCTATTATAATATTTATTTATTTGATCAGTCATATGACCATTTCAAAATAGCACACGAGTAAAAAAACAAGGCAAAAAGGTGAGGACAGCAGCTGACTTTCTATTTATAGTCAGAATCTTATTTTCCTGGTTCTTCTTTCAGGAAATCTGCTCTTTTCTTAATAACTTTCAGAATAAAAAGGCATACTCTGATTATGGTGGATCTTTCCTGCCCTTGCAAGAGGGATGTCAGAATATCATTTCTGTTGGGGGACCTGCAGTTGGATAATATTGGATGTAAATATCTGTCTTGCAGTTCAGTATATGCTGGACAGTCAATTAAGAAATGTTCAATGTCTTCCACTGTTTGTTCTCCCCAGATGCAGAATCTCTCACTTCTTGGGATGTTACAGTAGCGCCCGGTTTGCACCATAGTACCGAGTTGTTCAAACCTAGCCCTAGTATATATTCTTCTTAAGGGTAGAGGAAGTGGAATAGTTAGGTAGTGCTCTAAATGAATATTCCTTTTGTGGGAAGCTAAAAACCTTGTGGCTGAAGACCTACCTATGCTCTCTAGGTCCAGCTGTGCATAGACATCCCTAATGCGCCGCTTGAGCACTTGCCCTGCCCCCAGACCCAAAACACCCAGAAATTGCAAAGGCAGACCGAATCCAGCCAACTCATTATTCAGAGCCGCCATCCACGATGACTTCTGGTCATGCTGGACTTGATCCTCCCCACTGAGCTATTGTACGTCACACTATCCCAAATTCAGAGAGAGATTTTCCAAGAAAGCTAAATGATAGAGCCACTTTAGAGTTACCATAAATTGAAAACATCTTGAAGGCACACAAAAACTGAATAGCATGCAGGAAGCCTCTCTACAGATGCTCAGATTTCAGTTTTGTGAGAGGAATCACAGGTAACATTATCTTGCTGCCCTTATGTCCTAAAAAGCATATTGTTGGGACCAAATGCTAAATTTAATTGCAAGGCAAAATATGAAACAATCAAGATTGTTTCTCTTTTGTCAATCCCCCAGAAACAAAATCCAACAATCCTTTTTGAAGGAATTAATTAGAATGCTTTTGATTGCAGTCCAAATTGGAAAGGATGGGACGGTCTCAACTGGTAGAACAGGGTTTGGAGCACTATGGTATCAGATAAATTAACTTGCAACATCACAGTAATTAGAGAAACAGAAATGTGGACAAGTTGTTTCCATCTGTTGTCCTTTCATTTATTTCACTGACAAAGATGGTAAGGACTCCTTAGGAAACTCAACAGAAAATGTTAATTCGAAGAGAGAGGGCATCTTTTAATGAGTAGATGTGTGTACAGTACATCCTTCATTGTTATGTTATGTATCTGAGAACATTTAACTAACTTTTAAAACAAACAATGCTGCTGGCAGATGGACATGTAAAGACTATAGAAGTATCAAATTCAGTTACCCATTCAAGAAGTGTACAGAGAAATGAAAGAAAGGAGACTCAGCAGATCACAATAAGAACCCATAAAGGGGAATGGTTGAAGGCAGGATTAAATATAGAAATCATAACTGGGAAGAAATATGGCAAGTGAGCTGAACGTCTTTTCCTGGGCTTGAATCATGGCATGGATCAGAAGCACTCCGTAGGTGACTATGTGACACACTGCAAGAGACTGGCTGAGTAGTATGAACACTAAAATTTGGCCTTTGTCCACCTCAACATCGTTTTAAGTACTACTGAGTTTGACTCTTCTCTATGCTGTGTACTGGCTCAGAGCCAGTTGTACAGCATCCAAAAATAAAGACACATGGACCTTATTCTCCTATCATGCTCATATCATGAATACCTTCTAATGGCCTCATCACACTAGAGCAGGGGTTATTAAACTTTTTAAACAGAGGGCCAGGTCACAGTCCCTCAAACTGTTGGAGGGCCAGATTATAATTGGAAAAAAATATGAATGAATTCCTATGCGCACTGCACATATCTTATTTGTAGTGCAAAAACACTTAAAAACAATGCAATTTTTTTTTTGGTCATGTCAGGAGCATCCTGTTGTGAGAGAATTGGCCGTCTGCAAGGACGTTGCCCAGGGGACGCCCGGATTATTTTGGATATTTTATCATCCTTGTGGGAGGCTTCTCTCATGTCCCTGCATGAGGAGCTGGAGCTGATAGAGGGAGCTCATCCGCCTCTCCCCAGATTCGAACCTGGACCTGTCGGTCTTCAGTCCTGCTGGCACAAGGGTTTAACCCACAGCGCCAAATGAATAACAGTTTTAACAAATATAAACTTATTAATATTTCAACGGGAAGTGTGGGCCTGCTTTTGGCTGATGAGACAAGATTGTTGTTGTTGTTGTTGTTGTTGTGCTTTCAAGTAGTTTCAGACTTAGGTTGACCCTGAGTGAGGGCCGGGTAAATGACCTTGGAGGGCCATATCTGGCCCCCGGGCCTTAGTTTGAGGACCCCTGCACTAGAGAATGAATCCACTTTAAATCTGATTGCTGCCTCCTGCAGAATTCTGAGGTTTGTAGTTTAAGGAGGAACCTTTAACAGTGGGTTGTTGTAGGTTTTTTCGGGCTGTATGGCCATGGTCTAGAGGCATTCTCTCCTGACGTTTCGCCTGCATCTATGGCAAGCATCCTCAGAGGTAGTGAGGTCTGTTGGAACTAGACAAAAGGGTTTATATATCTTTATGTTCATTTTATTTTATTTTTTTTTATTTTATTTTTTTATTTTTATTTTATTATTATTTTTTTATTTTTATTTTATTATTTTATTTTTATTATTTATTTTTTATTATATTTTATTTTTTTTTTTTTTTTTATTTTTTTTTTATTTTATTTATTTTTTTTTTTTTTTTATATTTTATTTTTTTTTTATGTTTTTGTTTTTTATTTTTTTTTTTTACGGTTTTATTTATATTAATCTGTGGAATGATCAGGGTGGGACAAAGAACTCTTGTCTGCTGGAGTTAGGTGTGAATGTTTCATCTGACCACTTTGATTAGCATTTGATAGACCTAGCTCCAGCAGACAGGAGTCCTTTGTCCCACCCTGTTCATTCCACAGATATATAAAACCTTTTTCCTAGTTCCAACAGACCTCACTACCTCCGAGGATGCTTGCCATAGATGCAAGTGAAACGTCAGGAGAGAATGCCTCTAGACCAGGGGTCCACAAACTTTTTAAACAGAGGGCCAGGTCACAGTTCCTCAAACTGTTGGAGGGCCGGATTATAATTTGAAAAAAACATGAATGAATTCCTATGCATACCACATATCTTATTTGTAGTGCAAAAATCACTTTAAAACAATACAATAATTAAAATGAAGAACAATTTTAACAAATATAAACTTATTAGTATTTCAATGGGAAGTGTGAGCCTCCTTTTGGCTGATGGGGTAGGATTGTTGTTGTTGTTGTTGTTGTTGTTGTGTGCTTTCAAGGCGTTTCAGACTTAGGTTGACCCTGAGTGAGGGCCGGGTAAATGACCTTGGAGGGCTCATCCGGCCCCCGGGCCTTAGTTTGAGGATCCCTGCTCTAGACCATGGCCATACAGCCCGAAAAAACCTACAACAACCCAGTGATTCCATCCATGAAAGCCTTTGACAATACACTGAACCTTTAACAGCCTCACTAAACTAAAAATTCCAGAATTCGGCAGGAGGCAGAAACACGATTTAAAGTGGTTTTATTCTCTAGTGTGATAAAGTGGCAAATCAAGCTGTCAACCCCAAGAAAGACAACCATACAACAGAACTCTATGGTCAAGTTACACATTTCCAATAATACCGAAGAATGAATTTCATCCAAGGGGATCCTTAAAAACTTCTTTTGGACTTTAATGAAGCAATTAAAGTTGCATGCTGCAAAACAATTCTAAATAAGATGAAAGCCCACCTACATGGAGTTATTAGCCAATATGACCTGAATCAAAGTTCCTTCTGAATAGAAATGCTAAAGTAATTCATTGAGTTTTATTTATTTCTTCCCTTTTTTCATCTTCTACTTAAAAATTAGCTTTCTAATTATAAGCAACATTACAAGGATGTATAAAAATAAAACTATTATTCTGGTGAAAATAAGTATCCCAGAACCTGCGTCTGTCTGATTCCATCAAGTGAGCTTTAAAATATCTACTAAATTGTTCTTCATGAAACAGATTGGTGATTAATTGCCAACCTCTGTGCAAATTCTCACCTCTCGTAATGAGGAATGCTTTGCTTTTCATCAAAGATTTAGCAATCTGTACAAAAACCTCTCTACACAAAAATTGCCTTTTCATTTTCTGAAGGAAATTACACATGTGCGCATACGGAGAGAGGGGGGCTGATGGATCAAAAATCCAATACTTGTAGTCTTTAAAAGCCTATACAGTAGGACAGCAAGCATCATAACTCTGCTATACAATTTGAACCATTTCTACACTTTACACAATTTACATTAAAAATGTTCTCAGAAATACAAATCCTCTCAGAATGGAGAGAACTATCCAGAAATACAATACCTCTCAGAATGGAGAGAACTATCTCGCAGGTAAGGCCAGGGAAAATAGTAGTTTTTCATTTTCATGTGAGAGAATGAGACATGCAAGGATTTCTTTACATTTCCAGGTCTATTCCTTTAAAGCTCAGATGGCCAACTGTATGGGGAATGTGGCAATCTTCCTGCCACAGACCTTCCTCCTGAAACACCTTCATTGCCCTCTGAAGACCTTATGGAAATAGGGACAATAAGTGAACATGCATCTTTTCCTTCCACTAATTGAAACTGTTTAGGACCTATAAAGCATTAAACAGTTCTGGCCCAACCTACCTGTCTGAACGCATCTCCCCTTATGAACCTGTGAGGAGGAATAGCCAATACTCCAGAGAACAGGAGCAGAATTCAAAACGATCTTGACAGATTAGAGAGATGGGCCAAAACTAACAAAATGAAGTTCAACAGTGACAAATGCAAGATACTCCACTTAGGCAGAAATAACAAAATGCAAAGATACAGAATGGGGGACAATGCCTGGCTCGAGAGCAGTACGTGTGAAAAAGATCTTGGAGTCTTCGTGGACAACAAGTTAAACATGAGCCAACAATGTGATATGGCGGCAAAAAAAGCCAATGGGATTTTGGCCTGCATCAATAGGAGCATAGTGTCTAGATCTAGGGAAGTCATGCTACCCTCTATTCCACTTTGGTTAGACCACACCTGGAATATTGTGTCCAATTCTGGGCACCACAATTGAAGAGAGATATTGACAAGCTGGAATGTATCCAGAGGAGGGCGACTAAAATGATCAAGGGTCTGGAGAACAAGCCCTATGAGGAGCGGCTTAAGGAGCTGGGCATGTTTAGCCTGAAGAAGAGAAGGCTGAGAGGAGATATGATAGCCATGTATAAATATGTGAGAGGAAGCCACAGGGAGGGGGGAGCAAGCTTGTTTTCTGCTTCCTGGAGACTAGGACGCGAACAATGGCTTCAAACTACAAGAAAGGAGATTCCATCTGAACATGAGGAAGAAGTTCCTGACTGTGAGAGCCGTTCAGCAGTGGAACTCTCTGCCCCGGAGTGTGGTGGAGGCTCCTTCTTTGGAAGCTTTTAAACAGAGGCTGGATGGCCATCTGTCAGGGGTGATTTGAATGCAATATTCCTGCTTCCTGGCAGGGGGTTGGACTGGATGGCCCATGAGGTCTCTTCCAACTCTTTGAATCTATGATTCTATGATTCTATCTGGAGAGGCCCTGCTCTCAGTCCCGCCATCATCACAAGCACAGCTGGCGGGGACGAGAGACAGGGCCTTCTCAGTGGTGGCCCCTCAGCTATGGAACACCCTTCCTATGGAGATTAGATTAACTTCTTCGCTTTTAGCATTACGGAAAAAACTTGAGACATGGCTATTCGAGCAGGCATTTGTGAATACTGAGTAAGGGACATAAGAACGAAACAACTACAAGATGGGATTGGACATTATTTTAATGAGTATTTATTGAATTATGTTTTATTATAACTGTTATGCCTTTTATTGATATTAAAGTTTTTATATTGTAATTGTGTTTTTGGTGGCTTTGAATTTTGCCTTGTAAACTGTCTCGAGTCACCAGAAGGCTGAGGGGACGGTATACAAATACAGTAAGTAAGTAAATAAATAAATAATTTGAGATGTACCACAAAGGAACATTAAAGGATCTTTTGCTTCTCTCCTAAAGTATTTTCTCAGTAGGCCTTGCGGTATACAGGAGTTAGGGGTGCCTGTGTGGATATGTTTTATGTGTTGGGGGCATGTCAGGAGCGACCTGAGAAACTGCAAGTCGCTCCTGTTGTGAGAGAATTGGCCGTCTGCAAGGACGTTGCCCAGGGGACACCCGGATGATTTGATGTTTTTATCATCCTTGTGGGAGGCTTCTCTCATGTCCCCGCATGAGGAGCTGGAGCTGATAGAGGGAGCTCATCCGCCTCTCCCCGGATTTGAACCTGTGACCTGTCGGTCTTCAGTCCTGCCGGCACAGGGGTTTAACCGACTGCGCCACCGGGGGTCCCCCCCCAAAAAAAGAATTGGGAGTTGAGCAGCTTTGAGGGGTTCTGGGGACTGACGGAAGCTTTGGAGGCACAAATGGGACTGCATTACGACTGAAGGCTGTACTTTGCTAACCCATTTTAAGGTCTAATATGAAATGTGGAGCACAGAAACCTCAGAGACTGACTATTGAACTCAAAGTATTCATGGAACAATCTGATTCCTTCAAACAAATGTCATTTTGGCACTAAAATGAATTTACTCCCTAAATTTCCCTCAACAGTTTTTGAAACTGAATATCTACCGATATTCCTTGAATGCTCAATGAATTCCTGAATATTTATTATGTCTTTCTGTTAATGGCAACTGGCATGCAAGATCACTTTTTTAGCATTTGATTACACATGACAGGATACCATATTTAATATCTGACATAATTTGATGAATATGCAGTGGCATTTGATATATGTTAAGTGGAAAAGCTCATAAGATTTTCTATGACTCAGGGCAATATAGAGAGAACACCAATATGACATTTTGAATCCAAGAATCACGCAGAAAAAGTGTGGATTTTGGATTGAATGTTTGCATTAAAATGGTGTACCATATTTAATATTTAGGAATTATGTATTAAAATCAAATTCATCTGTAATCAGATTGAAGGTTCTTTTATGGAACGTATTATCTCATTTAGTTTGAAATCACATATATTTGTTGCTATATGCCTTGAGATCTTGAAGAGTTTAATAACTTGTTATTGTGTGCCTTCAAGCCATTTTCAGTCTATGGCAATGCTAAAGTGAATGTATCAAAGGGGATTTTTGGGCAAGATTTATCCAGAAGTGTTTTGCTTTTGCCTTCCTTTAAGGTCGAGACTTGCCCAAGGTCACCCAGTAGGTTTCCTTGGTTGAGCAGGGATTCAAACCCTGATCTCCAGAGATATAGTCCACACTCAAACCAATTCACCATGTTGACTCTCCTTATTTTCCCTTAAATATCTTGTTTCTATTCTTTAATACAATCATTAGTACAACGATGGTTTTGTAGACTTGATTTTATAATCTCTCTAACACATCTTCATACTTTTGAATATGGAGGCAATGAAAAACTTTGCATTTCTATTTATTTATTTATTTATTTATTTCACACATTTCTACCCCGCCCTTCTCAACCCCCGAGGGAGGACTTAGGACGACTTACAAAAGGCACGATTCAATGCCAACACAAACAATAAGATAAAAACATATATCAACAGCAATTATAAAACAATTAAAACAATCAATTATACATCACAATCAATAAAACCAATCTAATGCTCAACGTTCGCCAGCTCAGAATCCGTAAATTCATTCCACATTGTCAAATCCTATCAATTCTAGTCGTCATTGTCCTTTGTCTATCTGTCAGATTACCCAAAGGCCTGGTCCCATATCCATGTTTTTAGTTTCCTTCTACAAGAGAGGAGGGATGTCGATGACCTAATTTCCCCGGGAAGTGAATTCCACAGGCGAGGGGCCACCACCGAGAAGGCCCTGCTCCTTGTCCCCACCAATCTCACTTGTGATAGAGGTGGGGCCGAGAGCAGGGCCTCCCCAGAAGATCTTAAACTCCGAGGCGGGACGTAGAAGGAGATGCGTTCGGACAGATACGCTGGGCCGGAACCGTATAGGGTTTTGTAGGTCAAAACCAGCACTTTGAATTGTGCTCGGAACTGGATCGGCAGCCAGTGGAGCTGACATAACAGGGGTGATATGTTCCCTGTATGATGCTCTGGTGAGTAATCTGGCTGCCACCCACTGGACTAATTGAAGTTTCCGAACAGTCTTCAAAGGCAACCCCACGTAGAGTGCGCTGCAGTAATTCTAGGAGCAAAGATTACTACAGATGCCGATTGCAGCTGGGAAATCAGAAGATGCAAGATGTTTACTTCTTGGGAGGAGAGCAATGACCAATCTTGATAAAATAGTAGAGCAGAGACATCACACTGGCTATGAAGATCTGCATAGTTAAAGAATTGGTATTTCCTGTAGTAACCTATGGGATGTGAGAGTTGGATCATAAGGAAGATAGACGCTTTTGAACTGTGGTGCTGGAGGAAAATTCTGAGAGTACCTTGGACTGCAAGAAGATCAAACCAGTCCATACTCCAGGAAATAAAGCCCGACTGCTCATTGGAGGGAAAGATATTAGAGGCGAAGATGAAGTACTTTGGCCAAATAATGAGAAGACAGGAAAGCTTAGAGAAGACAATGATGCTGGGGAAAATGGAAGGAAAAAGGAAGAGGGGCCGACGAAGGGCAAGATGGATGGATGTTGTTTTTGAACTGACTGACTTGACCTTGAAGGAGCTGGGGATGGAGATGGCCAACAGAGAGCTCTGGTGTGGGGACGGTCCAAGAGGTCACAAAGAGTCGGAAGTGAATGAACAAATAAACAACAATACTTGTCCTGACTTGGCAAGGACAGCCCCGATTAATACTGTAATCTCACTTTTCTCCTCCTCTTTCTGCCGCCCTGAGTTGCCTTTGGGCTGAAAAGGGTGGGATAAAAATGTGGCAAATAAATAAATAAATAAATAAATAAATTTCCCACTTTACATCAATTGCAACAGACTGAGCTCAAAGTGCAAATGGAGTTTGCATTCAACTCAACAAGGTTTCCTTTAAATTGAGGCAAGACAAAACTGTTGCAGCCCCTCTGCCCTCCTATTTTGTCCTTCCTCCTTAATATCTTTCGGCAACTTGTCTGTACTCAGATGCTTCTTGGCTACACATGTCCCAGTTTTCATCTGTGAAATGTTGGAGGATAGGCATCTGGCTGTGTATTGGCGAGAGTGGATTTCCTATATATTCTTTACCTCTATTTCCTATCTACACTACCTGTAGTTTACTGACATTCTAAATAACAGTTTGAGGCAGGATCCGGGTATGATGCTGAGTCGCTAGCCATACTGGACTAGCAGGGGGGCCGGCGAGGAAAGAGAAGATTTGTGTGCTGAGCAGCTGTCAGCTCTGCTTGCTGGCA
The DNA here is from genome assembly GCF_025583915.1 of Anolis sagrei ordinatus. NCBI lineage: Eukaryota > Metazoa > Chordata > Lepidosauria > Squamata > Anolidae > Anolis > Anolis sagrei. The sequence continues at coordinate 27,380,472 of NW_026847882.1, forward strand.
TCTAAAAGCATGTAATTCACAACTTCTGTAAGCTGGAGAAGTTATCATTTGGAAGTTGTTGCTGTGCAGTGGCTTGACAGTCTAACAATGCAATATAAATCTTCTATTCATGCCACTCTGGCAAGACTGAATCCCAGAAATAGGCAGCAAACAGCCAAGGTGGTGATAACTTCTTGTTACAGCAACATTCACTTCCAGCAGTCAGGCCTGTCCTCATTACCATATATTATCTTGTTGCATATGCTGAAAGTCATGCCAGAGGACTTCATTGTTGCTGGGCCTTACTTTACTCATCCCTAGTGTTAACGGCAGAAAATACTTTCATTTTACCCTCACTCTTTCTAAGTCCAAAACCCAAGCAGCCTTCTCAGATAACGCAGGTTTTGATGTGTCTACCGCTTGTGGTCTTTTTTTTCCCTTTCCTTTGGCTGGTGGATTGAAGCTAAGCAGCCATCAAAGCCTTGTAAAATGGGATTCAGGATTGTGATAGAGCAGCACTTTCCCTGCCCCAGTGTACTCTGGGTCTTAGCATGGGATTTCAGACAGAACATTAAAGCTGTCCAGCAACCTAAAGGGATATTATGTTCCTCTCCAAAAATGGCTGTTAAGGAAAAAGAAAGTTTAAGACACACACAGAGAGAGAGGGACAGGTTGGGAAAACAAGAGAAGGTAAGATGACAAATTTATGCTGATGAATTTGATAGAAAAGCCTTCCCAAGTATGATAAAGGCTCTGGCTATAGTGTTTTGTAACAATTACCAAGGAGGGGGAGAAAAATAAGACATTTCTTTCTCTCACATATACATAAAGATCAAATTTAATGCTTGCAAAAGAAAGAAGCACAGAGACTGAATAGTCATAACTTTCAATAGTTATGATGCTAATAGTTATGAGGCTAATAGTTATGATTCTAGGGAAGTAATGCTACCCCTCTATTCCGCTTTGGTTAGACCACACCTGGAATATTGTGTCCAGTTCTGGGCACCACAATGCAAGAGAGATATTGACAAGCTGGAATGTGTCCAGAGGAGGGCGACTAAAATGATCAAGGGTCTGGAGAACAAGCCCTATGAGGAGCGGCTTAAGGAGCTGGGCATGTTTAGCCTGAAGAAGAGAAGGCTGAGAGGAGATATGATAGCCATGTATAAATATGTGAGAGGAAGCCACAGGGAGGAGGGAGCAAGCTTGTTTTCTGCTTCCTTGGAGACTAGGACGCGAAACAATGGCTTCAAACTACAAGAGAGGAGATTCCATCTGAACACAAGGAAGAACTTCCTGACTGTGAGAGCCGTTCAGCAGTGGAACTCTCTGCCCCGGAGTGTGGTGGAGGCTCCTTCTTCGGAAGCTTTTAAACAGAGGCTGGATGGCCATCTGTCAGGGGTGATTTGAAAATATTCCTGCTTCTTGGCAGGGGGTTGGACTGGATGGCCCATGAGGTCTCTTCCAACTCTTTGATTCTATGATTCTATGATTCTATGCCCCATATTAATGCCAGCACCAGAGGATGTATTCCATTAGCTCATTCTAACATGGGTTAAAGGTCTTTTGATTTTATTTAATGTATTTATTTCAAACATTTTTACCCCGCCCTTCTCAACTCCTAGGGGGACTCAGGGCGGCTTCCTATTGGCAACAATTTGATGCTGCATCATAAAATACAAACAGCAATTATAACAGTTTGAAAAACATAAACATTAAGACATAAAAATTAAAACAGTATACTTACAGTCCATTGAGCTATTACCAGTCTGGTGGCTATTTACTAGCCATATACTATTGAGCACTCTGCTTCACTTATCCAAATCCACTTCCAAGCCATAGTCAAACATTATCAATAGTCCTTTAACTTAATTGCCTGAAGGCCTGGTCCCACATCCACATTTTAACCTTCTTTCTAAAGGTAAGGAGGGATGATGATGACCTAATTTCCACGGGAAGTGAATTCCACAGGTGGGGGGCTACCACCGAGAAGGCCCTGTCCCTCATCCCCACCAAATGTGTTTGAGACAGAGGAGGGGCCGAGAGCAGGGCCTCCCCAGAAGATCTTAAACTATGAGGTGATACGTAGAAGGAGATACGTTCAGACAGGTACGCTGGACTGGAGACGTATAGGGTTTCATAGGTCAAAACCAGCACTTTGAATTGTGCTCAGAATTTTTGCTACAAAACAGAAATTTGTACATTTTCTGAAACAGATGTACCTGCATTTTCATGACACATTCCTCCACTGCTTGAGTGTGTTTGTGTATACCTTTCAATTGAATCTATTTTATATCCCCTCCATTCATTTTTTAAATGTTCCTTTTTAGGGGCTGAATTTCAAGCTTGAAATGCAAATTGGATTATGCTAAACAATATCACGTTAAAGCACGAATGCAGCCCATTTCTCAACCATCCCTACGCTGGACAGAATTTTGGTATATTTTTTAGCTGCATCAAAGCAACAGAAAAAAATAATGGGAAAGAATTCAGTTCCTGCATTCTGAGCAGCACTGGCTATTATCTAGCTCTGATCTATCTCTGAAATATAGTCATTTTCCACAGACGCACTTAGAAGAATTTTCACAAACCAACACTTTCATCCTTTCAGATCTGCTCTTTTTCATGAATGTAGTTGCTTTCTCCTTTTGAATGAGTTATGAGAGTGAAGCCATCAGGTTTCACGTAGTAATGGAGTGACGTCACAATTCTTGGGAAGTGATAAAATTCAGTTACATGATGATATCACCAAAGGCAAGTGGATGTAATATTAATGTAAAAGGGAAGATCATGACCACCATCCTCCCAAAGCCCCCAAAGGGAGATGGGCTTGCAGCACTACCTAAAACCTTTAAACTGACAGCTGCCATATTAATATGGCAGTGAATTTTTTGCACCACTGTAGAGTCAGAAAGCAGTATGAAGAGGATAGGAAAAATTTGCATCCCAGTTGGTGGTTTTAAGTTGGGAAAAAAAGACAGAAAGCATTAGGCTCAACTGGCTGGGAAAGGAGCTGTGCATATCCCATGGTACGAAACTGCTGCTCATCAAAGCATTTTCTCCTGTGCTAATTTACTGTTGCTAAAAGGGCCTACAAAGGTTTCCTTGAAGACTGTCATTTCTTCTTTCTCAGCTGAGCAGCTGAAGAATAGGCAAGGACATTTCCCGTTTCTCTGACATGCTCCTAAAGCACAGCAATTCTCACTGCATCTCTAGAAGTGGAGAGATTTGACACAACAAGACAGTTCTGTGAAAACCAGAGCCCAGGCCAGTTTATGCTGAAACAGCCAGTGAAATAGTTCCATAAATTGTATGGCATTTAAATGAATGACAAGGGTGGTCATATGATGGCAACAAAGTTTTCGCTTACATAAAAACAAAACAGAACAAATTAGAATCTGGTCAAAAACAATAGCATGAATTACTCAAGTGTGGAAAATGAGATGCCATCTACATTGGAATCATAGAATCAAAGAGTTGGAAGAGATCTCATGGGCCATCCAGTCCAACCCCCTGCCAAGAAGCAGGAATATTGCATTCAAATCACCCCTGACAGATGGCCATCCAGCCTCTGTTTAAAAGCTTCCAAAGAAGGAGCCTCCACCACACTCCGGGGCAGAGAGTTCCACTGCTGAACGGCTCTCACAGTCAGGAAGTTATTCCTCATGTTCAGATGGAATCTCCTCTCTTGTAGTTTGAAGCCATTGTTCCAGCGTCCTAGTCTCCAGGGAAGCAGAAAACAAGCTTGCTCCCTCCTCCCTGTGGCTTCTCTCACATATTTATACATGGCTATCATATCTCCTCTCAGCCTTCTCTTCTTCAGGCTAAACATGCCCAGTTCCCTAAGCCGCTCCTCATAGGGCTTGTTCTCCAGACCCTTGATCATTTTAGTCGCCCTCCTCTGGACACTTTCCAGCTTGTCAATATCTCTCTTGAATTGTGATCTTGGGAAAATGCCACACTGACATTAATAATGATAACAATCCTTGGGTAAGTCCAGTAGAATCATAAAAATATAGAGCTGGAAGGGACCCTAAGGTCCAACCAGCCCAATTCCCTGCCACACAGACTACGCAGTTCAAATACTCCTGACAGATTCAGCATCTGCTTAAACACCTCCCATGACACCATGTTCATGGGGCAGTAGTAAGCTTTTGCATGTATCGGAGCATTTGATGACTTCTTGGCTCGACAAATTATTGGATGAGATAGAATACCAAGATGCACATCAATCTGGTTTTAAGCCTGATTATGGAGTGTAGGTGGTTTTGGTCCTCTTGGATGATGACCTGCTCCTTGTAATGGACAGGAGTAGTGTGGCTTTGGACACATTACTCCTTGGACACATTGCACTGGGATTGTGGCGCAGCTGGCTGAGTGTCAGCTGCATTAAGATCACTCTGACCAAAAGGTCATGAGTTTGAAGCCAGCCCGGGTTGGAGTGGGCTTCCAACCAATTGTGCAGCCTGTTGTCAACCTCTGCAACCCGAAAGACAGTTGCATCTATCAAGTAGGAAAATTAGGTACCACCTTGTGTGGGGAGGCTAAATTAACTAATTTATGAGGCCATAAAAAAGACTCCAGCAAAGCACTCCAGTAAAAGCATGCGGGGAATGCGGAAGTATTTCATCAGTGTCACAGATGGACGATGAAAGCGACAGCTCCCCTGGTGGCCAGAAAAAGTTAAATAGCCTCTGTGTATGTCTGTATACGTTGTATATCAAATTAGCATTGAATGTTTGCCATATATGTGAAATCCGCCCTGAGTCCCCTGCGGGGTGAGAAGGGTGGAATATAAAAGCTGTAAATAAATAAACAAACAAACAAACAAATAAATAAATAATTCTGGCTTGACTAATTGGGATAGGGCTGTTCCAATGTCCACTTTTCCCTTCAAATGAAGGAGAAAGTGAAAATTTCTGTACAATTCTCACAAAGCATTTTTTAGGTTTGCAAAGTTTCTTGGGTACTTACTCTGTACAGAAAAAAATATACATGTTTTTTTCTGCATGTAAAAAGACTTACTATCTACTCTGCAGAAAACAGAATAAGTCTACAACAGACTTTAAAAAATGTGAAGAATATCACAATTGCACAATTGCATTGAATGTTTGACATCTTTTGTTGTGAATCTGCCCTGAGTCTCCTCCAGGAGAGAGGGCAGAATATAAATAAAGGTATTATTATTATTATTATTATTATTATTATTATTATTATTATTATTTTCCTCTGGGGGTTTCCTTGCACCAGAAGGCCACTATTTTGTTGGGAAACAAAAAGTGTATAATATTTGTTCCAACTGTAGTCCACAGGTTGCAGATATGAGCTCTGCAAATGTTTGCTGATCCTATTTAATCCCAGCCTCTTTGAATTTTTTAAGCCTAAACCAAAGAGGCAGGCGAAAGTGGAGCAGGAAAGGTTGAAGCAATGAGTGGGGGCAGTGTCAATGATTTGGAGAAAGTTTTCAATTTTCTGAAAAGTGCATGTTGCAGAAGAAAAGTTTCAGGTTGGCTGGGATTTTAATTGAAGTGACTCTGCCACTTCTTAGTCGGGGGATCAGCAAAAGGATCAGGCAATTGTGAATATTTTCCTACACTCGGATGCTTTTTAAGCAGGCGTCATCCCTAAGCATTTCTTGACAGGCTCTTGGAAACATAATGCACTGTGGCTTCTATTTCCTTTCTCTTAATAGAATGCAAAGCTCTGTTTTCAAAAGAATATGCTAACGTTTTAAGCTCTTTTTGTTAGTATAAATGATAATGCAGTCAACACAAGGGCCTCTTCGTCCCCTTGAAGTATTCGTACATCTAATTCCCATTCACCTTAACACAAATGTGCCACGCTGGAGGATAAACCTTAATGCCTGCCTGGCTTGAAAAGCAACTTGTTTGCAGATATGCAAAGTGTTTGTGTATGGATGAAAGATGCCGCCTGTTATTGGCCAAACAAAGTGAGAAGGGAGGGCTGTGCCTGTTGCTATAGGAATTCCCTTTGGGGTTGGTGGTTCCGTTGTGGAACTGTTGCTTTGCAACAGTGCCAAACCCATTGCCCACATTCATGGAAAGCAACTAGACTCACCTCAAGTAGGTCATTCTACAACAATATAGTGCTGCACATGCACACGTACATACCCACCCACACACACACTGGAAAACCACAATGGTTGTGTTCAAAATTATATCTTGGTTTAATAACCTGATAAATTCTCAAGACTTCTATTAACATGTCAGATACTCACACCACTTCTTTCCTCTTGGATTGTTATGATTAGCTAGTAAATTATCTCCAAAGTCAGGAATTCTGGTAACCAGGTCTGGAGCAAGATAGGGTCTGGCCTAACAGTTTGATGTTGGTTTAAAGATGTTGACTTGTCCCAAACCATTGTTCCCTATATTTCTTTCCCACTCTTCCCCAACTCTCTCTCTCTCTCTAGATATCTATATAAATAAAAATGTAATGTTTGTTTGTGGGATTAACATAACTCAAAACCACTGGACGAATTGATGCCAAATTTGGACACTATACCCCTGACTGACCAACAAGTGACCATCACTCATACCCCCCCCCCAAAAAAAAAACAGTGGAAAGGACTAAAAAAAACCCTAAATGACAACAAAAACTAAATGACGATACTGAAATAAAGGAAAGGATGAGAGAGGGAAGGAAGGGAAGAAAGAAAGAAACAAATAAAGAAAGAGAGAAAGAAAGAGGGAGGGGGAATGAAAGAAGGAAAGTGAGAAGGAAGCATGGACGCAAAGAGCGAAGGAAGGAAGGAAAGAGGTAGAGAAGGAAGAAAGGAGAGAACTAGGAAGGAAGGAAAAGAAAAAGGGAGGAAGGAAAGAGGTAGAGAAGGAAGGAAGAAGAGATGGAAAGATAAAAGGGGGAGGAAGGAAAGAGGGAGGGAAGGAAAGAGAAGAAAGGGTGGAAGCAAAAAGCTAAGGAAGGAAGGAAAGAAGTACAGAAGGAAGAAAGGAAAGAAAGGGAAAGGGAAAGAAAAGGGGGGAGGGAAGGAAAGACATAGAGAAGGAAGGAGAGAAAGAAAGAAGAAAAGGGAATGATGGAAGGAAAGAGAGAGTGAAGGAAGGATGAAAAGAAGGAGAGAAAGAGGGAGGGAAGGCTGGCCACAGCAATGCGTGGTGGGTACAGCTAGTATAGATATGAATGTTCAGTTAAGAGTAATGCCTACTAAGGTCTCAGAATCATTTTGGAGAAAAGTTTGCTTACAAAACTGAATGGAGACTTATAAGTCCCTCTAATTCCCCTTAATGTGTTTTACAGTGAAAAAACCCTGGCTTTTCACTCACCCATTCTGTTTCGGAAATGCTTAGAAATGGAGGGCATTATGGACTACTGCAGTCTTTGTCATTCCTCTGAAGGACAATAAAGAGTAGGAAAAGCAAGCAAACTAAATAGGAACATATTTTAATTGGGAACAGCAACACTTTGTATAAAACAAAGAAATGATTTCAAGCAAACGAGGAATAGGAAAAGCTGTTCCGATATCAGAATTTTAATGACTTTGTGGCATCCCTGTCTGCTATGTATCAGCTTTGGAAATGTCACGTCCGGTTGTTGTGATAATTGCTGAAACTCAACATTTATTGCAGATTGAACAGCAACAAGAAGCCAGCACATACTGTATGGAGATAATTGCCCAGTTGGATACGTATGAAAGATGCACAGATTCCCCCTCCACCCACCACTCTACACTTATGAATACAGAAGATTTGGTAATTATCACTACTGCTTCTTGTTAAAGTATCAGAAAGCAGCAACACACAAACAAACAAATGCCAATGCGGTTTATTCATTAAAATTCAGAAAACACATTGTTGCATTGATCTCAAGATTGCAAACAAATGCACTCAGCGAAGGGACGATGTTTACAGCACTGCTGCTCAAAACAGCCCAGAGGTTTGCTTCAGGGGATTATGTCTCCATAATTGATACTGTATTGCATTTATAGGTAAATCAGTACAAAACGGATGCTGCCAACATTCAACCATTTCAGTGTACATCGGATAAAAGCTCTAAAGCTGGGATATGCATACAAAACACTTGAATCAATATCACTGATATATCTGGAGAAAACAGAACCAAAGGTTCTCAGAAGGTATCCCAGATTAACATGAAAATTATTGGATATCTTTTCAAAGAGAATCCCAAACAAGCAAAAGATCTTGTCAATGTTGTCAGCCATTTAGGAGAACTACAGAAATGCCTCCTGTCTCTTCAAGCCCACTCTAAACCCAACCTTGTCACCCCTCAACCTCAGCATTCTGTTTTTCCATTTAGGACAGAACCAGTCAGAAGGCAAACAAAATCACCTTCGTCAACCGAATCTTATTTATCTATTACACAGTGGGATGAGGAAACAAGATAGTTTAAGACAGTTCTGCAGCATGTTGTGTTATTGAGAGCATCAGATTTTTTTTTTGTATCAGGAACAACTTGAGAAACTGCAAGTTGCTTCTGGTGTGAGAGAACTGGCTGTCTGCAAGGATGTTGCCCAGGGGATACCCAGATGTTTTGATGTTTTACCATCCTTGTGGGGGGCTTCTCTCATGTCCCTGCATGGGGAGCTGGAGCTGACAGAGAGAGCTCAATCTGCTCTCCTTGGATTTGAACCTCTGAGCTGTCAGTCTTTTGTCCTGCCAGCAAAAGGGTTTAACCCATTGTGCCACCAGGGGCTCTGTAGCATCAGTTGGGGCATTTAGTAAGATCAATAAGGAAGCTGCCATCACTATAGGTTCACAGCTTTGGTGTGATCCTGGATTCATCGCTGAGCCTGGAACCTCAGGTTTCAGCAGTGACCAGGGGAGCATTTGCACGGTTAAAACTTGTGCGCCAGCTGCGCCCGTACCTTGGGAAGTCTGACTTGGCCACAGTAGTCCACACTCTGGTTACATCCCGTATAGACTACTGCAACACTCTCTATGTGGGTTGCCTTTGAAGACGGTCCAGAAGCTTCAGCTAGTCCAAGTGGTTGCCGGTTTGCTACCGGGCCCAATTCAAAGTGCTGGCTTTGGCCTATAAAGCCCTAAACGGTTCTGGCCCAACTTACCTGTCCGAACGTGTCTCCCCTTACGAACCATCAAGGACTCTAATATCGTCTGGGGAGGCCCTGCTCTCGGTCCAGCCTTTGTCTCAAGTATGTTTAGCGGGGACGAGAGATAGGGCCTTCTCAGTGGTGGCCCCTCGGCTATGGAACACCCTCCCTAGGGAGATTAGATCTGCTCCCTCCTTCTTAATGTTTCAGAGGCAAGTTAAAACATGCAATCAGCTAGCATTGCAGTGGACTTAGATTTGTATCGGCTGCATCTTCACAATCATTGTGGTAAAATATTCTGACAGTCACCCATTCTGTTTTTGTATTAAATTCCTCACTTGAAAATCTTACATATTTATCAGTCACTGTGTGGCAGTTATGAAACTTTGAAAATACGTTCTCCGGTCTATTATTATTATATTTAATAAAAAAATTAAAACTAGAGAACTTAAGTAGAAAAATGAAAATACAATTATAATTTCAATCACTTCACAATTCTGTAGAATGACAGTCTAGGAGGTTCTCCCTGCATTTAATGAGATCTAGAGAAAGAAAACATATTTATTTGATGGTTTCTTTAGCAGAAATATAGTCAAGGCAAATATTCCCCTATATAATTAAAGCTGCAACAGAAGTTGCCTCCACTCCAAGTACTGTGCAGTATTTAAACTTAACCAAAAGAGAATTCAGTTATACACACAGCAGATAAGTGGAGCTGGTGCTGTTAGTCTACATAAGAATAGCAGAGGAAAATTGCAGCCAGCAGAGAAAAGGCACAGACACCAATGCTGTCTTTCCAAATGCTGAAAACATGGGATTCCTTAAATCAGGGAGCATGTTTTCCAGAAAAGAGAAAAAGAGAAACAGTTAAGAAGTACATGATTCACAAGCTCTTGTTTCAGAAAACAACAAAATATCATCCAAATGTCCTAGCATTAAATATAAGTCTGTGGAGCTTAAATATAGTGTTAATGTTTGAAGTTCTTCCTAAAAGAGGGAGGAATTTGGTTGACTAATAGAGGAGGAATCAGAAAATCCAAACAGCTCCTGCCCCAACATTAGGAAAAAGATGACAGCAGCGGGCTGCATGAAATGTCAACTGTTGTGTATGTACTTGGGGAGGATTTCAGACTCAGGACTTGGAGGTTTCTAAGACTAGCTTGATGGACTGTGATGTGGTGTATGTGTAAAGACAAGAACAAAATGGTGCTCATAGATGTTCACAGATATTTATAGATCCCCATCAGGGCATGTAGCCGGGGGGCGGGAGGGGGGCTTGGGGGGCTTCAGCCCCCCCCCCCCAAATTCTCATGGCGGTCTGCGAAAAGGCCTTACTGGTACATTATTTAAACTGTTCCGTGGCCATGTTTCAGAAACCAAAAGGTCTTATATCATATATATACAAAAATTTATTGACTTGGCACACAGAAGAGGAAATAGTAAAAGATTCTATGGTTAGATGGGCCCAAAATATAGGCCAGGAGATAAAAATGTCCCAGTGGGAAAAGACATGGAAGAGAAGAATGAAATACACTGCATGTCAAGACCTAAAGGAAAATGTTTACAAAATGCATCTGCGATGGTATTTCTCTCCAGAGAGACTAGCTAAGATGTATAATTGCTCCAACAAATGTTGGAAATGTGGGAAAGAAAAAGGTACATTCTACCACACATGGTGGACTTGTAGCAAAGTAAAAAACGACTGGAAACAGATCCATGTATATCTTGAAAAAATGTTAAACACAATTTCAAAATGACACCTCAAATGTACCTTTTGAATATGCCCGAGGAAGAATTAGAAAGAAAATTTGGAAAAATGTTGTTTTACACAACAGTGGCAGCTAGAATAGTATATGCTAGATATTGGAAAACCCCAGATATACCTCCTTTAGAAGAATGGGAAAAATATATTATAGATATGTTGATAATGGACAAAATAACTGTATTATTAAGAGGAGAAATATTAGACAACTTCGTTAATGAATGGCAACCAATGATTCAACACCTTAATGTAAAGTTAAATTAAAAATGTATATAGAGGATCCTATAAGACTGTAGACAAGGAAGAAGTGGATGTAAAGTAAGAATCTATGATATCTTTCTATGTATTATTTAGATAGTAGACTGACCCCTTAATAGAAATATATTATGAGATAAATGATTATAGAACATTGATAGAAAGTATTGCAACGTGTGCAACAAACACTTGCAAATGTATGTTTCCTTAAATAAAATAAATACAAAATACAAAAAAATTAAACTGTTATGTTTATTCATATCATGATCTGATCACCATGCTCAATATATCCCATATGCATGGGGTATTGGGGTAACGATACAAAAAGTTTGGTAGGGTAGACCCTCTTTCACTCAGACTCGCCCCCCCCCCCCCCGAATCAAAATCCTGGCTACGGGCCTGCCTACCATATAAACCACAGACAAGTGTACATGGTCCAATGCTAGAAGTTAAGAAGCAGCCTGATTAGTATGTGAAGCTTGGCCTCTCTTCTCACAACCTTCTGCTCAGATCACCAAACACACCGCTTGACCATCATTTAACATGAAACAACTTAGAAGCTATGTGAACAAGGAAACTAATAAACTAGCTCCCTGGATGGAGGGTTGTAATATCATAGAATGTCTTGGGGGAAGAAACATTCCATATGTCCCAGAGATCATCTATTTTAAGATAGCTGCTGAGACTCCAGATTGAAACAGTATAGTGCCTGAGGCCCAAAGAATCAAGGACATGCGGTATGGAAAGAGCAGCTGAAGTGAAATGGAGAACAGTTGACTCATGTATGCAATTTCATGGCAACTTTTAGGGCAGTGTGTAAGGATTTTAGGTATATAGGAGCATCAGAACTTCTGTTCTAAAAAAGGAAACATGATGATTCCCATTGCAAGTATATGCTTGACTGGGCTGTAAAAATAGTTTTTTTCCATATGAAGGAAAATAAAATACAAGAATGGACTTATTAACTTGGAAAAAATATAATACTGAATACAACATCCCAATAGGTAAAGAGAATTCAAGAAATGAATTTTGTACAAAGGCCTGCTCTTTCATTTCCTTGAATCATTACTTGAGATCTACTTTGACTTGGCATGGGAAATATGGAAGTTACACTCCTAAACACACATAGTATTAGAGAGAAAGTTGCATTGACCCAGTATACCTATTTATTTATTTACGGCATTTATATGCTGCCCTTCTCACCCCAAAGGGGACTCAGAGCAGCTTACAAGATATTTATTTATTTATTATTATTTATTTACTTTATTTTTATACCGCTGTTCTCAGCCCTTAGGCAACTCACAGCGGTTAACAACAAGAACAGCAAAAATTCAATGCTACAATAACACAGTATAAAAAACAGTTAACATCATAACACATTATACAATAATATACAATTAACAACAATAGCCATTCACTAGCGTCTCATCACTGATATATTTTCATACAATATATTATATTATTAGCATAGTGCAATATCAGTATTATATATTACTATATTGCACTATACCATTATATTGTAATATTATTAGTAATATTACATGTAATGTAAATATATAATTATAATTATAATGTTGTATTATTATTACTAGTATTATATTGTATTACATTATAATATTATAAATATTATATGTATATATAATATAGTATACAGACACTCATAGATCCTGTTTAAGGAGCTCCATTGGCTGCCGTTCATCTTCCGGTCCCAATTCAAGGTGCAGGTGCTTACCTACAAAGCCCTAAACAGTTTGGGACCCGCCTACCTGCGTGACCGCATCTCCACATATGAACCCACACGATCCCTTCGATCATCTGGAGAGGCCCTGCTCACGATCCCACCTGCGTCACAAGCGCGTTTGGTGGGGACGAGGGACAGAGCCTTCTCTGTGGTGGCCCCCCGACTTGAACTCTCTCTCCAAGGACATTAGACAAGCCCCAATGTTGACAGTCTTTAGGAAGAGCCTGAAGACTTGGCTGTTCCAGTGTGCCTTTCCAGAATAGGAAACTCCTAGCACCATGTCCCAATTGCACTTTGTTAGAGATTTCAGATTGTCTGCACATTGCACCTACCTCCAAAACCTCTACATTTCACCTGTCATGTCCAGCACTTTTAAATCTTGTTCATTACATTGGCCCGGCCTTAGGTTTTAAATGCGTCATGGTGTCATTGTTTTTAGTGTTTTATTTTTTGCTTGATGTTTATTGTTTGCTTTATGAGTTTTATTGCTGTATTGTTATGTTGTTGTTTTGTTGGTGGCTTTGGCCTTTGTAAGCCGCATTGAGTCCTTCGGGAGATGTTAGCAGGGTATAAATAAAGATAATAATAATAATAATAATAATAATAATAATAATAATAATAGATCCCCTACCATATAAACCACAGACAAGTGTACATGGTCCAATGCTAGAAGTTAAGCCCTATTAGTATGTGAAACTTGGCCTCTCTTCTCTCAACCTTCTGCACCAAACCCACCAAACCCACCATCATTTTACACTCTGGCCAGAGCAGCAGTTGGTGCCAGAGGGAGGAGGGGCCTCCCAACTGATAATGATAATTTACTCTAAGCATGCATCAGAGTACACTCCATGTTGGAAAGTTCTTATAGGCAGATATCCAAGTCTTCAACACATACTGTGTTAGATCCTGGTTTACTCATGCTTCAAAGAGAATCACTGAAATTAATGAGGCAACTCCATAGAATCATAGAATCATAGAGTTGGATGAGACCTCATGGGCTATCCAGTCCAACTCCCTGCCAAGAAGCAGGAAAATTGCATTCAAAGCACCCCCAACAGATGGCTATCCATGATGACTAGCTTATTTCTGCATTAAGTCTGCATTCAGTTCTATTGAGTTTAAAATGTCAAAATACAGAATGGTTGTTACAATGATATAACTGAAAGATATTCTCCAACATTCTGCCCCTTAATTTTTGACACACAATCATATTCTTCACAAATGTAATTTTGTGTGTGTGTATGTGTGGGGTCATATTTGATGGTAAACTCAAAGGGGATTTTTTATTTCTTACCGTCCATGATGTTAAAGAGGGTGGGCAGTTTGGTTTTGTAATTCTAAAGAAGTGTCTTCCATGTTCTGGGACACCATCCAAGAATTCATGTGTGGTCATAATCAACATTGGCAGGAGGTCTCATGATATATACTAACATAATACAAACATCTTCTTAGAAGGCTTTTGAAATAAGTAGGAAACATTGCTAGAAAACTAGAGATTGATTTACCACTGCTATGAGAAATCAGTTCTCATTCTGTAAGAATGGTATCCCCCTCTGATAGCAAGTCCATATATACACATATGGTGATGACAAGAAAGGAAAGAAAAAAGCAGGGAGGGAGTTCTCCTACCATTTCCTAGAAGGATATGAAACAAATCATTTTCAACCTTTGCTGTTGGCTGGAGAACTTATTAAAATATATGTGTCCAGTACTAATGGGAAACAAATTGAGGTTTGAAGAGAGGGGAATGAGCTAGCCAATATTTAATGGAGACATGGATTTCTTGGCACTCTGAAGTGTCGTATGTTCTTTAGCACATGATTTTTTTTGTGCTGACATTCTTTAGAAATAGAGAATTCATACAGATCCAAATTCAAAACATAATAATAATACTTTATTTGTACCCCGCTACCATCTTCCCAAGGGACTCAGTGCGGCTTACATGATGCCGAGCCCAAACACAACAATACAAGCAGTAATAACATTACAAGCAATTAAAAAAGAAAAAAAAACCATAGATAATAAAATACACAACATTATCAATAAAACAACACATAATTAAAACAGGGGGAAGGCCTAATGTACAGTTAAAATTGGAAATAATGCTGGGACATGAACGAAAGGTGATACTGGTGTTTGTGGAAGGGCATACGAGCAGACTTAAAGCAATGTAAAGTGCTTTGGAGGAGAAAGTGCTATGGGATCATTATTCCGGGCACAAAACTTAAGCCATTAACCATTTAATTTAGTGGTAGTCCTGATTCTTGTCACTCTTTTGAGAGGGGCTGCAGAAGAAGAAGAAAAGCATTGGAGAAAAATAAAGAAATCCGGGTGTTTGTGAAATAGGATATTTTCATGTGTTTTCATGTATTCCTGGAGCTTTCTGCATGAGTTGTGAATAGATATCTATGGAAGCTATGGAATCACAGGAGTTGTTAGCAGAGGCAGCCCTAGGTAATTTTCAACAGTAAACAACAGTATTTTGGTGCCCCCTCCACCAATCACTGATATATATTTTCTGTTTGTCGTGGGAGTTCTGTGTGCCATATTTGGTTCAATTCCATCATTGGTGGGGTTCAGAATGCTCTTTGATTGTAGGTGAACTATACATCCCAGTAACTACAACTCGCTTATGTCAAGGTCTATTTTTCCCCCAAGAGCGCCTCAAGAGCGCCCCTGGCCAAAATCAACTATACTGCAAATGCTTACTTTGCGTAATGGGTTGAGCCGCCCCTGGTTGTTAGTTTGGTGAGGCACCAGCACTCTTTGGCAGAGATAGCTAAAGACTTTGTAAAATCACAACTTCCACAATTCCATAACACTGAGCCATAGGAGTTGAAGTGGTCTCAATCTGCATTAATTCTTCAGTACAGATGTGCACACAATCTACTTCCTGAGATGTGCAGAGTGGGGTGAAGGTGCATTTCACTCCATGCATCTGAGAAAGTAGACTCAGACTGTGAAAGCTTATGCTAGCAACTTTGTTCTATTAGTCAGTCTCTAGGGTTACAAGATTACAATTTTGAGTTTGGCTCATTTGCCTTGATTCCACCTTTTTAGTCCTGCTCATTTGGATCTGATTTATTTGACTTTGTACAGTGGTTGCTTTTTATCCTGGTTAACTGTTAGGATTCTTGTTAATGATTTTTATGGTTTTTAACTTTTACGGTGAACCATCCAGAGCATATTGCCTATTCATCTCTACTGATGTAAACAAACTATGTCATGGGAACATGGAAGGATTTGGATATTGTGTCATTTGCTCCTAAGGAAAAAAAAAAGAACACGTTAACTGGAATAAATGAAGACAGGTAGTAATAATCTCATCTGGAGATACCTGTCAGTATTTTTACATTTTAGGTGGGGAAATAGCTACACTGCTCACACAATAAAGCTGACTTTGATGGTGATTGGATGTGAAAAACCCTACCAGACCAGCTCTCTGTGCTTCTTAACTTCAGGGCCCCATGATCAAATTGTTTTCCTTTTCCACGTTGCTCCTCATGAACTCTTCTCCTCAGCTCTCTGTGCCCGAGGGGACAGGGCTGGAAATGGAAGTACAGGCCTCCCTCGGGTGCCAAGCTGTCAGAGCCCACTCGGTTCTCTCTTCGCTACATTACGATGAAGTCTTTGGAGATGGGAAAACAAAAAGAGTAAGCTCTTACACTGAACTGGGAGTGAGGGGAGAAAAAGAAGTGGCAAGGGACCCAAGGGGAGTAACAACAGATAATCTTGAGAAACAGCTTTTGCCAAGCAAAATTCACGTTTGGGTTTCTGCAAGCTGTTTTCAAGAACAATTGGCTACTGTGATGTATGTGTAACTTTGAGTCATTCTAATTGCACCTACCATGGACTTTACCTTTGCCTTCCTCTGAATCTGAAAGTGCATGACTTGTTCAAGATCAGCCAGCTACAGTTACTGGAAATAATGCTTATTGCCCACTCCATGAGAGACATCCAAATCAGATCAGAGACTCAGCTGTTCCTGGATCTTCAGCACATTGGATAGTTCCTACACCAAGCTCCAACAGACAAGAGTTCTTTCTCCTATCCTGGACCTTCCACAGATATATAAACCCAATTTTCCTAGTTTCCAACAAACCTCACAACCTCTGAGGATGCTTGCCACAGATACAGGTGAAACGTTAGGAGAGAATGCTTCTAGAACATGACCATACAACCCGAAAAACCTACAACTCAGTTCCTATAATATATTCAAGATAAAGCCCAGAATCGTCTGATGGCCCTAGAAACAAAGAAGCTACAACTACTTTTAAAGTGAAGTCTTTCACTCTACCTCCTACTTTTTAAAAAAGTTTTTGCATACTATTTCTGCATTTCGATTGACCCTGAAAGGTATTACTAAACAGATGGATTGACAGATAATTTTTCTATAATAGTTCCCTTTCCATATTTCAACCTTTCTGACAGCTCTCCAAATGCTCTCATTGTCTTCCATAAGTGTCCAGGAGTCTTAGCCTGGCCCTTCATCACTAGGGCTACTATTGGCAAACCCTTTTTTCAAGTCTCCTCCTCTCTTCCTTTCTGATTTCTGAGCCAATCAGGCCCCACTTTTTATAGAAAGAAAGAAAGAAAGAAAGAAAGAAAGAAAGAAAGAAAGAAAGAAAGAAAGAAAGAAAGAAAGGGGGGGGGGAGAGAAAATCAGTCTGAAGCAGTTGGTGCTTTATGAGCTCTGGCATCCAGTTTCCTTAGGGAGTGGGGAGAAAATAATGCAGTCCATAGCTGCTGGAAATCAAATTACTCTTTGGCTCATGTGCAAAGCCCATTCATGAATTAACAACCTTTCACTTAATCACTGCAAGTTGATATTTATCACAGGTACATTTTACAAGATGAATTCTGTCACCGGAGCTGGCAGGCATTTGCCGAGTCCCACCAGCAGCTGCAATGGTTCATTAGTGAGGAGAGGATGTGGTATTGGCTCCAAAGTGCCACTTCCCATCCTCAAGCTTCATAAGTAGGGAGAGAGATCATTATGGAATGGCTGTACCTATACAAAGGAGGGGGAGACACGGCAAATTCAAATAGAAACAGATGTTGGGAAACTCTTACACTTTTTATACTAATATGGTGAGAATTACATTTTCTAAACAATGAGACCTGGAAAGTGTTTGGGAAAAACAACCTAGTCTGACATCAAGATCTTTGCCCTTGGTGAACATAACTTTTAACGATAGGCTATTCTCCGTAACCAAGATAATTATTACCTAAATATGAAGTAAGTTGGGAAAGAATGGTTTAGTGTTGTTTCTGAAACATGTAAACTATGCTTAAGACAATTTAGCTATCTCCCTTCTTGCAATATAACAAAACAGATCTCCCTTATATACTCTACAACCACATAATTGTAAGTACAAGAATACAAACGTCTGCATTTGGTGGGACACATGACACTAATGATGGTTTATCAACAAGTCTTAGATGTATGCACTACTAGCTGTCCCCTGCCATGCATTGCTGTGGACAAGTCTGTGTATATGTGTTTTGTGTATGCATATGTGTGTATGTGTATATGTGCATAACATAATTTTTGTTTTTTGGCTTTTTAAGTCTCTTTTGCTGTGTTTTCAGTGTTTTTATGAGTGATGATCATTTGTTTGTTTGTTTATTTATTTATTTAGAGCTTTTATAACCCAGTCTTCTCGACCTCTGAAGAGGGACTCAGGCCAGTTTACAACAAGAGATTCATAAACAATAGTATAAAAACATCACACTTCATAATACACTAATCCATAAAATACATTAAAATACAAACATATAATTACATAAGGCCAAGTCATCAGAATGAGATCACAATTCAACACGATCTGTCCGTGTGATCAAGAGTAATTGACTCACTCATCAAATGCTATATTCCAAAGCCAAGTTTTCACCAGCTTTCTAAAAGTCAAGAGAGAAGGCGCAGTTCTAATCTCCAGTGGGAGAGAGTTCCAGAGCTGAGGGGCCACCAACGAGAAGGCCTGATAGGTGTTGGCCTGATAGGTGTATTCTGTCCAAATTTGGTGTCAGTTCATCCAGTGGTTTTTGAGTTATGTTAATCCCACAAACATACATTACATTTTTATTTATATAGATATTCCCTCCCACTATATAGCTCTACAACAACCTAATTGTGGAAATGTTTTGTGGTACTTTGAAGACAAACAAGTTTATTTAAATTTCCTGGACTGCAGCCCACTTTTCAATGGCTGTAGCCTACTATTTTATGCTGAGCTAAACTTATTACAAGACCATATCTTAAAACATACTAATATGGCTATTTCTATGAAAATGGTGCTGTTTGAAGAATCTGCTTCAGGTTTAACTAACCACTGCCTGACATTTCATCTGAACCGAGTCACAGTGTGGTTTCTGCTTGTTACAGAGGCTCCCACTGAATTGGGAAAATGCTACTCAACCGACAAAACAAAGCTTCAGACATAACCATCACTATTATATGTATTCTCACTTTTCCACAAAGAGAAGCTCCTCTGTCCATAACACCTCTGGGAGGCAGATGTCTTCTCCTATACTTTAACTCTTAGATTCTTCATAACACTTTCGATTATGTTTGTAATCCTTTTTCCAGACATAACATATTCTACGTAATTAGGAATTTAGTCAACAACTCAATCCAACCTGGGATGACTTTTTTCAGCATCTTTGTAAGTATTGTACCTTAACTCTTATCAAAGAACGAGCCATTGCCGTCAATTTCTCTGCACAGAGCAGCAAAAAGCAAGGGCTCAGTCTGATCTGGGACAATCTATAAGAAGTATTTATTCTCTCTAGTGTCTTCACTGTGAGACCACTTGTGGTTTTTCTTAATGCTTGAGCAAGGAAATGATGAGGGCATCGAAGTATGGCTCCCCCCCCCCGCTATCCCCTCTCCATAGAAAGACCCTCAAGAACTCCATGCATCATATAAAAATCCATGATTTCAGCCCCAAAACCCGTTAATGCATATATGAGGTTGACTTATACATGAGTATATATGGTAATCAAAACTACTGCTATTATTTATTTGTTTGTTTGTTTGTTTGCAGTATTTATATACCGCCTTTCTCACCCCTGGGGGAGACTCAAATGCTATATATTTAACTTATCCAGCATTTGTGCATCTACAGCATCCACATATGTTGACCCATGCACATTTGAACCCAACCTGATTCAGCTGAGCAAAGGTACCAGTACAGGTTTTTTAGCTGAAAATGAAACTTGATCAGAGTGTTTGGAATGTGAAGAGAACGGTCTCTTAACACTAGTGGATGCTTTGGCTTTTCAACCACGCTACTGTTATCTTTATATAACATGATCACACAAGAACATTTATAAAAGCCTCCAGGATGCTGGTCTTATTTGAGTTCAAAATAGCAACACGTCTCACACAACAAACAACCTTCCAATCCAAAAAATCCCCATGAAAATCTGCTACCAGTATTAAAAAACTATAAAAAAACACTCTAAAACAACAGCACAACAACAGAGAGGAAACAAACAAGGACACCTAATCACCTCTCAACAAAAGATTGCCCCAGGCACTGCCAGGCCATCAAATTCTAATCAAGGTGGTCAGTTGAAACATTCACACCTAGCTCCAGCAGACAGGCATCCTTTGTCCCACCCTGGTCATTCCACAGATATATAAACCCTTTTCCCTAGTTCCAACAGACCTCACTACCTCTGAGGATGCTTGCCAAAGATGCAGGCGAAACGTCAGGAGAGAATGCCTCTAGACCATGGCCATATAGCCTGAAAAAACCTACAACAACCCAGGAAAATCTTGCCATGTATGAGGATGAGCAAGTAGCTCACTCCCCACTCTGCCCCAGCACATTCTTGCCTCAGGATTCCTTTTTTGTCCAATTTATTTGGATGAATATACATTGGAAGAATCACTTCTATTTGGTGGATGAAAATGCATCCTAAAAAAGGCTGCTGGATATAGAAGACAGAGGGAATTCCACTTGATGTAAATCCCCCTAGTACATGGCAAAGACAATCCAAAATGTAGTGACAGAAGAAAGAAATAGACTTTGTACAGTCAAAGGGTTTATGGCCGAAATCACTGGGTTGTTGTAAGTGTTTTGGGCTGTATGGCCATGTTCCAGAAGCATTCTCTCCTGATGTTTCACCTATATCTATGGCAGATATCCTAAGAGGTTGTGAAGTCACAACCTCTGAGGATACCTGCCATAGATGAAGGTGAAACATCAGGAGAGAATGCTTCTGGAACATGGCCATACAGCCCGAAAAACTTACAACAACCCAGAAATAGACTTTCTCTGAAAATTGAAAGTGGATGTTTTTCCTTGGCCAAAAATGGGCAAGATCCAGTCAAAGGATAAAACTGTTTTCCTGCTCAGGTTGAGAATGAAATCAAGTATTCCATCAACTAATATAGCATCTTCCTTCCAGTCACCTTACTATTCCCAGAGAAGAAGATGTCTCTGGTTATCTCTGGTTCTTTGAGGAGTTTCAAGCTTCCCTTCCTGCAATTAAATAGGCAAGAATAATGCAACAGCAAAATAATTGTGGTGATATTAAGTTTCTGACTATTATGTGAAATAATGTATGATGTATGAGACATCTCGTTATGATTAATTATTTTGCATGTTATTTTATATGATAAAGCAGAGCAAAACAAAAATAACTCTACCAAGAACTAGAAGTGAGTCACTGGCAGGCTTATGGCACTCCTAATATTATCAAGCTAGAAGGGATCACAAAGGCCACCTAGTCCAATCCCCTAATATGTAGGAAAACATAACTAAAGGACTCTCTAAAGATAATCTCCATCCAATCTTCAACCTTTTCAATCCCAGTAAACATACAGACATCTAGGTAAAATTCTCCATGTCACAATTTGGGGGCATGGTGATGGGGGCCAATGGCTCAGTTTTATGCTATACGTACATGCTATAAGGCCGCATAGAACTCCATATAGTTTTCCTTTTAAAAACATTTAAAGCAATGGGAGAAATAGTTTAGGGATTTATAGTGAGGAGTTGTTGGTATGCAAATAATATGAATATTTATTTTTAGGCAATTTAAATTTCCTTCAGATTAAAAACAAAAGAGATCCCATTCCAAATAAAGAAGTGAGCTGAACTATCCACTAAATCGTGCTTTCATGTTGAGAAGTATCTTTTCAAAGGAAGCACACAATTTTCAGATTATTCACATACATTTACATTTGTATTACATAAAAATATAAATTAATGTGCAGAAAAAGCTGTTTCCAATGCAATAAATGTTGTTTTATGCAAATTACCCTTGTGCAAATTGGAGGAGATATGATAGCCATGTATAAATATGTGAGAGGAAGTCATAGGGAGGAGGGAGCAAGCTTGTTTTCTGCTGTCCTGGAGACTAGGACGCGGAACAGTGGCTTCAAACTACAAGAAAGGAGATTCCATCTCAACATGAGGAAGAACTTCCTGACTGTGAGAGCTGTTCAGCAGTGGAACTCTCTGCCCCGGAGTGTGGTGGAGGCTCCTTCTTTGGAAGCTTTTAAACAGAGGCTGGATGGCCATCTGTCAGGGGTGATTTGAATGCAATATTGCTGCTTCTTGGCAGGGGGTTGGACTGGATGGCCCATGAGGTCTCTTCCAATTCTTTGATTCTATGATCCTTTCATGACATCCATTTTACCTATTTCCACCACTTTGGCTTTTCTTTACATGCTCACAATGTGAGCATTTTTATGATATGGGGAAGACATGAGCAGAACAGTGACTCCAGAAACTAAAGTTTGGGGAGATATGGTCAATGAAAGAGATGTTTCTATCAACATGTTTTAAATCAGTGGTTCCCAACCTGTGGTCCCAAGAACTAAAATATGGTCCGTGGCCTCACCTTTACTACACCACTACAACGAGAGTGACTGGTCTCACAATACCCTCTTATAGTGCCAAGGCAACAAGGATGTCGGGAGAGGAGAGGCTGACTACCCACAAAAGGCATGACAACAAGATTCCTGAGTCCTGCTTTTCCTCCCCCTCCCTCCCCCTGAGCAGAGCCATTCCATGGAAGTGGGGGCACTTTGGTGTCTTTGTTTTTAGGCCTGTTGTTTGGGGTGCTGATCCAGAAAATTACACTGGATAGACCACACCAGCTCTAGATGATTAAATATAGTTTTTTATGGGCGAGCAGATGGTTACTACTGGATGGCCTATCTTCTGTATCAGAAACTAGAGCTGATGTGGTCTATCCAATGCAATTTTCTGAATCAGTGCCTCAAGTAACCAAACTGAATCTATAGTTGACCAAAAGCTAATTTGTAACCCTTTTGGTACTAATGTTGGAGAGTGGCCCCTGGTCAAGTGGTCCCTGGTCAAAGGAAGGTCAAAAAGCACTGTTTTAAATCAACCCACAAAGACCATTTAAACACCCCATCTTGTCATCCCATTTAAAGTGCAATGGTGTCTTCATTTCTCCCTCTCCTCCTCCAACTACGGCTCTTTTTCTTTTTTAGAACTTATCTTCGTGGGCTCCTATCACTGGTATGTAAGAAGAAAATCTTTCCACCAAGCAAATCCAATAGTAAAGTGCTCCATTTGGAAAATTCCTAATAAATCACCAAACACAATTGCTGCTAGAATGCCAGATTTGACAAATGGAAAATAAATTGCACCAACCCTGACAGCTGAATGAATATGTTTTTTTTCCTGATATATTCACAAATGAGGCATTTAAAAACAACAGCAATGGTCCGCCAAACACTCTTATTGGAATCAATGTTGCCATAAAGCACCTTAGGACATATAAGAGCTTAGCTGTAATGGTTAAAAATAACTATTAACTTCTGATTTATTCATTTTCAGCAACTATTATAGGTCAGTTGCATCACAACTGTCACTTTACAAGGGATACATTTGTTTATTTATATTTATTTGTTTGTACTGGAAAGAAATATTTTAGCTACTTTAATAGCTCCATGGGCCTGGTCTTACAAAAATTGTGAAAGAAGAGTTGTCTCTATGGTTTAAATGCCAGCTTCTGCTTGTAATGGCTAGTACCCAACACATTGTTGTGCATGTTAACACAATACCTGGCTGAAAACATGGAAACAACAAAGGATTAATTACGACTGTCTCTACCAAATAGGGACAGCTGGGAGAGTATTTGAAATGGGCATGAATGTATTGTGCACCAGCTTGCAACATTCATATTTTAAAAATTAATTACTGGGACAACATATCCATTTTGAACGCAGGAAAGTACTTCAAAACAACAAAACAATACCTATAACAGTAAATCTGTCACAAAACTTCATGATCCTAACTATGTTTATGTTTATAGACACTTTTCAAAATTCTGTTACATATGCCATCAGTGCAAATTCACTTAATTTTAGCCACACCCCCCCCAAATGTGTTTTTCCCCATTTAAAACCATCACTTGAAATCATTAATGTCTTGAAAATAATCAAATACACATTTAGAAATTTCTCAATTAATAAACATATAGATTCATCATTTCCCTCTCCATGCACAATTTATCATACCAAATGGAACCTCTCCACAGCAAAGTTAATTTCCTATTACAATCATGCAGGGTTGGAATGAGGTTTGTAACAAGTGACAGTGGATGTCAATTTGTCCATATTCAAGCAAACAGATGGAAATCACAGCAGTAATAATTAATAATGCCAATGCAAAGAGAACAGAGTTGCCCTGAATCTTTGATTGTTTGGGAAATGGGGGAAAGGCATTTACAAACTTCATGAATTTACTACAAATTATTCCAAGTGTAAAAGAGGGGTTTCAGGCAGCTTCACATATATTTATAACCTCCATAGTTGATGACAGTGGTTCCCAACCTGTGTTACATAGACAACCAGTAGTCTGCAGGAACAAAAATATGGTTCATGGCCTCACCTTTGAACCACATGGCAATGAGAGTGACTGGACTCATAAAACTGTCTTATAGTGCTGAGGCAACTGGGATGTTGGGAGGGGAGAGGTTTGTTATTTATTTATTTATTTCGCGCATTTCTACCCCGCCCTTCTCAACCCCCAAAGGGGGACTCAGGGCGGCTTACAAAAGGCACAATTCGATGCCAACACAACAATAAGATAAAACATATATAAACAGCAATTTAAAAAAATTAAAACAATCAATTATACATCATAATCAATAAAACCAATCTAGTGCTCAACGTTTGCCAGCTCAGAGTCCATAAATTCATTCCACATTGTCAAATCCTATCAATTCTAGTCATCAATTGTCCTTTGTCTATCTGCCAGATTACCCAAAAGCCTGGTCCCATATCCATGTTTTTAATTTCCTTCTAAAAGAGAGGAGGGATGTTGATGACCTAATTTCCCTGGGGAGTTAATTCCACAGGTGAGGGGCCACCACCGAGAAGGCCCTGCTCCTCGTCCTCACCAACATCACTTGTTGTTGGGGCCGAGAGCAGGGCCCCCCAGAAGATCTTAAACTCCGAAGCGGGATGTAGAGGGAGATACGTTCGGACAGATACACTGGGCCGGAACCGTATAGGTTGACTACCCATGAAAGATGACTACGATCACATCAGCTTTAGATGATTAAATATGGCTTTCTGTGGATGAGCAGATGGCGACTACTGGGTGGCACATGTTTTGTATTTTATTTCTGCTCCTTTTGCACAGCCTATCATTCCTTCCGTCACTGATCATGGCATATGCTCTGTATCAAAAATTAGAGTGATTGTGTATCCAAATGCAGTTTTCTGAATCAGCACCCCAAACCAAACCTAAAGTTGACAAAAAACTGATTTGTAACCCTTTTGGTATTAATGTTGGAGAGTGGTCCCTGGTCAAAAAAAAAGGTTGGGAACCACTGATTTAGGTGAAGAGGAAACATTTCAATTTCTATTTGATTCCCTGAAAGTTCCTATTTTATTTAATGTCAGGATCCCTTTTTAATTATCATTTTTTCAAAGTTATCTTTTTCATGTGGCTTTCCTCTCCAAGACACACATTTTCATCTCCACGTTTTTTGAATATTCAGTGGGATGGTTGTGTTTTTTGCAACAGCCTTATTCCTTAATGTTCTTTCTAATATGTACATCTCAGTGGCCAGTCTTCTACAAAATGTATGCCATTTTTGATGCAAACTTTTGACTGGATAATTGTATCACAAAATGAAAAAAATATGAATACATTATGTAAAGCATACCTTTCTTTGGTTTCCCATATGGTTTTGATAAGTGTGGTTTATGTGAGTGAATTATGAGGTACAGCAAAACCAAATCCATTTCTATGCTACCTACCACTTACAGGTGCAAATGTGAACTTTCTTAGCTGAAAACCAAACACATTTGTACAGACACAATACCTGTAATTACATGTTGTTCAAGAATGCACTTAGGTCTGTCACTGTGGCTTACCTATACCAAAATCCCTAGTGGGCAGTTGCCTACGGCAAGCAGGTATATCCATTGATTCCCTCTGGATCCATTCTAAAAAGAACTCTGAGTTAAGCAGTGGCATAATGTGATTCCATATTTAGCACTGGATGTCCTCTTTTTGCCTAGAGTCCATCAATAACTTCTTCCATTTGGTCATGACTGAAGATGGCAAAATAGGGATGAGGAATTGGGATCCAGGCTGATGTTGGACTGCAGCTCCCATTATTCCTTATTGTTGGCTCTTCTGAGTATGAAGTAATAGGCATTGTAGTGCACAAAGATTTTGAAGGGCCACATCCCTCCTGATGGATGACATCCCTCTTGTCTCCTATGACATCAGAGCACTTCTCCCAGCACCAACGGCCACTCTGGGGCCAGAGTAAAGAAGGGAGCTGAGAAGACTGCTCCATCTTGTCTCCTGTGACATCAGAGCCCTTTCCCCAGCAACAATATAATATTATATAATATTAATATTATGGATTATGTATTAGTACCATGCTAATAATATAGTATATTTTATGTACATATGACTTGTAAGCCACTCTGAGTCCCCTTCGGGGTGTGAGAAGGGTGATATATATATATATATATATATATATATATATATATATATATATATATCTTAATGCGGCACTGCAGCCCCTCCAGCTTAATGCCCTTAAGCAAAGAACCAGCCTCTCTACTATTTTGTGCACAGCAAATCCATTAGCATTACCTGTATCTCATGAATAGGAACTGACAAGACTGGTAGCTGCATCTGACTCCAGCACTACAACTAACTGTGTCCCTCCCTGTAAAAGAGGACAGGACGGTGATAGCTTATTGACTAAATTTCCAGGCACAACAAATAGATATTTCCACCAATCGCCATGCTTGCTACTTTCACTGCCAGGAAAGAGAGTAGAGGACAGCAGGTAACAGTTGGAGGCTGCTCTTGGTTCCAGGAACAATGCCATTTTGAATCCAATAGTTCTTATGGTCCTGGAAGGCAGTAGAACACACAACTCTATCCTCCAGCATATTACAGACTGTTACCATGCATACCATGCAAGGGCTCCCAAATAGATTACTGCAACATGCTCTACGTGGGACTGCCTTTGAAGACTGTTCGGAAACTTCAGCTAGATCAACGGGCGGCAGCCAGATTACCAACTGGAGCGGCATACAAGGAGCATACCACCCCTCTGCTATGCCATCCCACTGGCTGCTGGTCCATCTCCGAGCCCAGTTCAAAGTGCTGGTTTTGATCTATAAAGCTCTATATGGTTCTGGCCCAGCTTACTTGTCCAAACGCATCCACCTCTACATCCCACCTCGTAATCTAAGATCATCCGGGGAGGCCCTGCTCTCGCTCCCACCAACAGCACAGATGCATCTGGCAGGGATGAGAGACAGGGCCTTCTCGGCTGTGGCCCCCCACCTATGGAACACACTCCCAAATGAGGTAAGATCCACTCCCTCCCTCTTGGCTTTTAGAAATAATTAAAATCATGGTTTTGGGGCCAGGCCTTCGAGCAGTAGAAGTAAATGTATGCAGCATTTCAGAAAGACAATGATTGGAACGGCGATTCAACGGACGAGGCTGTTTTATTGTTTCTGTGACAGCGCGAGTGGCGCCACCTATGTGTAAAACTGTTAGTTGCAAGATTTAAACTGTTGTATCATGCTTAATCCTGCATTTTTACGCCATTTATGTATAGTTGGATTGATTGGTTACTTATAGCTGTCAATCAGTATTGTTTGGCTCCACCTCTTCCTGGAGGGGGGGAGTGCTTCCCCTTTTCATTCCACCATCAGATTTTCTACCAGATGGACGTGAGTAAAAGACTTGTCTCTAAAAGCCCCTGATTAAGTTACCTCTCAGCACCAATTCTGAGGTTCATACCCTTGAGGCTTATGCTTTATGTTCAGACCAACCTGAACGACTTTGGAAGTCTCAAGCGCCTTCAAACCGGTTCTTTTGGCACCAGAGGAAGATCCTGAGTCTTCAAAACATAGGCCATCTGAACTGGGGTTGTGGTTTGCTCCGGCATTCACAGCCATTGAGGAAAGAGGAAACTTGGAAGGCTTCTCAGCTTCAAACCCCTTGGACCCAGGACTAATTGAGACTGTAACGTATATTTTCCTTCACCCCTCTGAAGTTTCCAGCTCATTGCTTTAAAGAAATAACTCTTTGTGATCAATAAAACGTATTTTGAGTTATTTACAGTGTTTTGGGTTTTTGAGAGTTCCAGTTTCCTATAGGAGGGCAAGAAGCAATCCCCTGGGGAAAGATGCCACATCCATGCCTCCTTCATTAAGAGTTATAGCCCCCAGGTGCGACGGCACAGTTTTAATGATTGTTTTATTGCTTGTGGATGTACTGTTTTTAACTTGATTTATGTCTAATTGCAGTGTATAATTGTAATTGTTTGTACT
Source organism: Anolis sagrei ordinatus (assembly GCF_025583915.1). NCBI lineage: Eukaryota > Metazoa > Chordata > Lepidosauria > Squamata > Anolidae > Anolis > Anolis sagrei. The sequence continues at coordinate 27,409,075 of NW_026847882.1, forward strand.
GGCACTGAATTTTGCCTTTACTTATGTGTAAACCGCTTTGAGTCCCCCTCGGGTTGAGAAAAGCGTTATACAAATACTTAAATAATAAATAAATAATAAAATAATAATTACCAGAGGAATTGGTTGAGGCAACTGCTTCATTCTACAACTACATGGTCAGTCCTGCAATAGGCCAAGGATCAGAGTGGGGCAATGAAATTGGGGGGAAGGGTCTAACTTCCATTTGTGAACTCCTTCTTTATCCAAAGGAGGACATCACATCCCTAGAAAACCCAGTAGTGATGTACCAATTTATCTGATGCAAACAGAAGCTGTGCTGGTACGGCTGTACCAGGAGCTCCAACTTTATTTTCTTTCTGTTATCTGTTTGCAGTCATAGGTCAGGCCACCTGTCCATCATAATTAAGCTTTGGTTCCGCCCCTTGTTCAGGGCTCTGGGAGGGAAAGGAGCCATTTTTTTTGGGCAATCTCTTATAAGGAAGCTAAGCTATAGGATGTAGACCAGCTCGTCCTGTAGAAAAGCTTCTTTTCTCAAGAACATCTGGGGAAGCAGAAACAGAAATTCCAGGGAAAAGGTCCCAAGGCTCTGGCTGAGAGCTCACACCCTCTCAGCCTCACAGCAATCAGAGGAAAAACAGCCCTTAAGTTTTCAAACAATTCTCTGAGGGAGGACAGCACTACAGATTCACGAAACTCCATCTGAAATATCTACAAGCCTCGGCTGGTAGGTCTACTCGATACCCAGATGCATTTGGAATCAGTAGTAGGACCCACACCGATGAGGCATAGATAGTAAACAGCCTGGGAGAGGTTAAATAGGGGGTTTTTTTCCTACAGAGAAAGTACAGTTAATTAAAGTCAGGTACCAGTCCATTGAGGACTAGACTAAGAAAGCTTTGAAGTGTTGTTTGAACCATTGAAGATTTGTTGTTTGTTCCATAATAAAGACTTTGTTGTATCATTAAAGACTCTAAAGACCATCACTTCAGAAAAATCCCTGAGAACCTCTCTTTGAGGTGCCCTGGCTTCCCGCTGGGCTTAAAGTATACGTCCTATAGAAAAGACAGCTGTTACAGGCCCAGCGCATGACAGAACAGAAGCCCTTGAGAAAAAGTGAGGTGCCCCAGCTGTGCCTTCTGCCAACAAAGTGACTGCAGGCTAAGCATGACTTGAGCTACATGAATCTAGGTTCCAGAGCGACCCTATTAAAAAGTCATGCCTCTTCCATTAGAAGAAACATAACTCTGACTTGGTGCATCCCAGGCAACAGTCCCCAGCAATTGTGTTTGTCTCTCTACTCGAGCTAAGAAATTAGTTATCTGTCTAAAACAAGCCGGCAGTTTCAAATGGTGTTTTTGTGCAATTTGCATGCCTCAACAATGTTTTATGTATTATGCTGTTTATAAGCTAAAATGTACATGCACGCTTCTGCAAATTTAGGTAAATTATGAATAAATTAAATCTTATCTAAATAAACAAGTGTCTTTTTGAACAGAAATGCAAGCTGTCATGAATATTTAAGTGGACAAGGATAAATCCTCTCCATACACTATTACTTCAAAGAGGATTTTCGAGCTTCCTGGATTTTAGGAAGGGGGCTTTTTCAGATAGGTTTTTTTAAAATCAGAGAATTCAGAAGAGAAGGGGGAAGGAAGGAAAATGGGTAGGTAGGAAGAACATGAAGCCTTAAGGTATTGTTACTGATTAGAAGGGAAAGAAGTATTCAAGGACTGAAAATCAAGACTGAGGAAGAGTTAGGCTTCAGCCAGCTAGCTTAAACACATTCAGATTTGCAAGGCCAGATGAAGTGCATTCCAAAGTACTGAAGGAACCTCCTTGATGTACTCTCTGAACCATTTGCCATCCTTTTTGAGAAATCATTGACAATAGCTGTAGTGCCAGAGGACTGGAGAAGGGCAAATATTGTTCATCTCTTCAAAAAAGGCAAAAAAGGCCCAGACTAGTCAACCTGAGGAACGAGAAACCAGATTGCCAATATCCGCTGGATAATGGAGAAAGGCAGAGAGTTTCAGAAAAATATCTACTTCGGCTTCATTGACTATTCTAAAGCCTTTGACTGTGTGGATCATAATAAATTGTGGCAAGTTCTTGGTGGGATGGGCATCCCAAGCCACCTTGTCTCTCTCCTGAGGAATCTGTACAAGGACCAAGTAGCAACAGTCAGAACTGACCACGGAACAACAGATTGGTTCAAGATTGGGAAAGGCGTACGGCAAGGCTGCATACTCTCACCCAACCTTTTTAACTTGTATGCAGAACACATCATGCGATGTGCGGGGCTGGATGAATGCAAAGCTGGGGTAAAAATTGCTGGAAGAAACATTAACAACCTCAGATATGCAGATGACACCACTCTGATGGCCGAAAGCGAGGAGGAGCTGAGGAGCCTTCTAATCAAGGTGAAAGAAGAAAGCGCAAAAGCTGGGTTGCAGCTAAACATAAAAAAAACCAAGATTACGGCAACAAGAATGATTGACAACTGGAAAATAGAGGGAGAAAATGTGGAGGCCGTGACAGACTTTGTATTTCTAGGCAAAGATTACTGCAGATGCAGACTGTGGCCAGGAAATCAGAAGACGCTTACTTCTTGGGAGGAGAGCAATGTCCAGTCTCGATAAAATAGTAAAGACTAGAGACATCACACTGGCAACAAAGATCGCCTAGTCAAAGCCATGGTATTCCCTGTAGTCACCTACGGATGTGAGAGCTGGACCTTAGGGAAGGCTGAGCGAAGGAGGAGAGATGCTTTTGAGCTGTGGTGTTGGAGGAAAGTTCTGAGAGTGCCTTGGACTGCGAGAAGATCCAACCAGTCCATCTCCAGGAAATAATAGAGGCAAAGATGAAGTACTTTGGCCACATCATGAGGAGACAGGAAAGCCTGGAGAAGACAATGATGCTGGGGAAAATGGAAGGAAAAAGGAAGAGGGACCGACCAAGGGCAAGATGGATGGATGGCATCCTTGAAGTGACTGGACTGACCTTGAAGGAGCTGGGGGGGTGACGGCTGACAGGGAGCTCTGGCATGGGCTGGTCCATGAGGTCACAAAGAGTCGGAGATGACTGAACGAATGAACAACAACAACAACAACAACAACAACAGATAATTATAACAGAGACCACATTTTCAAGATTTTTAAAATAATAATAATAATAATAATAATAATAATAATAATAATAATACTTTATTTGTACCCCGCTACCATCTCCCCAAGGGACTCGGTGCGGCTTACATGAGGCCGAGCCCACAATACAACAATAAACAATAACAACAATAATACAAAACAATAAATAAGCTCATAAGCAAAAAATAAGCAAAAACAATAACAATAACACGACGCGTTTAAAAACCTATGGCTGGGCCAAATGTAATAATTAAAATTAAAAAGAAATAATGCTGGGCATGACAAGGTGACATATAACTGGGATAGAAGTTTTGGAGAGGGATGAAATGTGCAGACAATCTTAGATCACTAATAAAGTGCGTTTAGGGACATATTGCTGGGAGTTTCCTTATTCTGGGAAGGCACACTGAAACAATCAATAGAAGCCAGCATGGGTTTATCAAGAACCAATCCTACCAAACTAATCTTATATCTTTTTTTCACATCACAAGTATAGTAGATGGCAAGAAAGATGTGGTTGTCATTTATCTGGACTTCAGCAAAGCTTTTATCAAGTCTCCCACAATATTTTGATCAACAAATGTGAAATAGATGAGAACACAATTAGATCGATCATGATTTTACAACACATTATGGATCTAAGAGTCAGAATGAATGGTTGTGTTTCAAACTGGAAGGAGGTTGCAAGTAGAATGCCTCTGGGGGTTGTGCTCATCTCCATTTCTAAGCCAAAGAGCCGACGTTGTCCATAGACACCTCCAAGGTCATGTGGCTGGCATGACTGCATGGAGAGCTGCTACTTTCCCACTGGAGCGGTGGAGCCCCCGGTGGTGCAGTGGGTTAAACACCTGTGCCGGCAGGACTGAAGACCGACAGGTCGCAGGTTTGAATCGGGGAGAGGCGGATGAGCTCCCTCTATCAGTTCCAGCTCCTCATGTGGGGACACGGGAGAAGCCTCCCACAAGGATGATAAAAACATTAAATCATCCAGGCGTCCCCTGGGCAACGTCCTTGCAGATGGCCAATTCTCTCACACCACGACCAAAAAAAAACCACGTTCATGTGATGAGGTGCAAAACAACAAAAAAAGAACGGTACCTATTGATCACAATTGCATGTTTTTGAACTGCTAGGTTGGCAGAAGCTGGGACTAACAGTGGGAACTCACACTGCTCCCCGGATTCAAACCTGCGACCTTTCAGTCAGCAAGTTCAGCAGCTCAGCGCTTTAACCCACTGTGCCACCAGGGGCTCCCCCATGGCAATCATTTTTAATATTTTTATCAATGTCTTAGGCTATAGGGCAAATAATTTTTTATCGTGTCTGCATATGCTGCAAAACTTGGAGGGCTGGTTAAGACATTAGAAGAAAGGGACAGAATTCCAAATAGGGTATGTAAATTACAAAGCTGGACAGAAATCAATAAAATTAAATTTATTGGACACAAATGCAAAATTCTACATTTAAGTCAGAAAAACCAAATAGATGGAGGATACATGGCTCAGCAATACTAAATGTGAATAGAACCTTGGGATTATCATTATCATTAATCAAAAACTAAAAAGTGTGATTCTGCAGCAAAGGTGAATGCTATTTACCCTGTGTTAAAAGAAGCATACTTTCCAAGCCAATGGAAATAATAGTCTGGCTATTTTCTGTGCCGGTCAGGCCTCATCTGGAGTACTGTATGCAATTCTTTTAAGAAGGATACAGGCAATTTGGAGCCGATTCAGAGAAAGCCAACAAGGATGATGAAAGGTACAGAGAACAAAAGATATTCCAAAAGGTTGAAGGAGCTGGGCATGTTCAACTTGGAGAAGAGAAAACTGATGTGACTGCACTCTTTAAAAATCATAGAGAAGAGGGAGCAGGTCTGTTGCTTCAGAGGGTAGAACCAAGTCTAATGGTTTGAAGTTATGGGAGAGTCAATTTCAACTGAACATTAGAAGGATCTCATGTAGGGTGGTTTGGCAATGGAGCCAATTGTCCTGAGTGGGGGTGAGGCCTCCTTCTCTGGATTTCTTCAAAAGGAGACATGCTGGGGATATTTTAGCTAAAGATTCTGCACTGAGTAAGGGGCAGGACCTGGTGGGTCTTGAGGCCCCCTACAACACTATGATTCTATGACTGTGTTGTAAAGATGGACACTGAGTAGAAATCAACCATCTCATGATCACCGAGAAGCCAACATGTTGTAGTGGTGTGAGTGTTGAACAAAGGACCTCATCCCCTTGATGAGAGGCAGTGGGATGATTTGCCAGCTCCATGACAAATTTGAGGAGCAGCGGGGCAATCTCGGTACCTCACCCCTTGCTTTGCCCTCAGCAACTCCGAGGGAAACATCCTACCATGCTATCAAGCTGCTTCTTCCACGGAGCCCCACTGGACATTACCATACATCATGTGATGGCAACTGGAATCACATGATGTATGTGCATACTAGGACACTAATTTTCCTCCATGTTGAAAATTTCTCTCTCTGTGTGTTCTGACTTATTGTGACTTTATGATCAATTAATCAATGATTTATTACGGTCTTTGACCAGCACAGGTGACTTTATGAATTTCAAAGGGTTTCTTAAGCAAGGAATACTGAGAGGTGGTTTTGCCAGGTCCTTCCTCTGAAACACAACCTAACAGTACCTAGTATTGGGTTGTTGTAGGTTTTTTCAGGCTATATGGCCATGTTCTAGAGGCATTCTCTCCTGATGACAAGCATCTTCAGAGGTAGTGAGGTCTGTTGGAACTAGGAAAGTGGGTTTACATATCTGTGGAATGAGCAGGGTGGGACAAAGAAGTCTTGTCTGTTGGGGCTAGGTGTGAATGTTTCAGCTGACCACCTTGATTAGCATTTGATGGCCTGGTAGTGCCTGGGGCAATCTTTTGTTGAGAGGTGATTAGATGTCCCTGATTGTTTCCTCTCTGCTGTTTTGCTGTTGTAATTTTAGAGATTTTTTAAAATACTTCTAGCCAGATTTTGTTCATATTTATGGTTTCCTCCTTTCTGTTGAAATTGTCCACATGCTTATGGATTTCAATGGCTTCTCTGTGTAGTCTGACATGGTACCTAGTATTCATTGGTGGCCTCCCATCCATGGATTAACTAGGATCCTGTTGAAGTTTCACTGAATAAATTGTACCAAGAAAATCCCACAAAAGTGTTGCCTTAAGGTCGACATAAGCCAAAAACAAATTGAAGGCACACAACAACAACAACAACAACAACAAATCAGTGCCACCACTCAGTGTTTAGGAGTGGATAACTTCCCGATGGTACTACATTGCAAAGCTCATGATTCCATGCTAAGGCTTCTGAGGGATGAAGTCCTAAAACAACTACAGGCTTTAAGCTTACATATTGTTTCCCTTGGATGCAATACAGGAAACCAGGGATTTTATAAACACACACATTCCATTTGTAATCACATTGTCTCAGAGACTAGAACTGGCAAAATATAGATCAAATCTTACTAACGTTTCTCTGGGCATTTGTATGTGCCTTCAAATTGCCTGTTGACTTATGGCTACCCTATGTACTTTATGGAATTTTCTTAGGCAAGATGTGATATTACAAGTTCCTTTTCCTGAAATTTAGTCTTTCATAAAAGTTTTGGATTATTCAGCACATTTCATAGACACTATCAGTTTATTTATTCAATAAGCTTCTGCAGTGTTGTTTCTAATAAAATACAATGATCCATTTCTGCCAGAAAGGACCCAAGTGTTGGTTAATACTCCGCCCCAAGGATGGATTTGGTGTGATTGTTCCAGATCTGTCACTGGCTAAGGGCTCAGATCTTCTGGAAAAAGATGGCGCTCCTTTCCTCTTCTTCCCAATAGTTTCCCCAAACCTCTCAGTATTTCTGCAATCATCGGATATTTGGACAACTGAATCAAACTCTTAAGGATCAGGTGGTTGGTTTCCTGGAAGTTGTAGGGATAAAAAGCCAACTTAGACAAATTCAAATCTGCATTTGGGTCCATCACTCTGGCCACTTCTCTATTTTAGAAATCAGTCAAGACTCCAATAGGATCACTATCAAGGTAACAGGAAACTCCCAAAGAGCCATCAGGAATCCTTCTGGATGCATAACCATCCAGGGTTGGACCTTCTAAGTTCTAGCATGTCTAAAAACCACTGGGTTTATGTTTCAGGTTGTTTAAAGCACACGTTTTCCATCAGACACATCTCAAATATTTGTATCCCCCCCTTAATATCCCTTCGCCAGAATGAGAAGTCTATAGTATAAATGGCTGCCCTATAAATATTTGAGGAAGTGTAAGCTGAGATGACTCAGTTGACTCCTGATGGAAAATTGATTCCTCACACATTCGTTAACTCCAGTATGAAGTTCACATGTCTCATCAGGTCTAGATCTCTATTATGCAGTTACCTGTTTCATGCACACTTTTTTGCAGAGCAGTTAATGCCGAAACTACTACATCAAGCCTCCAAAGATTTAATTGCATGCGTTCATGAAGCACTTTGGCCTTTTAAAATAAAAGGGTACTAGAGAAGGGCAAAGTGTCATTACCAGCTGCAGATAAACCCTTAATAATCTTCTCTTGGCAAGGATTGGATGTCTCTTAATACCATATCTGTATTGTAATCGTTCCTGATTATGGCACATCTGGAAATCGGGTAATATAGCACATTCCTAGGAAAAGGAAGGGCAAGAAGGATCAACTCTAGTGTAATTATTTATATTTCCATTTTCATCCCACTCCAGGAATATTGACTTCCTGATGTCAAAAACAGTAGTTAAGGGTTAAGGATAAACACCACCCAACAATTAGATTTCCTGGAGAGTTACTCCGTAGCAGGTTTAGCATAGCAATGAGTGTGAACTACAACTAAGGAGTAAAAATCAACAGGTAATGAGTATCGGATTTGTAGAATAATTTCAGTTGTTGTATGTTTTGTAGATGTATATTAATGAAGGTAGTGCCAGTTTTGTGCATGTGTTTCAGAATTAGTTTTGTCAGATGTAGTCATTTTAGTGTTATATATAAGAAACATTTGTTTTCTTGGTATTGTCTTTTTCTTCACTTCATAATAAAATTAGTATTAAAAAATTATCCATCACAGATTTACATCTCAGCTTCAGTTCCCCCACTTGTAATAATGAAGATGATGTAAAAGGCAAAAACTACTGGACAAATTACTGCCAAATTTGGCCACATGACACCTACTAACTCAAGGAGTGACCATCACTCAAAAAATTGGTTTTGTCATCTGGGAATTATAGTTGCTGGGATTTATAGTCAACCTACAATCAAAGAGCATTCTGAGCTCCGCCAACAATGGGATTGAACCAAACTTGGCACACAGAACTCCCATGACCAACAAATCTGTGTTTTTTTAATCTGTTTGTTTTGTTCTGTTAGAAATGTAATACAATGGTATGGTTGCTGATGACACGATAAATAAATAAATAACCAACAGAAAACACTAGAAGGGTTTGGTGGACATTGTCCTTGAGTTTGGGAGATGTAGTTCACCTACATCCAGAGAGCACTGTGTACTCAAATAATGATGGATCTGGACCAAACTAGGCACAAATATTCCATATGTCCAAATATGAATACAGATGGAGTTTGGGGGAAATAGACCTTGACATTTAGGAGTTGTAGATACTGGGATTTATAGTTCACCTACAATCAAAGAGCATTCTGAACCACACCAATGAGAGAATTGGGTCAAACTTCCCACAGAGATCTCCCATGACCAACAGAAATGCTGCCTTAAGGCCATCCAGTCCAACTCCCTTCACCAGGACAAGAAAACATAATCAGAGCCCTCCTGACAAAGAGCCAACCAGCCATAGATATAGATACTAGATAGATATTATTCACACACACACAGCTATAGTATCATTGATTTGAAAGGGACCCCTAAAGAAGGACAATGATATGTTGCATGATCCAGAGTAGACAAACCACATCAACAATGACAAAGAAACAACAAGAAATACTGTTTACCCACAAGCATAAATAAATTACATATATTAGAAATCAACACTTTCTCATTAAGGTGGTCAGTTGAAACATTCACACCTAGCTCCAGCAGACAAGAGTCCTTTGTCTCACCCTGGTCATTCTACAGATATATAAACCCCTTTTCCTAGTTCCAACAGACCTCACTACCTATGAGAATGCTTGCCATAGATGCAGGCGAAACGTCAGGAGAGAATACCTCTAGACCAGTGGTTCTCAACCTGGGGTCCCCAGATGTTTTTGGCCTTCAACTCCCAGAAATCCTAACAGCTGCTCAATTGGCTGGGATTTCTGGGAGTTGTAGGCAAAAAACATCTGGGGACCCCAGGTTGAGAACCACTGCTCTAGACCATGGTCATATAGCCCGAAAAAACCTACAACAACCCACTTTCTCATTTCTTTATTTTCCAGATCACCAGACGGGGCCACAGCAGTGTATGGCAGGGGACAGCTAGTAATCCAAATAAACAACTTCTTCCTGATTCTATAGCCCATACAACAGCCCTTTGAAGACAGATTCTCTTGGCGTATGTATAGACTTCTCTCTTCCCCTAATGAAGAAGTTGTTCAAAGTGTATGCCAGTTTCTTTTCCAGCTTTCCTGTGTTTGCAGGACTATATAAACATGCTCTATATATAATCCCAAAGAAATGAAAGCTAATGATAAAGATGCCGACACAATGAGAGCAAGCAAATAGTATTCTTAGATGTGGTGTAGTCACCTGGGCCTCTTGGGAAAGATATTTTGATCCCTTGTTGTCATCTATTTTTGTCCCCTTGTGACATCTAATCAATCAAGGCAGATTTCTTGCGGGGTCTGAAAGAAAACTCTTTGAGACACGGTTCATTTACCTTCTCTGCCATGACCAACAGCAAGACATTTTAAGGTTGGGGTGATGGCAGGGGTGGGGGCAGGAGATGACAAATGAAATCATCTGAGGAAGGGAAATGGGACCACCCCCAACCTCATCCCCAATCTCCTTTATTTAAAAAACATATAGTTTTGATGGCTAATCACAGAGTGCTGAGCTGTGAGGCCTATCCATTATCAAAAGGCAGCTTAACACAGAAACTGGGAGCCAGACTAGGAGCCTGACTTCATAAATCAAAGCTGACAAGCACTCCCAAACTGATATAAAATAGTCCTTCTAACGTCTGTGCCCTGCATACACTCTATTCATTTTACTTTCTAAAATAATAGATGAATAGCAATCAAAAACAATCTATTCCCCTCTGGCAGGAGTCTCGTGTCTTCATTTTTCAAGTGGGCAATGAAGTTGACTGAAGAATGGTGAGTAAGTGAGGCAGGGCATGAGCAAGGAGCATCTACGTGAGGGACAACTGGCGATTAAGATGACACCAGGGCGACTCGTGTCTCATGCGCTCTTAAGCGCCAAAGCAAATTTCTCTGTGCAAGTATGCTCAGCTTAATTAAATGCATTGGGACAAGGAGCTCCATATATAAATTGATGTCCACTAGCTTTTGAATGCATTACACAGTGATAGATTCAGAGTACTGAGCTGCGTTTAGGAGATCCAGGATTAATCTCTAGGGTTTTCAGGGTCTAAACTCAAGAACAGGAAAAAATACATATTCTTATCTATATATAAATAAAAATGTAATGTTCGTTTGTGGGATTAACAGAACTCAAAAACTACTGGATGAATTGACATCAAATTTGGACACAAGACACCTGGCAACCCAATGTATGTCCTTCACGCAAAAAATGATTTTGTCATTTGGGAGTTGTAGTTGCTGGGATTTATAGTTCACTTACAATCAAAGAGCATCCTGAACTCCACCAATGATGAAATTGAATCACAGAATCATAGAATCATAGAATCAAAAAATTGGAAGAGACCTCATGGGCCATTCAGTCCAACCCCCTACCAAGAAGCAGGAATATTGCATTCAAATCACCCTGACAGATGGCCATCCAGCCTCTGTTTAAAGTTTCCAAAGAAGGAGCCTCCACCACACTCCAGGGCAGAGAGTTCCATTGCTGAACGGCTCTCACAGTCAGGAAGTTGTTCCTCATGTTCAGATGGAATCTCCTTTCTTGTAGTTTGAAGCCATTGTTCTGCATCCTAATCTCCATGGAAGCAAATTGGGCCAAACTTAGCACAAAGGACTTCCATGACCAACAGAAAACACCAGAAGGGTTTGGTTGGCATTGACCTTGAGTTTGGGAGTTGTAGTTCTCCTACATCCAGAGAGCACTGTGGACTCAAACAATGATGGATCTGGACCAAACTTGGCACGAATATTCCATATGCCCAAATATGAACACAGATGGAGTTTGGGACAAATAGACCTTGACATTTGGGAGTTGTAGTTACTCAGATTTAACGTTCACCTACAATCAAAGAGCATTCTGAACCCCACAAACGACAGAATTGGGGCAAACTTCCCACACAGAACCTTGATGACCAACAGAAAATACAAACTTCCCACACAGAACCTTGATGACCAACAGAAAATACTTAACACTATCCAGTCCAACTTCCTTCACTAGGGCAAGAAAACTTAATCAAAGCCCTCTGACAAAGAGCCATCCAGCCATACATATAGATAGTTATATATGATTCACACACACACACAGATATAGTATCATATATTTGAAAGGGACCCCTAAAGAAGGAGAATTATATGTTGCATATTCCAGAGTAGGTAAACCATACAATCTCCACATCAACACTGACAAAGAAACAGCAAGAAGTACTGTTTACCCACAAGCATAAAGAAATTGCATATATTAGAAACCAACACTTTGTCATTACTTTATTTTCAAGATCACCAGACTGGGCCACAGCAACGCGCGGCAGGGGACGGCTAGTTTGTGTATAACTATTGCACAGAACAGCAGCAGCAATTCTGGTGCAATCTGCCCATCATTACTAGTAGTTATGCATCAAATCACTTTGCAGCCAAAATGTCAAATAATACATTCCTCAGCCACCACATGTAGTATCCATATAGATAAACTTCATTCCTCCAGGTATTTTGGATTTCAACTCCCACAATTCCTAACATTTGGTAGGCTGTTAGGAATGGTGCAAGTTGAAGTCCAAAACAACTGGAGTGCTGAAGTTTGCCTTTGCCGGATAGAGATGCTTCCTTGAGGACCCCAGGGTATTATCTTCCTGCATTTCAGATTGTGTGGAAAGAATTCTAGAATCCTTCCAGATATTATCAAATTATACTTGTGTCTTATTTATCAACAAAGTTCAGTTTGGAAAAATGAGACACTTGTACATAATAGGTTTCAAGTGGAAAACCCAAGCAGGAGACTAGTTTCTTGGCTAGATTACTGAGGGTATTCACAACATAAGGCTGTTTTACTTTGGCTTCCCCAAAGGGTCTCTACAAATGAAAATGCCTTCTCTTCCTGGGGATAGAGAATTAAGTTAGCACTCTGGAGCTAGCTTTTTTTTTTAATGCACAGCTCACAGATTTAACATATTCACAGAACAATGTTGTTCCTTGCCTTATAAAAGAGAGTTTTGCCTGCTATCAATTTCAATCAAATTATATGCAATACAGGACTGCAAAAAAAAGGCAGGCTTAAATTGCTTTGTGTGTTTCTTCCCACACTCCACCTTCAGCTTTCAGAAGGAATAAGGCTTGATCTTTTCAAATGTAAATCAAGCAATTTGCAAAAAAATATGTATTTTGGCATTTACGCAATGCAGCTTTCAAAACAAACCTGGGATTTTATTGATTTTGTGAACTGTCATCTAAATGAGTTATCTATGGCTGGTAATTTGCAGCATTAATGAGAAAGGAATCTTTTCATTTATAATGACTAGTTTGAATCCCCCCCTCCCCACACACACATATTAAAAAAACTCCCACCCAAACTCCTGAGCTTGCATAATTTTGTTGTTTGGAACCTCCCACCTTCCTATTTTTTAACAAACAGAAAAAAAACATCAAACATAACTATTGTGGCACTTAAGAAGTTGTAATTTTCAAACTTTGCCTTGACTATCATCCTACACATAATAGAGTGTGCTGTGGTATATTTTAAGGCACATAAGGCATAAACGACATTAACTCGATATTATGTTTTCATCACACTATGTTATGCCCTCAGCTGGCATAATTGGCCCATCATTTCCAGATTCAAAATGAGTTTATTTTCACTGAATTACCCCACATAAAGATGGTGTACCCCTCCCCATATTCTAAAGTTTATGGAGATACATTTTAAAGTTTTTTTTTACACAAAAGGTTGAGTACTGCACTTTCATGAAGAAAATTCCATATACTTAAAGTCATACTCTTCATTGAAGGTTGAAGGTTCAAATCTGGGGAGAGTGTGGATGAGCTCCCTCTGTCAGTTCCAGCTCTCCGTGCGGGGATATGAGAGAAGCCTCCAACAAGGATAGTAAACCATAAAAAAATATGGACATCCCCTGGGCAATGTGGTGGAGGCTCCTTCTTTGGAAGCTTTTAAACAGAGGCTGGATGGCCATCTGTCAGGGGTGATTTGAATGCAATATTCCTGCTTCTTGGCAGGGGGTTGGACTGGATGGCCCATGAGGTCTCTTTCAACTCTTTGATTCTATGATTCTATATTGCAGACAGCCAATTCTCTCATACCAGAAGTGACTTGCAGTTTCTCAAGTCATTCCTGACACTGAAAAAAGAAGCCTCTCCATCACATTCTCACTGATGGAATATGAACTAATTACTAAGGATGTGCGATCCATTAAAATGGTTCAAAATTCATTACAAAACTGGGGGTGCTAGCATTTCATTTCTAAAGTACAGTTAATGGAAAGATTGTTACTATAATAAGGGTAATGAAATTTTGTTTCTATTTCATTATAGTAATTGTGCATGATTCCTATAACTGGGGAAACTTCCATTTTTCTTCATTTTTACAGCTATTGGGGTGAAATGTGCTACAATGGTAGAACACATTTCCTACTCTTAGCCCACCCTATTTCAGAGCATTTCACTTATCCATGGAGTTTTGGGGAATTTTCAAAGTTTTTATAAACAACATTTTTAATAATATGTTCCTAGTTTGACAGCACTTATTTCCTGTTTAATTGTGTAGTCCTTACTTTGAAAGTAGTGGTTCTACACTGGAAACTTCGTTTTCAAAACTTTTGTTAAATGGGTGGATGAAATGTTATGCTAGTGGACTGGAGACTATAACTAAAGGTCCTATAACATGATGTCCCTCACGCAAAGGCAGTATTTTTTGCAGTTTAATAAACTTTAATCATATTTTTATTATATATCCAATTAGGAAATGACTTTAATAACACAGGAACAAAAATCATAATTTATTAGAACTCTGGTTGGCTACAGAGGAGCAAATCTCTGTGATGCTGAATGGAGCAGTGCAATGCATTCTGGGAAGTGTAGTTTAGGGCAGGGTCTTTTGAATTCTCTGGCACAGGACTCCTCCTTCCCAAACTATATTTCCCAGACTGCTGTGCTGTTCCCAGAAAATTCTGCTCCCTATTTTCCCCACTCCTAATGGCAAGAGGCTCTTAATTTTCAGAGGAAAGGCACTAAGACAGCATTTTTGGCTTTGCTTTTTCAGCTTTGTTTCCTTGCACTGAATATGAAACTGACTTTGGGAGCCTTCGGAGATCTATAAAACTAAAATGAAAATGTATGGAGTAAGTTTTGATTTTTAATTTTTTTGGTACGAGCCATACCCACATATTGGACATCGCCGAGTAAGTACGAATTTAATGAATTTTATCTGAATTACAAGGAATAACGAAAAAAAATGCACACCCCTATTAACTACACAGAGAAGCCTTGAACTGGGAATTTGCCTTTTTGGAGATGTGGCTTCACCATCAGGACCAGCCTAAACCCACCATTGATTTATACATGAGGTCGACTTATACTTGAGTATATGCAGGAGGTAAGCACAAGCATTTTTTCAGCATATACAGAACGTTAAAATGATTAGCTGGGATCGCTAGCCAAACCAAAACTTACATCACAAGAGATGCTCAGAAGGTCACATAAGGTCATTTTATAATGGGCAAGACTATCTTACATGCTCTATATTACAGACATCTTTAATGACAAGAGATTTCCAAAGAACTAATGATTATTATTAAGAAAGCAACCACAGGGTTTATCTCAAAGCAATTACATACCTTCCAACATTTCCTAGCTGAAAACTAGGACACATGTCAGCAAGTAACATCACAGTATAGTCAAGATGGCAAAAGATATCAAGGGTGAACAGAAAAGCTGGGATAATATTTCAGTTCCTCCCTAATGTTTCCTTCTCTGAGTTAATTGAGTACAAACTCGTTTTTCATTCTGAACTCAATGAAAAGTAAAAGAAATAAGAAATGAGACACTGGGGCATTTTAGAAACAGACGAAAAAGTGTGACAACATAGTATTGATCAGGACTATCTCTATCAGATCAGGACAGTTGGAGGGTATGCAATTATTAAAGCTTTGTGTTCTTTTTTCCTGTCCCCCACCCCATATCCTTATTTTTTTCCATGTCTCCATTTTCTGTGACGTAGGTGCATAACATTAATTAAATGTCTTGCATTTACAACCCATGGTTTGCAGACTATGATGCAGTTTATTTCACTTACATTATCCTGCTAGTGCTAACAATACTCTTATACTCATTCTCTACTATCCCACGATCTCTTATAACAGGCATGGCACAATTCCACATTGGTTATAACCAAGTGCATTGTGTTATTCCTGTTTCACTTACAAAGAACACAAATAGCCTTTTTTTTTGGAAGAAGCAGGCCAAAACCTTACCGGTTACAGTTCTGCATAGCCTTGGCACCCACATGGGTCTAGATCAGTGTTTCTCAACCTTCCTAATGTCACAACCCCTTACGACCCCTTAATACAGTTCCTTATGTTGTGGTGACCCCTAACCATAAAATTATATCCATTGCTTCTTCAGAATTGTCATTTTGCTACAGTTATGAATTGTGATATAAATATCTGATATGCAGGAAGTATTTTCATTCACTGGACCAAATTTGGCACAAATACCCAATACACCCAAATTTGAATGGTGGGGTTGCGAGGGATTTATTTTGTCATATGGGTGTTGTAGTTGCTGGGATTTATAGTTCATCTACAATCAAAGAGTATTCTGAACTCCACCAACGTTGGAATTGAACTAAACTTGGCACACAGAACTCCCATGACCCACAAAAAGTACTGGAAGGGTTTGGTGGGCATTGACCTTGAGTTTTGGAACTGTAGTTCACCTACATCCAGAGAGTACTCTGGACTCAAACAATGACGGATCTGGACCAAATTTGGCACAAATACTCCATATGCCCAAATGTGCACACTGGTGGAATTTGAGGAAAATAGACCTTCACATTTGGGAGTTGCAGTTGCTCGGATTTATAGATCACTTACAATCAAGGGCATTTTGAACCCCACCAATGATAGAATTGGGCCAAACTTCCCACACAGAACCCCCATGACCAACAGAAAATACTGTGTTTTCTAATGGTCTTTGGTGACCCCTCTGACACCTCCTCGGGACCCGACCCCCAGGTTGAGAAACACAGGTCTAGATGCAGACATCAACCTACCTGGTTTAGATAACCAGGCCCCACAAAGAACATTATTCCAGAATGACAGATATGGGATTCTACATATCCATCCCAAGAACAAGCACCTTCTGAGATGGATATGACTTTTTACCTATATTCTCTGGGTCTCATAAGGAGACCCTATCCCAAAATTTCTGCTGAGTAGGAAGAAACCTTGTAATTTCTTCATGGATATAGATCCAATGCCCAAACCTCCCAAACATTGTGACAAAACAAGGAAGGACACTTATGTCTGCATGCAAGTGCCACAAAAAATTAATAATAATGAGAGAACCTAGGTAGGGATGTAGCTCCAGAACCCAATGAAGCTGGAACAATAGAGATACATAATAGACATCCACTTCCTCAACTGGAATGAAACTTTTAACTCAAACTTCCCCAGTGTTGCCTACCAGCCAGAGATTCATATCCTACACTCTACTGCTGTATAGGATTCTGCAAAGAGGAAGACCAATCTGCAATGCCAGAACATAGTGCCCCATAACTCTATTTCAACACAAGCCTGTAAAGTAACTCCCAAGGAAGTTAGGGAATGCTATTCCTTAAGATGCTGTTGGAGTGTGGTTCCCATCAGCCCTGGTCAACATAGCCAATAGTGAGGAAGCCTAGGAGGGCCGCATTTCGTCTACCGCTGATTGCAATGAAATCACCATGTTATATTTCACATCTTGATCAATTATAATAAAAGTAGACACATGCATTTTGGTTTGTTTTAAGCAGATTTCAAAATTGGGGAAGGAAGCAGTAACATCCTTGGTGAATTGGGTGTATATACATTATGCTTCTGTGTTGCATATACCCTTGACTGAGATACGCAGTTTCAGAATCATGTAAGGTATCTTCAAATACAGTGTCCTTTCATACTTCCAGGAGAACCCTGCCTCATTTCTAGCTCTGGCTAAATGTCATTGCAGTGTGCTGGACTTCTGTGGCACACCTCTAACATCTTCAAGCTTCCCTACAAAGAGGGGGAGAAAGGGGCCCGGTGCAAGGTGTTAGAAGCATGAAAACCGCCTGAGCTGAGGGCTTTTACAGCCAGTAGGGGAATAGGAGCAACTTAAGCTGTCAAATTCTTTCCGAGGCTTACTTAATTGGGAGGATTTTTTCCTTTGGGAAATGGAACCACTGGTAATGTATGGAATGCCTCTCTGACCCAAATATGTCAGCTTTGGCTGGGGAGACAGAATGAGTGAATTCAAGGGCACCCTTGGGAAATAAAGAGGGGAAAAGAAAATTAGGGATGATTTCCCACACACACACACACTTACACACATTTTTTCCCTTGAGTCTAAGCCCTTAGTTCCAAGCCTTACTTTGGCTATTATTGCAGTAGCTCAAAGGACCAGGGAAAGAGTTTAGTTTCTCTGCTCTCTCTCTCTGTGTAAGGGGTTTGTTTTTGCGGGAGGGAATGGTGTTATCATCACTAT
Source organism: Anolis sagrei ordinatus (assembly GCF_025583915.1). NCBI lineage: Eukaryota > Metazoa > Chordata > Lepidosauria > Squamata > Anolidae > Anolis > Anolis sagrei. Next base: position 27,427,236 of record NW_026847882.1, read on the forward strand.
TGGTGCTTTTCCATTCCATACATCGTTTACAACTTTCTGTCATGATTTACCAGTGCTAGTTTATCTCTTTAAGATTCAGAAAACAAAATAAAAATGTCAGAGTGGAGTCAGACCTACTGAGAGGTAAATGAACACTAATATATTGGTATATTGAGATCTCTCTCTCGTGTCATGAACCAAAAGCCTGGGTTAAGAAATACCCCACGCAAAACAAAACAAAATCCCTAGGGATGGAAAATAGTTTCTCATTAATATCTTTCTCTTGGATTCAACCAGTTCATAGTTGTCTATGAATTGAAAATTCATGAATTGTCTAAATCTATAAAAGAAGATGCTTGTCAGTAGCAACTGGTGATTTCTGTGTTACTGGGCAAGCGAAGGTGCTGTAAGACAAGTAGTCAAACCTTACCTATGTTTTGGACCTGAATTCCCAAATGTCAAAGGAAGTATAATAATAATAATAATAATAATAATAATAATAATAATAATAATAATTTATTTATACCCCACCACCATCCCCCCAAGGGACTTGAAGTGGCTTACATGAGGCCAAGCCCAACAACATATCGATAAAACTACAAACAATAGTAAAAACAACAAGCAGTAAGCAAAATAAACAATACAATTAGTATAACTCAGACATGGACAATAACACAGAAGAATTTAAAAACCTATGGCTGGGCCAGATGTAATAGTTAAAACTTTAAAAGTAAATGCTGGACATGAACAAGGATGTATCTAGTAGGAGGGTTTTAAACCAAGAGTAGAGAGCAACCCAACGGGTAATTAAAGTGCTTTTCAGGGTATTTTGCAGGAGATTGTTCCTTTATTCAGGGAAGGCACACTGGAATAGCCACGTTTTCAGGCTCCTCCTAAAGACTGCCAATGCGGGTTGATATCCTTGGGGAGTGAGTTCCAGAGTCAGGGGGTCACCATGGAGAAGGCCCTCTCCTTCGTCCCCACCAATCGTGCCTGCGAAGGAGGCGGGATCGAGAGTAGGGATTCCCCAGATGATCGGAGAGATTGTGTGGGTTTGTACACAGAAATGCAGTCATACAGGTAGGCAGGTCCCAAATCATTGCCCAGAGTTTGAGAACTAGTGCAGTCTGGTGGTGTTTCCTTTGTCTTCATGAGTTTTTGACTTCACATTCCTGAATATTGACTAATTTGACTAGGGGTTTTGGGAACTGAAGTTCAAAACACTTGTAGAACTAATATTTGGGAACCGCTTATTCAGGCTTTAAAAGCAGGTAAACAAGGTGCTGGACTCTATACCCTAAACAGGTCCAGGGTCTTGGTTTATTCCAGACTAAACCCAAACTGGATGCATCACTCTACTGAGAAAGAAACCTTGGATGTGGGGTGGGAGGTGAGAAGAATCAGATACATTTCCTTTTAAAAATTATTCACAGGTAAATGTGCATGACCCAAAAATGCTTTAGCCAAGAAAAATGTGCAAAATGCAGAGGTTATAAGTGCATATAAGAGGTTATAAGATCCGCATAGTTAAAGCAATGGTATTCCCCATAGTCACCTACAGATGTGAGAGCTGGATCATAAGGTAGACTGAGCGAAGGAAGATAGATGCTTTTGAACTGTGGTGCTGGAGGAAAATTCTGAGAGTGCCTTGGACTGTGAGAAGATCCAACCAGTCCATACCTCAGGAAATAAAGCCCGACTGCTCATTGGAGGGAAGGATACTAGAGACAAATTTGAAGTACTTTYGCCACATCATGAGGAGACAGGAAAACTTAGAGAAGGCAATGATGCTGGGGAAAATGGAAGGAAAAAGGAAGAGGGGCCGACCAAGAGCAAAATGGATGGATGGCATCCTTGAAGTGACTGGCTTGACTCTGAAGGAGCTGGGGGAGGTGARGGCCGACAGGGAGCTCTGGRGTGSCTGGTCCATGAGGTCACGAAGAGTCGGAAATGACTYAARGAATGAACAACATAAGTYCACATATAGTATACACACATATTCACTAATGAATATTTCTAAGAACTGTATTGGACACAATGAAAGGCTGATGGGTTTCCAAGAGATGTATTAGTGAAAGACTTTCACATCTCTATGCATAGTGAGGCTCTGTGCCCCATTATTTATAAAACATTTGTTTGTCTCCATTTTTCTCATTCACACATTCTAGTTATAGGTGTATGATACTCAGAAACTAGCCCTAAACATAAGCTTTATTCTGTGTACATTGATACAAGAACAGAGTCTCATAACCCAGCCTTAAGGCATCCTCAATCATGAGATCTGAAGGCTTTTACAGGAAAACATCCCAAATGGAGGGAAGAAAGGAAGCCAGTGATACAGACAGGAAAACACATACAACAACAAGATCCTTTCTTCTTGAACCCATGGTGCAGCTCAAGGCTCAGAGAAAAAAACAGTTCCGCCTCATTGCCGCTTCACAATCCTCTACACTGAATCTCTTCTGGTACCAACAAAGGGAGACACGTGCCAAGGCTGGCAAGCTTACAATTGCACTGACAGATGTTTCTCTCACCTTGCTGCCAATTTAGTTAACAGCCTCCCATCTACTGGAACTGATCAGCCAGGAAGCTAAAGGAGAGGTAATAAGCCATGCAATCGCCTACTATTAAATGGGAGGCAAAGGACGAGGAAAGTAGAGATGAACTAGAGGTGCACTGGGGCTGGTACAACCTGTGTGTCTTCTGGAAAGTTCCACAAAGGGTTAAGAGGGTTCTTGGAGAATGTAAAACACCCACAGTGAAAACCCTGTCAATTCAAAGTCATTGGTACAGAGCCAGCATGATCTATTCAGTATTGAAGCTATTTGCTAGTTGATCCTTGTTTAGAAATACCAACCGAATGCAGAGATTTAGAATGTGTGGATCCCCAGATGCTGGTGTATTGTAATTCTCATTTTTCCTGAAGATGACAATGTTGGTGGCTTGAAGTCTCAGTCGACAAACATACAGAAGGAGAGATATTCCCCATCCAGCTTTTAACTCATTTAGTTCAAGGCCAATAATCACTACTAATAACACCCAGCTGCAGTTCAGCAAAACTAGAAAGTCTTGCAGTTGACTGTGCATCCACTGGCATCATTTACTAAGAAGGCAATGTGTTCCTTTTGAATAAGAGCAGCATGCTTGCTATAATCATTTTGCTGTTCTCGAACCTTTTGAAGCAATGGTGGATGAGCTTTAGTGAGCAGTGGTTGATTTCTATTGTTGCTTTGATTGTCAACTTCTTACACATTTTCCTATTGCTAACAATGAGGCCTAAAACTTATTATTTATTTATTTATTTATTTGCTGTATTTACTGTATTTGTATATTGCCTTTCTCAGCCATATCGGAAAACTTGTGATAAATCATAAAAACAGAGTTAAGTATTTGAGGTTTTGACCATGAGATCATGAGACATTCCATGTGCCATCTCTTTCAACCTTTGATCCCTGCGATGCACACTCTGTAAATAAATCCTTCCTACAAACATTAGAAGAATGTTAGACAAGAACTTCAGGGGAGAAGTCCAAATCCCCAAATCATCATGGAAGTCCATCAGGTGACTTTGTGTAACATGATGTTTTCTTGACAAGATTTGGTCAGACGTTTGCCACCACCTTCCTCTGAAGCTGAGGAAAGGGTAAGTCACACTTTCCTCAGCTTCAGAGGAAGGTGGTGGGAAACTTCTTCTGACCAAATCTTGTCAAGAAAATATCATGTTAGGATTGTGTTATGGTTCTCATAAGTCAGAAACAACCTGAAGGTACACAACAACATGAGTACAGTACAATGCCCACATCTAGAGACCAGTATTTGCAATTACATTTGCCTATGTCCAAGAAAATATTTCCATCATAGGCGTATTCCGGGTCCTCCAGTATGACTCTTTGGTATTATCTACTGTTCTTCATATCCGTATAAATTTCACAGATGCAGAGATTGTACTGCATTTATCTTAAGGTAAGTCATGAAAGAGTTTCCAGTCAAGTAATTCCTGTGCAAATATGTTGGCACTAGAACCCTGAAAGTTTACCAAGGTGTTCATGCGCAGAGGGCTATCTGTATTTATACTGTGCTGAATTCGGAGCTGGTCACCCATCCATTTAGATAATGCTCCCTGAATTCCTGTCTCAAATCACCATGAAATAAAAAGCTTTGGATGTGTGTAGCCACTCCACCTAATAACCACCTGGTTAGAAAATTAAAGCTCAAAAGCTCTGTCAATGAGTAAGTGCATTCCAAAAAATCCCCCTCCAGTAAATTAATAAATTCCCCCTGAATCCATAATAGATACATCTTTGTTCAGCCATGAAACTTCAATATAAATTGTAGCTTTTTAGGCTTGGCTGTCAAAAAGCACAATATATATCATCCACGAGTGGATACGGAGTTCAAAAGTACATATAATAATATAATTAAGATAGCTTGACAAGAATGTATTTTAAGAAGTATAAAATACCTGCAGGTATAATAGCTTCATAAAGTCTGTCAGATTTACTTCTGCTGTGAAGAAATTTAAAATGTTTTACTTTAATGCAATGCAAATTAAGCCAGGGATATTCACAGAACACAACCCCATTGCGGTGGGAGGGAGAAACTAGAGAAGTGAGTGAAAAGAATAAAGAGTCAAGTACAGGCCAAACAAGACATTAAACTTTCCAGGTGAGCGGCTTGGTAGATCAAACAAACAGATTGAAGAGGGAGCCTGGCTTGTTGATTGAACGCACACTTTCCAAATGCATTTCTTTAAAGAAGAAAGGTAACAACCATACACTATTTATTGTAAATTAATAGTGCCGTCTTTGTCCTCTCGCTTCCTCTCTTCCTTCCCCTCCCTCATTCAAAAACCTTTTGATGCCATGCATAAATGAGAGCAATTTTTTAAGGGAATTACCAATGCATATTTTTAAAAGGTACTAAAAATAAAATGGAAATGGAAAAGATGAAAGAGTAGGCTGCAGAAGGTGGTTAAGTGGGAAGCAAAAAAAAAAAGAAGCACACCTTTGAAAATGTGAAACGTTCTTGATAATCTGAATGGGCTTTGTCCTGAGCAATCTTTGTCCCTAAAGGAGGGACTTTATCAACACTTTCAGGATTGGAGCACAGTTTTTTGTTTCCATTTTGCACTCTTAAACCAGAAGCCAAAATATGCCTTCCAAATTATTCCTCAAACCATGAGAATCAGGCCTGACTTTGGAAAAGATCAGAAACAAGCCCTCCCAATTCATTTACTGTATGTTTTAGATATGGTTATTTATTCATTTATTTATTACTAGCTGTCCTCTGCCACGCGTTGCTGTGGCCCACATGGGGGTTTTTGGTGGGAGGTTTGGCCCAATTCTATCATTGGTGGGGTTCAGAATGCTCTTTGATTGTACGTGAACTATAAATCCCAGTAACTACAACCCCCAAATGTCAAGATTCTATGTTCCCCCAACTCCACCAGTGTTCACATTTGGGCATATTGAGTATCCGTGTAGTTTGGTCCAGATCCATCATTGAGTCCACAGTGATCTCTTGAAGTAGGCGAACTACAACTCCAAAACCAAAGGATACTGCCCACCAAACCCTTCCAGTATTTTCTGTTGGTTATGGGAGAAGTGTGTGCCAAGTTTGGTTCAATTCCATCATTGACGGGGTTCAGAATACTCTTTGATTGTAGGTGAACTATAAATCCCAGCAACTACAACTCCCAAATGACAAAATCAATTCTTTTTGAGTGAAGAACATACATTGGGTTGTTAGGTGTATTGTGTCCAAATTTGGTGTCAATTCCCCTAGTGGTTTTTGAGTTCTGTGAATATCACAAACGGACATTACATTTTTATTTATATAGATATCAGGAGTGAACCAAGCATAGAGATGTAATGCATTTTAAAAAACACAAAGTTTAAAAACTTGGCATTATATTAAATGTCATTTGACCGGTAGCTGGCCACTTGGAGTGCCTCTGAAGCTCCATTGTGCATGTGGTACGGCTCGGACTGCATTGTAATAGGTGGTCTATGGTTTGCTCTTCTTTACACTTGTATGTTGTGGACTCCACTTTGTAGCCCCATTTCTTAATGATTTCTTAATCATTCTTAAGGTTGACTCTGCATCTCGTGGTGCCAGAACACAATCTGTTTAGTGCCTTCTAAGTTGCCCAGTCTTCTATGTGCCCAGAAGGGAGTCTCTCATTTCGTATCAGCCAGATTGAGGTTCCAGGTTTTAGTCTGCCACTTTTGGACTCTGGTATGGTTATATCCAGACATTATATACATATGGTACAGTAGCTTGAGTGCTGGATTAGAACTCTGGAAGACCATGTTCATCTACTGGGAGACCCCAAG